>JAEBDU010000104.1:3241497-3296748 GCA_016802625.1 Heliconius numata | reverse complement strand
GGCTTATTTCATTTATATCAAATGAATCATCACAATTATTATCTACTATATCATTATTTAAACAAGGACTGGCACAGTTATTATTGTCTATGTTAATTCTTAACAATTTTTTGTTGTCCTTATGTTCATCAATTTTTGATACTATGATAGGTGTTCTTTCAAAATCCTGAGTAGGTGAACGTGGATCATATGACTGTAAATGATTTTTTATAACAGCTGATAAAATTGGGTTATTGTGTATAAGCTTTCCATCTGCTTTTTCGCTTTCAAATTTCTTTCGCAAATCAACATTTTTAGTAATATTGTGTTTAGCGCCACTTTTGACCTGAAATTAAAAAGAAAACTACTAATAATTCTATTACACTAAGATAAAATTAAGGTACTTTTATTTTCATAAATTTTTATTAAAACATCTAGTAATCCATAATATATAATGCCAGTCTATGTTTACATATTGTATTTCTATTTGGGGTGCAGCATCAAAGATACTTCTTCGACCCCTGGAACAGGCCCAGAGGTCTGTACTAAAAGTCATGACCTTCAAACCTTTTAGATATCCTACATATCACCTATATATAGACTGTGCGGTTTTAACAGTGAGACAGCTTTTTGTCCTCCATACTATACTTCATGTAAATAGGAAAAAGGAATGCAAAGAAAATAACACAAAATCTTGTCGGTCATATAATGTTTGCCCCACATACAAATGTAATACTGCCACTGCCCAAAGACATTATGATTTTATTGATATTTATCTATATAATAAAATTAATAAAATATGCAACATATTTCCTCTTTCCCTTCATATATGCAAGGCTAAAGTTAGTTTGTTTTTACGGGAGCAGGATTACAGTGAGACGGAGAGTTTTATGAAAATAAGTACATAGAACATTAGATGTTTGATGGATCTACCGACTCCTAGATCTTTTAAAAATTTGTAAGAGCACTGGTACCCATAACACAGGTTAAATCTTACAATAGGTACCAGAGTTCATAAAACCAGAGTAAAATTATTTAACTGAATGCTGTAATATCTACCAACCAAAGTTAAGTTGTTTAACCAAATTATTTGTGGAGCATATTATTATGTACGTACCTGTAGCGGAGTTCGAGTTATTTCAGGCGTTGGAGATCGAGGATCAGAATTAGAGCTTATGTCCTTGTCGGAGTCGTTTTTTTGCGTGAGTACAGCTGTCTCGGCGCTTGATTTGCTTGCATTACTTCCCATTGTTATTTAGAAAATTATAAACGTAAGTATATATTATTCAAAAAGAATTAGAATTATTATTCAAAAATTTTCATTTTCTATGTTGCCTACAAAACTAACTAAACAAAACTAAACAAATTGAATTGAATTCTTGATATACGGCGTTTCGAACTAAACAAAAACCAATCTCAAAACAAGTAACGGCCGCAACTGTCAATTTCTGTTTCTAATTTTAAACGGCAGTTGGTTGGTGCCGGCGCTGGCTGCTGGTTGGTTGGTGTTGGCGCGATAAATATGTTGCCATATCGATAGAATTTTGAGGAATATATATCCCTCTTGCTAAAATTATACGATTACAAATTATTCATTACAAATTTACACATTACATTTTATTTTAGTTTTAGCACACATTGTGGCTTATTACAACAATAAGAAATATATTTTCTGATACACTTGAAATATAAGAGGTAAAACAAATATTTAAAAACAATATTAAATTTATTAAATTACTTATAAATCAAATATTAAATACATCTTTGATTTGAATAAGCACCACTGATCTAAATCTAAACTGATCTAAATGTAATAATTGGAGTGTGTGTCATTTTTTAAATTTGTAATGTTTGCGAATTTTATATGCTGTTTGTTTTACTAATAAAGAAATATAAATAAATAAATCAAAAAAATTGTCAATTATATAAAACAACGGGACCGGAGGAGAATAGATAGTGACAGTGAATAAATCTTTAATTGTTTGCGAGGAGAGAAGAAATTTATTGCAATTCAAAAGTATTTATTAATTAAAATAAAAATCTACGTCACAATTTGTACAGCCTATTGGAATAGATTTAAATTGTGGTTTTTGCGATGTCTCATAAATTACATCTATTATAATATAAATTACGTGTCACGTTGTATGTCCTCCATAGATTTCTAAACTACTGAACCGATTTTTCAAATTTGCACACTGTGTGCAGTTTGTTCCAATTTGAAAAATTGAATAGCTTATATCTCGATTTAGAATTGCAATATTATTATTTTATTACAAATTATTATTTGTTTATTATTGACAGGAATATATAACAGTCATTTAGCATTATCTGTTAACTTCAAACGATTATAAACAGATGGCGATGTTTGTATGGAAATAGGTAAGGATTCAATAGATGGCGCTACGTTAAAAATACAAAAGTCATTCCGTCATAGTATAAAACAAAGTAGCTTTCCGCTGTGTGTCCCTATGTATGCTTAGATTGCTTGCTTGAATGCTTAAAAACTACACAACGGATTTTGATGTGGTTTTTTAAGTAATTCCAGAGTAATGTTTACATAAATAATAATATCCATTACTTGTATGGTAGATCAATGCTGTTACTTTGGAGGTTTCCAATGTGATGTCGTAAATTTTTTTTTCGCGTTTAGATTGCAAACGCAGGCTTCACGATAAGTTGTTTTTTTTGCAAACATTCGATTAAATATTCTTATGGGATGTACGGAAATGTAACTTAAGTTTTCAATATTTTCAAATTAGAAATCTTAAGTGCTTTGCAAACAGTGTGTTAAGTAAATAATTCAGTAGTTTAAGCGGTCGAAATTCATTCAAAGTACGTAATTCACTTAATAAATAAAAGAAATTGGATATAAGTGTATCTATTAAGTATAAATACAGTTGCTTTTAAAATGCATTGTTAGAAAACCTTATAAAATAAATTATTATTCAATATATTGTGATATAAGTATTTTGTAACTAATTATTAAATCTTTTTTCATTTAGCATTCCAATTTCACTTATTAAGTAAAATTGCAATGTTAAATTTCTGTAATATATTGTCGTTGGCGGTTATATGTTTGTTTTAATAGTATTAAAGCCTTAGTTAACTCTCGGATACTTAAATATTTATCTAATAATCATTTTTGGGGGTGCATTTCAATGAATTTGTCCAGTTCCCTCGTCGACAGACAGTAACAGGTTTTGGATACCATCGAGACCCTATGGGGCAGCGAATTCTGCATCGTGATCCCTCAGCCAACCCCGCTGTATACCCAGACGTTGTCCCTCTACAACTGATTTGACCATAGTCAGGAGGAGGTATTGGCTTACACCACTTACGAGCTGCAATTAAAATTAAATAATGATTTATAGATAATTACTCCTCATAAATTACTGAGTATGAAAAAGTAATCGACCAAAGGGTAACAAAACTTAATCGATAGTATATATTGTTCACCTCTGCATAAGGGAAGATGTCCTTCCCAAGTCAAGTCCTCGCTGCAAACTAACATTGACTCGCCCTGTAGTTGTAACGAATCATCACGGCATGTGAATTTACAAATTTTACTATCGTCACATTGCGATATTAAATATTTAGGCGTTGGGCAAGATTGAATGATGACGTGCACCTGTGTTTTGCAGTGTTGGAGAGTCTGAAACGTGAATATGATTATCTTAAATATGTCATGAAAAAATAATTGTATGTATAAGTAGATATATATATATAAGTAAACTCACGTTATTGTTGTATGTAATTCGACCAAGTATAATGTGGGTTCCATAGGGTAGTAAAGTTCCAAATTTCGGTCCGTACATGTGAGAAAAGCCAACATTTCTAGGAGCTCTCCGGCCTGAGCACGTTTTTAATATAGGATCTTGTAAGAAAACTCTATCCATACCTTTCTTTGCTATAAGAGTTTTGTCAGAAGGGCATTGTATGCATATTTTTGATACTGAAATCATAAAAGAAGGAAAAAATGTAATATAATTCGTTTTTTAAATTGTAGATAGATACTACATTTTGAAGTATAAATTTCATCAGAAGATTAACAGTAAACATACATGAATTAAACTGTTTATTATCGGATCTACTTCTCAATAAATGTTTGGGTATTCGATACTTCTCATCAGCTCTGATAACCTCTCTGCCAGGATAAACAGATGCTACTTCGTTATTAATATTTTGGCCATTAATTTCTTCAAGATATGCTTTAGATTGATAGAAAAGTTTTGGGTCTTCTCTTGGTTGGTGGACTCTGATCGCGATCTTTTCGTCTTCCGGGGAGGACGCCTTGCCTGTGTGCAGAATGTGCATCGGCGGGCGTAACCGGGCGATCCCGCTGCTATGATCGTCGTAATCATTTGTATGGTATACGTTATTTGTAAAATATTGTTTCCTTTCCTGATTAAATAAATCTTCTGGAAAAAAATGTTTTCTGAAAACAGAAATTATTTTCACAGTTATCTTGAATTTTCATTAAATTATAGTAGTATATATTTGACTAAATTATAATATGCTGTTTACTTATTTTTCAGTTCATGCTGTATTTCCGGATATTATAGCAGGAGAGGCAGTTGAACTTTCAACTTATTAAGACATTCCGTAATCTATTGTCCGTCCATATCCCGAGATATTGCGTTTCCCCTGGTTTTCAAGATATTTTCGATATAGTATCTCGAACTACGAACGGAGCTCAACGCCGTGGTTGTAACCAGAGCAAGGAAATGAAAACAACTCGTTCCCCGAGTGGGGATTGAATACACCACCGTCGTGTTCACAGCCATACGCTGTTATTTGAAAACAAAACAATTTGCAAATCTATCATCACAATGTTATGTATTTAAGCTCCTTGCACGAATTGTTTTATGATATGCAATGACGCAGGCAAAGCTATTTTCGAAATCACTTCGATTTTAGGGTGTAGGTATTTTAGTGTGATATATCTGTAGGTCTTTGTTAGGCATCTACTGACCTGCTTTGTTGGTCGTGCCGCGATCCTGAGCTGCCTAAAACAAATAAAATTATATTATTAGCTTTGCATCATTCCTTCTTTTGATCTTTTGTAATGGCGAAAACTATTTTTACAATAATAAATCACGAGCTTCATTCAATGAACTCAATATTAGTCCTCTATAAAAAGTCTAGGTCAATTTTCTAGGCATGTGTTTTATATGGATCTGTATAGGACATGAATGTAAATTTATGTTATAAAAATTATACATAGCATAGTCTGGATAATATGCATATTTAAACTTTTAACGTGCCTATAGAATTCTACGAAACGAATTTACCAAAAATGAGAAGTTGAATTAAGCTCAATATCCATTTCTGTTCTGTATAATATGAATTGTTCGGCATATAAGTTTATATTTATTAACAAAAGAAGTATATTTTTATTTGTAAAATATATTTTCATATCATAGCTCTGGTGCCGAGGCAAAGCGCGGTGAGTTCCGCCATACAACACGTAGTGCCTACAGAATTCAGCGGAATATGGAGAATGGAGTGTCCTAGGTTCCCTGTGGTAGGTAGATAATATTTAATTTTTGATTTATCCATGAAAAGTACTTTTAGCGGTCAAAAGAGCTTTTCTTTTCGTTCTTTGTGCATAAAGATGGACGCATGTCGGTAAAGTACAAAATATAATTAATATCTTTTGTTCTATTTCTATATGATTTTACATTTATTGTCAGCTTTTATATAATTGTCCTGTACGATAAAGTATAAATAAATTAATTTATCTTTTATAATTATTATTGAACTTTTAGGAGAAAAATAGATAGATACATAAAATTATTTATTGCATACGCAAAAGAAATTTAGGTATACCTTCCGTTGACGTGGAATACAGAAATTGATATTTAACTCCCGGTGAGCGAGTCCGACTCGCACTTAACCGATTTTTTCATAAACTACTCTATACTATAACATATTAAATATATTACCTCACTTCTAGTAGGTACTGCTATGCTTATGACTAATATTAATTTAAATTGTAAAGCTAATATAAGCGATGCGCAATATGATATCATTAGGTGGAGCGTTTAATATTAAAATGATTATTTAATTTATAAAAAAAGCTGTTCGTTGGACAATGAAGTAATCAAAGTGCTATAAGAATGAATTTGAAATTCAAATAAATGATGCGTTCATAATTCAAAGCTTATGAAATTTTCTTATATAGTATGATGATATGATGATATGATATGATGATCATCATTGTTAAGTATAATAAAATAAAATGATATAATAAAATAAGTGCATAGAATGATAAGGATCTATGAGACAGCCTTATTTAGCAAATGCAAATACTGTGTAACATATGTGGGAGGAAGGTTGTATTCCTTATCTATATGTATGTCTTAAATAAAAAAATCCCGGAAGTTATTGCAATAACACATAGCACATGAATAAGCGTATTTTCATATAAAATACTTCTATGAGGGAGTTGTGAATATCTGTAAACCTTAAATTTTCAAAATTATTTAATACCTTTTCTAAAATACATTTTTTAAAATTTATATATACTGAAAACAAAAATACCTAAAATAAGGTACAATTAGTTAAAAAAATACATCACGATTCACGCTTTTTACATACTTGGACAAGTGTGTTGGGTGGTGAACTTTGTCAAAAAAAAAATTTAAGTAATAAAAAAAAATGTGGTAATCCATACATTTAATAAAAAAAATCTTACCTCCTATGTAACCCAATATTAAGAGTAAAAAACAATTGAACATCTTGAGCCCAACATTCGCGAAGCTTTGTGTCGAAAACAATTTGAACTGACGATGTGTTTATTTTGATGCAATACAATATACAAAGGTGATCTTAGCCAAAGGTAGAGCCAACTGATCTCAAAAAGCGCGCTAAAACGACTGCCCAGAACTAACACTCTAGTCCAAGCGTAGGCGAGAAGTCAGCTGCCAGATGATACCTATATAATATGAATATTGTTTTTATTGTAAATCAAATTATGTCTGATCAAATTGAATCTATAATACTTATAAGATTATTGTATAACACATATTAAGTATTATTTATAATTAAATGTCCACGGCAGGTATTTGTAAGGCTTTCGATAAATACTTATATTATGTAACTGAAATAAGAGAAGTTCGGGTTCAGATGGATATTTGGTTGCAAGGAAGTCTTTTGGTGTGTTGTTTTTAATGTACTTTTGTTTATACGTGGTGTATATGAAAAATATATGTATTGAGATGAGATAAGCTACGTGGATCAAATGTATACTATTGTAATCATATTATTTCATTTAAATTCAAAATGTTCTTTATTCTAATAGATTTTTACAAGCACGTCGAATAAAGATAAAGCTACTAACGGCTCCAAAGGCAGTTGTGGTAAGAAACCTCCTTTGCAATATCGCCCTAACCATAGTCTATTTGGGCTCGACACAAAATGTACAAACTGTAACAAAAACATGTAACATGTAACAAAAAAAACAAAATTTCTCAAACCTTTATCGTATTTGAATCCTTCAGAGCACGCACAAAAACGTCAATATAACAAAAATAAAACAATCAACAAATACCTTTGAGCTTCATAAAACAAGAAACTTAAAAAAACAACAAAAGTAACAACGGAATAACAAGAATTGAATAAAAAAAATATCTGGGAACAGTTCTTTCGTAACAACAAGTCGATCTATTATTCGATTTCTGAAAACTGAAAAGGCTCTATAGTTTTATAGAAATCATGTGTTTTAGTATTAGGTACACAGTATCCCGCACACAGCAGGGTAGCCAAATGGAACGCCTAGTGTTAAGACACTGATTCTATTTTCCTCCGAATTCTAGAGGCATTGCGTGTTGAATGGCAGAACTAACGCCGCGCTTCGCGGAAATGAGTGTCTTAACACTATGTTGCCTCTGCTTTCACTGCTATGTGCGAGATACGGCGCACAGCTAAAAAAAAATGCATAACAGTGATATAATCGACAATCCAAGTACAATTTGAGCAATCGATGTTCACTAATAATAGCTAAGTATCTATCATATAGATAAATATAGATACTTTAGTAATTGTGCTTAAAATAAGACTATTTGAACGGCCCATTCACACTAATATTTATATGAATAGGACCTTGTTACAACAAGGCATCAATCAAACAAAAATATTTAACCGATTAGAGGCATTTATTGAAGTACCGTTTGCTGACAGAGTAAATTGCCAATAATTTTTATAATAACATGCAAAACAACATATTACATAGAAACGTTTCATTATTCTCATTAGAGTTACGTTAAAACTTTACACAATTTTATTGACTGTATGAACACAACAAGGATGATAGGGTGGATTTGGACAGGTGAAAGCTTGACAGGGTGGAACTGCCTGGCAGCACTCGCCAGGATACCAGACTGTCCTCGCGTATCTGCCACTGGGACGAGTAGCGGCACCGTGGTTGAAGCAGTCAGCTTTGCAAGGATAATCATAACAGCAAGGCCTACAATAAGAGATTGAATTAATAAAATGATTACTTCTAAATCGAAATGGATAAATATTTTAATCTATGTAATTTGGAAAAAAACCTTTCACGTGGGGCGTTACTGGGGTACCCACAGTAACAAGCGCATTCCCGTTGAAACGGCTGTGGTCGAGGTTGTCCGCATTTGGGCCTCTTGTGATATATGCTGTACTCGCCTTGCACGCAACCGTACCTAGGGGACGGCCTGAAACACTCAAATCCTCTGGGCAATACTGACATTGCTTAAATATAAAAAGAAAAATGTAAAATTCTCTTTAAATTATAGAAGAGAAGTTATTTCAAATAGTTTATGTTTATTAAATTTTACTCTTAATATTTTTCAATTTTTATCAAATTTAATTTATCTTAATTTCTTGTAAAATGAACGATGTTCTTTTTTATTTTTTATTATTATGACTTTGACGGATATATGTTTTATTCGAATATCAATAAAACATATAGAAACTCGTGCTTGCCAATTAAATATAGTTTAAAATATAGACAAAAAAAACTTATTTTAAAAGCACTTTTTTTCGATATTACAATAAATCTAGAGTCCGCGACTCGTAAGCTAATAACCTATAAGCTTTGCACTAATATGAATGTTCACTAAAATCATAGAAAAGTATTAATTCTCCTACATACGAATATACTCGTAATTTTTACTCTCGTCTATTGAATTAATAATTCTTCGTTTGTTGCTTGGTCATACATATATTTTAAATTCTTGTACATACAGTGATCGTGCCATTTTTTCTTTTAGTTTTAATAAATTAAATATTAAGATCAAAATCCGTGACCTTGCTAATTCAAAATTCGATGAGCACTTTGGATATTTAAGCGTAATTCGAAATACGAAAATCTTGAAATAAATTGAGTTTTTAAAATTGATAGGTACTTTATAGCAAAGCTAGTGTAAATTAATTTTTTTTTTTCTTATTGTACCTTCATAAATTAAGTGTTCGTTTAAAAAGATTTTAAAAAAATATATGAATATATTATTGAAAAATCAAAAAAATAATTATACAACTTTATTGACGATTTCACAATTGGTATTGGATAACATGACACAAAGAAATATAAATTTTAATAACATGACACAAAGAAATATAAATTTTAATAACATGACACAAATAAATATTAATTTTACTATGTATTAACACATGTAGGTCCATGATGGCCGATTGCAATGGTTGCTTTGTCGAACGCAGCGATCGGTAGTGGAGGCTGGCCTACTGCGAGAACGGCATCTATATTATTAAAATTACATTAGTTAACGAGATTACGCCGTTTTAGTAAACTTGGCATAATATAGACTGAAAGAGTTTAAAAATACTATATGGATTTTTAAATATTTTCAACAATTAATTACCTACCCTGTGAAATAGTGAAGATAAGTTAAAACAATAGTATAAATAATGATAAAATACTGGATATTTACATAACATCTTTATTAATAAGAAAAATTTATATATGCAATAAAACTTTAAATATGTTAATAGTCATATAAATATTGTTACGGCTAGTCTAGATTCATTTTTTATATGACTAAAACTGTTTGCCTACTTTAACATTTTATTTTGGCATCCATTTACTCTTTACAACTCTAATGATCTCATTTTCTGTATGTTACGATTATGGTAGGTACATACTATGGCATGTCATACATATCTATCTAGATATTATCAATGTGTCTATAAAAACGAAATGTGAAACAATAAATAAATATAACTTTATATTGTTCATTTTTGTTCATGACAAGACCTAGTCGAAAACTCACATTCGTAGAAATGGTGTAAAATTGTAAAAACAAAAAATACTCTATATATTTTTATAATTATTTTTGATAGTAATAATCGATAAAAGTATTAGGAATGATATGAATTGATGTCGCATTAACTTAGTTAAAAGTATAAAATGCGTTTAAATAATAATATACTTGTTATTGTATATGTGCTACTTGACTGTAAACTGTAACAAGAGATCCGGGGCTGTCGCAGCATCGAGGTGAACACTGAGGCATGCAGCAACGAGCGGAACCGCTTCCTCCACATCTATAAAAACAATTAAATATATTATATTGCGAATAGCGTATTCTTTAGAGTTTAAGAGACTTCAAAATAACATTTTGTAATATATACTGTGTGACACTACGCCATATTAACTAAATCATTTGAAAACTTTAGTGTGATTATTACAACTGCCACTGCCCCTATAGCCACTTATTTATTTATTTTATCATATTTATCTGCTAGCCTTTTAATATGAAATAGGTACCTATTTAAAAGGTTTGCGAACCAAATATAATAAAAATGTGCAAAATTAATATATTAACACATATTATAATAAATAATATAATCTTACTGTATTGTTGACATAATTGTTTGTAACTGGTTTATAACGTTCATCCGGTTACACATTTTTGAAAATTTATGTTAAAAGTTGCTTTTTTACCTAATTTACAAATTGCATTTGACTTTAAACTGACAGGTCCAAATGAAGTTATCATGTCATTTACGGCGACAACGTTCTATTTTCAAATTTTGGCAATCTATGCACCAATATAATAGGTTTTATGTAACGGCCAAAAGCTTACATGAAAGGTATAATAAGGTAAGGAAATATTGTTAATTTTTTTTAACAAAATTTTATTTTTTACCAATATTTATATACTCGGTGATATAAACGAGATAGTAGCGGATTTACTAGCATGGTGAGAAAACTTATAGGCTAAGGTAAAATGTGGGAGGCAGAATTCACAGACCAATTTTTGTTGTTTTACTATAGTACTTATATAACATAGTTATTACTTACTGATTGTAAGAATTGTCACAATTCGGATTTTGGTTGCTCTTTAAGAATTTAATGGTAATAAATACAAATTTAAACAATATTAACTTTATTATTGTTCACATGATACAATTTTGTCTTCTGGTATGAAAATAATACATTACAAATACATTAGAAACAATATTTTAGGGCGTCAAATTTAAAATGGAGGACAGTGTGCGACGTGAGGTTGTACCTGGAAAATATTGTTAAAAGTAAGATATATTTTTTTCACAATAGTTTCTAACCAAACAAATACATTATTTAAAAATGTGTATTTTATTTAAAACATTCTCGTATCTAATCGCTGTATAGTAGGGAAGTTTAAAAAATGACAAAAATTTCTATTATTTAAATTCTGAAAGCTTTAATAATATTTCAATTTATATTTTATCCTTAAATACATTATTAATGAAATATATAACATTTTATTCATTTATATTTCAAATGATATTATTATTAGTATTAATGAAGTAAAATTCTATAAATAAAAGATACCGGCGTATTAAAGTTTATAAGTTGATAGCGGACTTTCTTATCACGGTTATTGACTAGCAAGCCAGGCCGGCTCGTAGGGCGATAATCGAACGTGCTATCTCCGACTATCAAGGGTCTTCGCATAGTAACCAGGTCTGATCCACGAGGAACACATGGTGCTCTCTTTATAAACAAAGATAAATTAAACATTTCCGTTGAAAAGTGTTATCCATAAAAAAAATAATCCTCAATGATAATAAAAATGATATAAAGTAACATATTATTATTCATAATTATAAAAGTATAAATATTATTAATTATTGATTAAAGTAGGTAAAATCTAGTCTACATATCAAATAGATAAATTATGATAGAAATTATTTTTTTACCTGCACTGGGTAGCAAGGACTATACATTATGGTTGTATTTACTAAAAATACGTGAAACAATTTAATTTCTAAAAATTTTGTATTTTTTGTTATTTGCAACAGACAGTTGCTAAGTCTACGAAATCGTAGTTGACGAGTATTTTATATGTCATAAAACGTCGCATTTCTTCCAATAACTTTGTTGAATAAAACCTCATTAAGATCAATGCCTTATTTGTAATCTTTTGACAAAACAGATTTTTAGGGTTCCGTACCTTTTAAGGAAACAAGGAACTCTTATAAGAGCACTTTGTTGTCCGTCCGTCTGTCTGCCAAGAGCTTCTATACCAGGAACGCTTGGAGATATCGAGTTGAAATTCAAACTATATACATGATCTATGGCCTCATGATTTTCTGAAAAAAACGTATTTCTACTTCTACCATTAATAAAAAAAGATATGGCCGTTTATATTGCAAAAAACACGTATTTCGACACTATTGAATTTCAGGTTCTTTAAAAGCACTAAAAATCGGCTTAAGGCAAGCAAGAGACGTCCTACGTACGTGTAGGTGTGAAAAAAAGAAAAATGATAATATTCATACATTATAATTTTTATTATATAGAGAAAAAACTAATGATATTATGAAGCATTAAATTTTGTAGAATATTATGAACCAATGGAATTTGACGACGGATGGATTGTTTCAAACACTAAACTAAAACAACTAGTAATATACAAAAAACATTTTGACCAATAGATTGTCACAACGAGTAAACTTGAGAATATTATTGACTCCATACTAATAATATTATTTTAAACACAAACCTTTTAATCTGCAAACTTATTTTATACCATATTTCCTAAAGTTTATTATAATCCTCGATTATTCGTAATCCTGAATGGCCCTGTCGATCGAATTGGCAAGTTTTTGTAATACTTCTTATGATGAAACTACTAGGAAACAATTCCTATTCTCTTTTTATTAAGTATGTAACAATTGCTGAGAAAACTACTTCATAAATATAGTAAAACTTCTAAACCACATAGATTGCACACACATTTTGTTTCGAGGCCAATTAGATATTTGAAATAAAATGACTAAAATCTCGTTGGTATCTTATGGGTATAAATATAACGGCTTCAAGTGACAACGCTCATTTAACCAAAACCAATATTTTCTAAATTAAATAAAAAGTGAAAACAGTTCAAGATGCCCGGATGTATGCCTTCCTCTGCTTGCGTGCCTTCAGTTTGCTTGCCTTCCCCCTCATGTGGACCAGGGCCGTACATGTGTCAAAACAATATACCACCGACGCAGAGGTGTTATCCTGTGAACCCGTGCATCAACATATACAGCTGCCATACACAAATAATGTAGGCTCAAGAATAACAAAATACGTGCATTTCTATATAAAATGGTAATAAAATTATTTTATTATTGTGTATTCTTTTATTTCAAATGTTTAATATCTTAGATACTAGTCAATATCTTTTAAAAGTGTTATAGTTCTTTGAAACACATTTTATGTCTCTTATGTTTACTCATTAATAGTAAAATATTTTTTGAAGACGAATATCTTATTCGATACTTAATATTAAACAAGTAGTCAATATTGAGGATTAAGTGTTGATTGAAATATATGTATGTTAATAAAACCTTCAAAAATATATAAGTAGTATGTTTAAAAATATATAATATTATAAATATATATTTTACGCTTCGCTTTGTTCCTGTCTGTCCCAATTCATACCTTTACAATTTCAACTCTATAATAAATAATGATCTGATAGATTATAATTATATTGAACATGGATAATTTTGATGACTCATTTGATGATTTCGGACATCTGTGGGGAAAACCATGTGGAGCTGATAGTAAGAAATAATGAAACACAAACATTTTTTAAATAAATTTATAAAAGAAAAACACATTTTTTTGTAATCACATTTAAGACAATAAATATATTCATTTAATATATTTTTTTAAATTCTGCGTAAACGTGCAATTTGGCTACCGAAGAGGCACATCGACGTGGTAGCAGCAATTGGACTGTGGCCCCTGAAATGTCATAAAACATTAAAGTTCTGTTAGTAATTGGTATCGTGTCTGCTGAGATCTTTATGACCAACTGGTCATCCGATAGCGACTTGGCTTCGTGTGTAGATTACATAATTACGGTTATTGTTTTATTTTCCAATTTTAGAATATAGTTTTGTATTCTCGGCTTTGCTCTATTATAATAAGCATGTATTTAATATATAAAACTAAATATGTTCGGTAGTATTAAAGTCCATTACATAATTTGAAAAATTTTGCGTAAGTATATCGACGACTTTGATTTATTCTATGTAAATATAAAGAAAGAAGAATGATAAACTAACCTGTTTAATGTTCCATCGTTGTATATTGCTTGAAACACTATTGTGTACTATCAAAGGTCTTCTTCGTGTTACAGGGTCCAATTCGCATGTAGGACAGCAACTGCGATTAATAGGTAAACAAGGATAGGGGGCAGGTGGTGCTCTAGGACATATAGGTCGCTGTTTAGGCAGAATCGGGGGTGGGCACTGAGGATTGCAACATGGTAAAACTGGTTCATAACAAGCTGTTGGCTCGGGACAAGGACAAACCTAAAAAAACGTTAATAGCATTACTTACTTCCATTTTAAAAATACTCTTAAGAATACATCAAAAAATAGAAATATTAAAACACGCTTACCGGCGGAAGCTCGCAAGGTTCTGGCGGAGGACAACAAGGCAGGACAGGTGGACAACACATTGGTCTTGGAGGCGGTGGTGGACAAGGCTCGCACGGAGGTTGTCTCCTTGGTTTACAAACAGGCAAGGCTGGTACAATTGGGGGAACTAAATCAGGTATATTTGGGGGAGGACATGGTCTGAATACTGGTCTGCAGTTACATGGCGGACAAGGAGTGCAAGGTACTGGTGGAGGGCAGCATGGTTGATAGCAAGGAAGTGGTCGAGGACAAGAGAATGTGCACGGGTCTGTACCGCAGGGCAAGATAGCCGGACATGTCGGGCAGTAGCACATCGAGCACATTTTACAATTTTATAGTTATTATTGTTGCTTATTATTACCCTTAATAACAGTAAAATTCAGATAGTTACTTTTATAATTATATTAAATTTTTATTAAAAATTTTAAACCAAACTTTTATTTTTAGTGATTTATATATGTATATGTCAATGTCAATAAATTATATTTTTTCTTCTTTATTATATATATTTCAATCTTAGAATTTGTCAGAAAAAAATATCACTTCATTCAAGAATAGAAAAATTATTGGTTTACCGTTTTATCATCAAAAATAATAAAAAATTCCAAAAATGAGTGCTCCATATTACAGCTACGATCCATGTGTCTGTACTGGTCTGCCTTGTGGTGCCACGTACCCTTATTCGACAAAACCTTGTATTTCGTCCTGCAACAATTTGAGTCCATGTTCAGTGTGTCCCGGCGGTGGATGCTCTCCTTGTCCAGCCCCTGTACGACCATGTCCAAGCCCTTGTCCACCTCCGCCTGTATTGCCGTGCCTACCTCCCTGCCCACCATGCGATAAGGTTCGTAAAAGTAAAAATTTCTATTTTTACATTTAGATTTATATTTTACACTCACAAAGTTACTTGGTAGTTATCAGTTTGTTGAAAGCTTTTAAGCTTGTAACTATACTTCAGCTACATGTTTTACTCATCATTAGGTAATTCTTATACGTTCTATTTTCTTACAACCTCCACTACCACTCGGACCACCTGAGAGGATATGTGACTCAGTAGCAATTCCCTGCTGCAGACCAAATCGCTGTAGGCCATGTCCTAACTACTGTTGTACGGAGCCTGGTATCTGTACTGCAAAACGCTGCAGTTACCCTGGCGTTCCCGTATGCGGTGGTTGCTGTGGGCCGTGTATGCCTATTTGGTAATCGATATCTATACTAAAACATTTAAATATGGATGTTACCAAAATTAAGTTTACAAAAAAATGTAATTATATATTTACATATATTATTAATTTGTCTTTGTAAAATTTACCAATAATAATTTGTACACCTATATATAAAAGTAAATAATGTCGTGAAATGATAAAATGAATAAAAATAATTTAATATTTCCTGAATATTTTTTTCCTTAACTAAATTTCATTTTATAATCTAAACAAGTACAGTTTTGTCGTTTTAAAAATATAAATATGCATCACAGCGACAAGGAGACCCTATTGACCAGATGAAAAAGTTGAATAGGTATTCAATAAATGTAAGGAAGATTCCTTTCATGATTTTTCATTTTCTAAGGATAAAGATTATATTTATTATAACGAGCTAAAGTTGTTTAAATAAAGCAATAAATTTATCAAATATACATAATTTAATCCTTAAAAATAATGATAACAAATAAATTTACAATTATTAAGCGTTGCTCTGGATCCAAGTGATGTATCTTGGTACCCTTGAAAATACAGTTGGGTATCCACGGTAACCACATCCAGATCCCCAAGAAGCTATTCCGATTATTGCATTATTATGAATTAGAGGACCACCGAAATCTCCATAGCAAGGACCTACGCCTCCCTGCGCCAAGTTACCTGCACACATCATATTTGGTAGCACTGTCATTGATATTACATTGTAATTGGCCCGACAAACTTCTTGATTCACTGTTCTAGTCTGGACGAATCTTAGTTGCTCTGAACGAGAGCTAGCATTGTTCTGCAAAATAAAATAAATAAACAATTTCAAATTCTAGATATACCTAACCAATATTGATATTTAAATACAAATTGTATGTATAAATTGTTTAACTTACACTCACTGCACCCCAACCGATTGCAGTGACTGTTACGTTATCGGCCACAGCATAATCAACACCAGCAAATCTGCCAACCTGGACTCTGTTACTATAGAGGAACGTCGACTGTATCCTAATAACACTAACATCATTCACATAGTATTGGTATTCAAATTGGGGATGGTTGATCAGCTGTGATACGGAGTAAACTTCGCCACCACTATTGGCATATGACGAGCCAGCTCGGATACGCCAAGCTTGAGGCGCAGTGAAACTGTAATAAAAGTATATTTTTGATTAAATTTTTGAAGTCAAAAAGACTTTTATAATTTTGATTTATAGCTTCATGCTGTATTCCGCATGTAGCAGAGGGCAGAGAGAACCTGAGAACCAAGTGTTCAGATACTTCGTTCCTATCAACATCTCTTCCCCACCCTTTGAAATAATTATTCCTATAGTTAGTTATAAGAAATTAAAATATAAATCTTACTATACGCAATGAGCTGCAGTGAGCACAGATCTGATGTTTAAGATAGCTCCCACGCAATCTTGGGAGTAATCTATTCCATTGCGTGTGTTCAGGGCCGCTACAACGTATGGGTAACTTTGAATTTGAGCCAATTGGCCTCCTAGAATTCTGCTTTGCGGTGAACCTGAAAGTTATATATTTTTTTATTTTTTTTATTAATAAATATTATATTAATGATTATGATATTTTGCTTAAGCAAACAACAACAGAGTAGTTGCACTTTTTTAATATAAATTTGTTTAATAAAAATAATATAAAATCAAATAAAATCAGCTTCACGCTGTATCCCGCACACAGCAGGGTAGGCAGAGGGAACCTAGTGTTAAGACACTCCGTTCCCCACTTTCTGCCGAATTCTGGACTCAGTGCCTACAGAAAAATAATATAATTTAAGGAATAAATTAATTACTCAATTAATCTGACGAAAAAAAAATCAAGTGTGTGTTTGCTTGTAAAGAAACTCTAAAGAACACTATTTAGATACCACTTACCCGTAACAGAAGCCAGGCCAATGGCCAATAATAAAATTAAATTGTTCATAATTTAATTTTCTTAAATTTGTTGTTGAGGTAATGTACTTTATAACTCTAGCATTGCCAGACATATCCATTTATTGATGAGCTTATCGACAATGATACAAATTATCAGATAAGTTTATAGTTTTTAGTTTAGCTAGTTTATACTTTATTGCACACAAATAAAAGAAAAAAGAATAATACAAATAATACAGAAAAGAAATTAAAAAAAAAAACAAGTATGCAAAGCGGCCTTATTGCTTCAAGCAATCTCTTACAGGCAACCTTTGATAACAGCAAAGGACTTAAAATAAAAAAAGAGAAGGGTGGAAAAACGTTATGTGCAAACTAAAAAATAATACTAATACTAAGTAAACACATAAAATACTTATGATATATACAAAAATACATAAGCTCATACACAATACACAAATACATATATTAATAAGCTTATAATTACATTTTCTTCTATACCTACTATAATATAGAATTGTAAACAAATTGTGTCTGTACATTGAACGTAATTATTTGCGAAAAAACACGAATAATTCCATATAAAACCGTGTGTGTATACGGCTATTTATGCGATACTGAAAAACAGGCAATCAACTATTTTTTGTCTGTTGTCCAGGCTAATCTCTAGAAAAGCTGGACTAAGTTTTATGGGACTTCCTGTCCCATAGAGGGGAGTTATCATGATAAGCTGCTTTTACAGACGAATTCCCGCGAAATTAGTATTTATGTACATACGTGGGAAAAACCACGTGTGGTGTGCGCGTACCAAATATTATAGGCAATTAGATATTTTTCTATTAAGTAAGACATTTTTTAGAGCGATGTAAAATAAAAATAGACAGAATATTAAATAAAACGTTGTATAAGACGCGCTAGTACATCATGTCCTTATCTATACATTGTTCTAGTATTTCCCTTTAAGTAAATAAAAAGAGATTCGAAATTGATTTTTTAGATCTGTGCAAAAATATTGCAACAATGAATTATATACAATAGTAATTGACATTGTGTGGGTGTTACTTGAAATTCAAGAGTCGAAAAATAAAATTCAGGAATAAATTTTCACATTTTTATTCGTACAAAACACAAGTTGAAAACAATAGTGGTGCACTTAAGGAGCTTCTATACGAAGCCAGCTAACAGATCTTCGTACAGCAGGTATATATTGTGATGCATGGGCAGCATGGTCCGCCGCAACAACCTCCACAGGGGCCACAGGGACCGCACCTGGAATAAATAAAAAATATTATGATGCATCACGTTCACCGATACCTGGAAGACCCTTTTAGGATTCCAATACTTACATATTGGGAGCGTTGATATATAAAGACTAAAGAAAGTTTATAAAATATTCCTGAGCACGAACGATAGTTCGTACTATACAGTAAATACGGATTAAATAATTTTTTTGAAATTTTATAAGAAGAGATATACTCGAATGATTTGATTACACTGATGCTAGAAGTCTCAACTATGTCCTTTTATAGCCATATTTACTGTCAAATATGGAATTGAAAAAAAGAAAGAAAATAAAAAATATTTTTAAATTATGCCAGTATTGGCATATAGGTGATATGTTTTGATAATTTAAAAATTTAAGTGTTTAGTTCCGCCACTCAACATGCAATGCCTCGAAAATCCGGCGTAAAGTGGGGAACGGAGTTCTAAACACAAGATACAAAATAAAATAAAAAAATAAATAAATCAGCTTCACGCTGTATCCCGCACTTAGTGTAGGCAGAGGGAATCGAAACTAAAAGTGACAATTTAATACTATGGTGTATCTGAGATAATATTTCCCATGTTGTAAAAAAATGATAAAACCTACACACCGATTTTAAATACTATTAATAAAATCACTTCATAGCCATCTGGAAAAAAATAAAATTTCATTTAATATCATGTTGTTCATTTAGATAATCATTTTTTTTACTAAATTACCGAGTGAGTGTTTATCGTAAGAATAATTTATAAAATTAAAAATATGGGTTGTAATCCTTGCCTCTCTTTAAGAACATGTAAAAGTCGGGAGCTACGAGGTGGAATTCTATACACTGACTGCTATTGCCTCCGTCGCAACGGTCTCCAGTACGACTGTCGAAGAAGTGGTTGCCAAGCTTCTCCACTGTGTCAAACTTTACCAGCACCTCTGTGTAACCCGGCTACTGTTGCTTGCATAAAGCACTGCCAAAACCCACACGCTGAAGAATTAAGCAGTATATGCAGAATGAGAAATATGTGCTAGAATTTTGTCTATTTTTTACATAAATACTTTTTACAGATGTTATTCGATTAAATTTGATTTTAAAAATTATTTTAAAATAAGAACAAAGCAGCAAAAGATTTTCAGATTTCATTATGTATACATCTATTTTGCATTTGAAATTTTAAAGTGTAAACATCTCATTCAAAATTGTACAAGTTAAATAAATAAAAGAAATTGTATAAATTATAAAATCTAATAAAAATCAGTAAAAAACTCTAAGCTCGCTTCATTTTATTTGCTTTTGGGTTATATTTTCATAATGTAAGTATAATAATTCTGAAAATAATAGTTTTATCATAAATGTCTCTTATTTTTCGCCGAATTCTTGAGACAATGGTATGTTGAGTGGCGGAACACAACGCCTCGCTTCGCCTCGTTACCAGAGCGTAGCCATATAAATATTAATTATTCATTTCCACTCACATTTGACCCACAAGCTGTCGCGTTTATATTCGCACGCTTGTATCCCTGCACAACGACCGAACTCCATATATTTTTACTTATATCCTAAAAATTAGTAACAGGATTTTAACTTTTCGATAATTTCAGGTGTTCTCCGTGTGGTCCCGTGGTATGTTATAAATATGAAGATTGCGGACCACCGGTTAGTAAACATACGTTAAATAGTATATTTTATATAGGAAGGTAAAGAAATAAAGTAAAAAAAGAATCTTATCATTAGTTGCAGTGCTTGCCGAGGTCCGCGTTTAAGCGTAACGGACTGCAGGATTGCCAGTTCTTCCAGCAGGGATCGATTCGATATTTATGCCGATCAGGTCCCTGCTGTCCCAAGCCTTGTCCACCACCCTGCCCGCCGTGTGTCCGACGCCCGCCTCCTGGCAAGACTTACGTTACACGATTCAGTGATTTTGATCTGATCTCCCAATGGTAGTCGCGATGCATCAGCTTAAGAGCTACGGGTAATGTTTCTGTGAACATTCACGGCGGGCATATCGCATACTTAGAATGAAAGTGATTTAAATCAAGATATTAAGTTCACTCCAAGGTTAGTTAGACGGTTTCCACGAGTCGCGGGTTCAAGTCCTGCTACGTTTAAATTTTTGTAACTTTTCTGCATTAAATTTGTATTACTTATAGATTTTGCGACAAGAAGCTTATTCTATTGATTTTCCAAAAAATAAAACATTTTTGAGATCACTTCCATTCTGAGAGTGCGATATGTGAGATTATGAGACATTAATTAATTTACACTGTTTTTACAGAAAGGAAAATCAACCGACATAGCGTCAAAGGCTGATGAAAGCGATATCGAAAAAAAAGATACAAAAGAAAATCAAATAAAAAGAACGAAAAGCCGCGAGCTTCGCGGCGGCGTTATGTATTATAGTTGTCACTGTATAAAAAGAAACGGCCTCCAACACGACTGCCGTCGCACCGGCTGCGGTGGAGAGCCTGCTTGTCTGGCGTTGCCAGATCCGCTGTGTGCTCCTAGCCAGTTGGCCCGGGCTCGCGGCCTCGCAGACCCTGCACCACTTGCTGCTCATCTACGAGCACAGTCTGGTGGACATGAAAATGTTACAGATGCAGGTTTGGGTAGCTCGGGCCATGGTAAAAGGTTTATAGTCTGTGAACTTAAAGGCATAATGCCAGATGCTTCAGCGAAGAAAACTGAAAAGTGTTGTAAGTTAATTTTTTTTACTGTAGTGCAATTTATTTTGTTGTACTTCCCATTAGGAGTCCCATCACAAAACTTATCCTATTAATTATTTAATTGATTTCTGACAAAGACTGAGTAAGTCACACTCGGGAATTGTATTGTGATGCTGTTAAATACAATTTGCAATTCCCTGCCTAGTCAGGCACTGGAACGTTAGGTAAATTCTACTATCTCCAGAACGGCTGAGTAAAACGTTCTGAAGTAAAAGGGAAAATCTAGGGGTCCCTCCTACATATAGCAGGGATCGAATGCAAGCAAATGGGATCGAATTTCGACCTTAGTCTAATGTTTGAAACGTAATACAAATTATGAAAAATGATTTTCATACAGGTTGTTCCAATGTTGAAGCACCGACAATGGCTCCAGCGGCAGATTTACCTTTTCTATTAATGAAACTATGCTAATATTTGTATTGTCAATAAGAAGTACCTCTTTCTATTTATATTTAAATATATTTTTTTTAAATTACTACATTTTTTACTTCACCTGACCCAACGAAAATTAAATTTATCACATTTAAGTAGCATTTTGATATGATACATTATTAAATCAAATGAGGCCAGTCATAGCGCAGAGGCACAAGTACTAAATGAAGACTGTAAACACGACAAGAGGAAATATAATTAATATTAAATATTTTCATTTCTTCACTCTCGTGTTGAGCCAAAGTGCGGCGTTGAATTTAGCCGTTCAACAATGTCTCCAGAATTGGGTGAAAAATAGGGAGCAGAGTGGCTTGACACTGGGCTTCCTCTATTCTCTATTTTGATTAATTTCACTGACAATTTTATAGTTGTACCCATATAGAACTATTAAAATATAACAAAACAAATTGTCAACTCTTAAAGTTAGATGCCCACTTGTATTATAGAGTGTATTGTAACGAGGCGAGGGTTTGATAAGTTTTTTATAAAATAGACAAAAATAGAAAACTTTAGGATAGATTGTCTTTCCGCTTATTGCATAAATATTTCCCGTTAGATTGGAAAATAACCTGCGATATACCTGCGATTACAGCTTCATTAGATTATAACCGATTATACGAAGCTTCGATATCATATCTATTTATTCTTCAGATATTAAATATCTTAACATTAAATATCTTAACCGACAAATATCTTAACCGACTGATAAAAAATCTTCATAATATTTTCATTATATTATTTCATTAAAAATCATTTACTTGAATATATACTCTTATATATATCTTAAAAATAAAATCAAATATTTTATCATCGACTTATAGAATAAAAAGCAAATTATTAATTAATGCAAATTTTAAGACAAAATAAACAACGATCTGATAACGTTACTTATTAAAACAAATTAAAATTGTGCACCATACTTGTTTTCTGCGTATCAAATAATTTTGTGTATTTTTTATTTATCATTTCTTTACATATTATTGTTTACTTAAAAGTAAAAAGTATTAAAATAATATTAGTAAACTAATATTATTTTAATACAATCTATACAAATAATAAAATCGGAACTGACCGCTGTCTGTATACTATAAAACTTATTCAACCTTTTTTTTATTATGACAATGACATTTATATCAATTTTGTTATTAAGTTTCTATTCCACGCGTTTAACTCTTTCAACATTTTTCAAGATGCTTTCAAATTCCTTAAAAATATTTTCTGCTACAAGGAATAGAAAAACAACAATTTTGTTTTATAGTATAAAAGGTTCAGATTCGAAGAAATCGGGTGATAAAAAACGTGATAGCACAAATACCACCATTAATAAAAAAGAAAAGAAAGCAAGCTTTTGTGCAGTATGTCTAACATGTCCTTGTAAATGTAACCCATCTGCCCCTACAATGTATGAGGTAAGATATTAGCTCATCTATATTTTTATATATATAATAAAATTGTTACTGATCGCTGTCTGTACATGGAAGATGCGTGAAGAAATATTGGTTGCATTTAACAATGTAATAGAACCTGTAACAATAGTGCAGTTTTCATTATTGTACTTTGCCAAAACTTGTATTAACATTTAGTCTGTTTTATTTAAATCGGTTTAAAAATAAAAAATATATATAAGTCTAAAATATGACTGAAACTTTACTTTTCAATATATAAAATATTAACTTTAAAATGTTAATGTTATTAGAACACGACATTCATAAAGTTTACTAAATAAATAATCGTATAGTTCAAGAGGGCGAAGCCGCGAGCGGGTCGCTGGTATTTAGTACATCCTTAAAAGCAATTTATTACGTCTTTAAAAGATTATACTTAATCTTCATACAACAAACTTATTTAGTTTTTATTAAGACATAGAAATGCTTACTTTTTATTAATTAAAAATTGAACTTTTATAGTGTCGGAAATACGGCCACAATCTTCCATCAAACAGCACCGTACCCCATTTCGAAACTGTACAGAACATTCCCACCGTCATCTTTCGCTGTACGAATGAAGAGGTGTGAATTCTTTATAATATTAAATAGCATGCATATATACGTAGTGTTTTCAGAATAAAATACGTAGTGTTTTAATAGAAATTCGTATTATAATAATATAAAGCTTAGATTTTCCAAAGAGCTATACTTCCCTACGATAAATTCTATACTTCCCTATACTAATAGTGTATTTACCAATAGTTTTTGACAATCATTTCACAAAAAAAGATTACATGACTAATTTCATAAAAAAATAACTTTATCTCATCACGCAACTAATTTGGTAACCCTAATTCCAATTAATACGTTAAGTAGATAGTGCGATAATACAAATAATATGCAACTTGACTGATAGTGACCCAAAATATGTAAGATACCTAAAAAAATCACGTATTAATGTAATCATATAAGAATTATATATAATTCTTTTCGTTTTTGTAAATAAGTTTTATTTTTAATGGTAGAGATAAAAATATAAAAGTAATAAGTATAATAGCTAATGTTATAGTGGAGATGTTTGGCAAATTTAATATATCTAAAATATTTTAATTTTCTTATAGATCCTTGGAAGAGGAGCCCATAAATGTTCGCTCTATCAAAATCCTGAATATTTTTCATATCAGCACATGACTTTCTATGACATCCATTTGGCTTTAAGACCCTATCGCAGACCAAGTGCTAAAACTGGGAGAAAAAATTAAAAGAAAACCCGCTAAATTGAATTAAATCTCATATTATATTACTAATAATAACATTAAAAATTAAATTTATATTACTATTTTACTATACCTACGATAATAATACCTTAAAACTATGTAAACAAATTGGACGCCTGTTGTATTATCAAAGCAATGTCGTAAATATACGTTAGTAAGTAATATAGACCCTTCCCAGGGTATCAAAAAATGTTGCTATAATATTTTTTCAGGAGATAATTTGTATTTATTTATTCGACATAATTATTTAAATTGACAAATAAAAAAAAAATACATAAAAAAATATTAGTCTATTATTAAAATAAATAAAAAAAGTTTTCCTTACAGTTTTTTATTAGTATGCTTGTATTATCCAACTGTGAGACATCCGCATTGCATCCTCATGAGAGGACAACTACTTAGTATTACTTGCTTGACTCCGGAGATTTCATCGGACGACAGTGAAAGTAACATTAAATCCTGCTTTTTCTATTTCACTTTTAAGGAATTTCGTTTTATATACGCTTTAAAGTCTAAAACATTTTATTTAGTTATATATCCTAGGTAATAGAGATCACAGTATATTTTGGTGTTAAAAATTGATAGGTAAGACCCTTCTAGATTATAAGCATATAAAAAAATATATTGGAAATTACAATAAAACAATTTCATACCAGAACATAATATGCTTGCTTTAATAAAAGAGACTTGTCAAAATAATCATAACTTTTTCTGTTCAGCTAAAATAAATAAAAAACTTAACAATATAAGAACAACTTATGTATATCTATCTAATTTAAATAAACATAAGCTAGTAGGTACGTTGCTAAAGGTAACCGACAATTTCATATTTTCTATGCAAAGTATAGCAATCATGGTGAAATTCGTCCACGCCTTGCATTTGTCGGGAAAGACGTGCATGACAAATGATAGTGATCTGTCTTCAATATAAACTGACTTGAGGATAAAATATTGGACCTACATTTACAAAATTAGATTTTTCTATATTATTATTGTCTGTTCTAATTTGTCTTTTTTCATTTAAATTATGAAATATATTAATTTATACATAAAATATTCGATATGAAATATCTTATATAAAAAAACTGTAAAATAGGTAGCTAAAGAAAACGACATGCTTAAAATCTCTTGACTAGTTAACGTTAATTCTCTTGATTTTGGATAATCCAAATGAAAAAAAATGAAAGAAAATTCTCAGTTTATAAGAGAAATGAGAACTTCAAATGTTAAGCACCTTCTTGCTCTATTGACTCCGAAAGAAAACATCCAAGCGGAGTCAACACACTCGCCATTATACGTTTAATTTATTCTCGATCACTCTTGATTAGTGCAGATGAAGATCATTAATTTATTGATTAATCTTTTAAAAAAATATATATAGTCCGTTTATTTGCTCTATGGATTAAGAAATTTTATTTTTTATTCTTAAAAGAAATCAGCTTCACGCTGTATCCCGCACACAGCAAGGTAGGCAGAGGGAACCTAGTATTAAGACAATCCGTTCCCACTTTTTTTTTATTCTTAAAAAAAAAAATCTTTGTTTTTAAATGAATCCCAAAAAGAAATATGAAGAACGAATTCCAGCATTCGTGATGCTATACACGTTGTACCTATTACCTAACGATAGAGATGTGTATGTATATGTTAGAAAATGGCTATGCGCCAAATATGGAGCTAAGCCTCTTGCAGGGCTTTGCCCTCGATGTGACTTTTACTTGAGTCTATACAATTCTCTTTGATATTTTTTATATTCAGTATTGTGGATAAATGGACGACTGTAGAGTTAAGTTGGAAATATATATATTTATAACTTTTTGATATATGCTTTATTTAATTATATAGCATTATCAGATAAATTAGAAATACGCCAAGGAAAAGCAGATACAATGAGTTTTATAAAAAACTTACCCGGACTGAAATATACTATGAAAAATAAGATGGATTTTTCTTTAAAGTTATATTATCAAAGTATATAACGATTATGAAAAACTTTTAAAATTAGATATACTTATATAGAGTTAAATAAATCAAGGTAACCTACTTGTATAATAATTACTTACTTATTGATTTTAAGGAAATGACTGTTGTTTCACGCGATGTATTTCAAATAAATGTATTATTTTCCTTTAATTAATTAAAATTAATGTTTGCTTATATAATTATAAAGTATACCTCTATATTTTTATAATATAATTTAAGACCGTGCTTGATAATGTCACAGCACTGTGTTCTAAAACAATTTAAATTCTAATTTCGGGACAGCCGCAAATATTTTTCGATTCAATTGTTTCATTCAGGTTTGCCATTTAAATTCAGTATTTCTATTGTGTGCCTATCTATAACCGAAAGTTGACGGACTAAGGTTAACCCGTCGAGCGTAAAGATCAAGGTGACTTAAAGACACCGAGGCAAGGACGACGAAACTGCTGTGCGAAAAATATATATAATTTTATTTTGTGCATAATAAATATAGAGCAAAGGTTATTTTATTATTTTAAATAGTACCCTTAAGGTAAAACGGACCCTATCTACTGACTGTCTATCCGTTTATTACCAGGCTGTAACTCGACAAAACGCCCTCAGTCAACCATTGATCAACTTGCTTACGAGTCCTGGAAGGAATGTAAGGAACATGAGGAACATTAGATACGCTGAAATCTTATCTTCCTATTTACCCCAGAGGATTTCTTCACAGAGGAGTTGCGGGAAGATTACAACTTAACCTGCAACAAGCAATAAGTATGTAAGCAATAATAGTAGTCTGGCGTAATTTTTAGCGTGGATCTATATTACGGTAGCCTTATTATAGTGAATAGTGCATTATATTTAGAATCATTTGTCGCTTTGAAGGTGTAGAAAATAACTTGTTGAAATATATTTTTTTTGTTTAACCAATTTTTTTCAATTTTAAAAAATTCGTTGTCTCGAAACTGTTTAAGCATCATCATAATTCAAAACTTTTGCAAACTAAAATACTTATCTCCCATTATATGGTTCATTATGATATTAAGGTCAAAAATATCACACGATTATTAAATAATTAAATCAATTATCAGATTCAGGCGGCAAAATCAATGATGCATATTAATTGTTGATTTTCCAACAATTGGTTATCCTATCGATGTTTGCCTTTTCAAGGCAACACAGTTTGACTGTTGAGAGTTAAGTAAAAAGTAAAAGTAAGAACAACACCCATTGACTACAAATTTTATTTCAATTTATTTAATAAATTTCTTTAATTTTAATTAATTTCTACATAATAAAATAGTTATAAAAACAAACATACGTATGTTTTTATTATATGTTATCATTTTTTAAGATGAAAAATCACATACTTATATTATGTACATGTATTCGTTATCTTTTTAAGGGAGCGGTGAAATGACTCATACTGTTTGCATTTTTTATGCATGAAACACAGCTTGGACCTTTTAAAGATTTTCAACTTTTACTTGTTTTCTTGGAATTTGTTCAATAAAAGCGTAAAATAGAAAAAAACTATATTTTTTAATATTTTTTTATTAATATAAAACTGTAATGTGTGTTGATATTTTCATACAGTAATAGTTTATGCAGCTTCACGTCACTTGGTCAGCGCTGTAGGTCAGGGAAAAGGAACCTAATGTTAAAAAGCGTATTGTGACAAAGCCAATAACTGGAAATAATTTATATAAAAACATTCTACCAAGTGGAGATCGTATCCACAACCACCGCATTAACAGTCAGATGCTGTCCACTGCGCAACGACAGCTAAAAAATAATAATTCATGCATTATTTCCAAATGTATTAAGAAAACATGAGAACTGTGTTCACACAGCTAAGATGCAAGACAAGAATCCGAACGATTCTGAAATTCTTAATTTGATTCACTTTAATCTGCTATTCAGTTTTTTGCACTGTTTTAATACGAATAAAATTATCTTGTTGCAATATGTGTACAGAAATACATAACTTCCAAATAAAATTACCATTTGGTTATATATCAATATTTAGACATTATATACTAAGGTTACATACTTTTACCATAAGTGAATATATTCTATATAGCGTGAAAAATACGTTTTCCATAAATATTGGTTATTTCGTAGGTTTATCTGTAAATAAACAGTATAATTATCTTATCTGCTATGCGGCAGGCACCAGGCCGCGTGGTGGAGAAGGGGGGTGTGACGTTCCGTTAGCCCGAACTCCGAAGCAGCTACAGCTGATTTCACATGTCTGTGACCGTTCTGTCGCGCGCTCGCTTTTGTGCTCTGAGCGAAAATGCCGACTTCGTAAATACGATTATCGTCCGTATAACCCTTTACATAGTGAATAGTGTGTTTCTTTTCATGATTTATCGATAAATATTATCAACATAAACTGTTGGAAGGAAATATATTCGACTCTAGTACGTCGGTAAGTAAGTTTTTTTACTTAAATTGTGTTATAAATTTTAATGGGCAATATTCTCTCACGATACCGCTTTGAGAGGATCGGGCAATTTTTTTGAATGATCTTTGATTGTTAGGAAATTGCTTGTGTTTAATGTTTTTGAATGTATTTGCATTTATATTTATTTAGGAAGAAGCTTTCTATGCGATTTCTTACTCGGTTAACTGTAATATTGTCGTAAAAACAAGATATAAAGTTAGCTATAAAATAATAAGAAATAAAGATCCAAATAGTCCTATTTACTTTACTTACTATGTAATACACTTAGTAGAATGATATAGGTACTTTTTGTGCATTATTCTATCAGATAATCTGAGATTACAAATTGTTTATACTTTGATAACATAGAGAACTTTTTCATAGCTACTACATATCATTTGAATATATGTTAATTGTGTATGTAATTTGGACAAACAAACATACATATACACCTATTTAACACACACCCGGCTTGGGGGCCTAAATATAACATGTTAAACTGATAACCTGCTTTGTTTCAAGTCGGTTAAAAAGCTATTTTTCTTGGTTTTATCCTTTAAACCTTTTAAAATATACAATTGAAGTATATAAATTATAACAACACTACATATATAAAGTAAACATATATAAAAAAACTAAAGACGACGATGACAAAAACTACCAACTTTGGTCAGCGTCAACACAATAACAACAGCAGATCAGGTCAACTCTTGACATATGAACAAAAGACGGAAGTCTCAAATATTCTTAATAATATTTTTAATTTTACTAACAGTATGAAGTCAATAGTAATCCTTAACGGAAAAGTGTTTACAGGAAAAGCGAAACTTAAAGCAATATAGGTGAAGATACTTAGCCTTACTCTTTCTTTGCTTTTGTTTAAGCAGTTTCCGGTGGGCAGAGAGAGAATTGAAAGATACTATCGTCTTATTGATAGATTCGATCGTCCAAAGAAATATGACGAATTATATACTTAACCCGGCGTCGTGGAGTTTGGGTCTGAGAGACCTGACATATTTCATTTCGTTTATGTTATCATAGTTCAGTAATTATATGTAAAACAATTCCGTCCTTCGCAGTAGCTGAAGCTGTTGAGTTGTTCTATTCATCGCAACAGTAGCGGTAGTTAAAAAGAAGAGAACGATTTCGTTGATATTGGTCGTTTGTCTTTTAGTCCTCTAATAAATTGATTAAAACATATTATCTAAAAAAAATACCATTTTTATGAATAAGCTATTGAAGCAACTGTTATCTTATAAACGGATCTATAAGACCCACTCCGCAGTTTGCGTAACAGTTTTCCACCCCTCATGACCACTGGTTAAGCATTCCTCGAATCAAGTCTCAAGAGCCCTGCGACGACATTCGCAATAACAATATTTAATGATGTTATTGTTTATTTAAACCTCATCCATCCAAGGTATTTACAGTTATGTAACATTGTTGAAGTGTCTCATGCATCATCATATTTAGGTATCACATATGTTTTGAGGCCAGTAGTGGCGAACCACAAGTGCCCCCCAAGTGTGTGACCGTAAACGCGACTGGTGTGGGTTCGATCCCGATTCGAGGAAATTAAATTCATTTGTTCGCTCTGGCGTCGAGGCAAAGCGCGGCGTTGGGCCCCGCCACTCAACACGCAATACCCCTAAAATTCGGCGGTAAATAGGTTCCCTCTGCCTACTCTCCTATGTGAAGTATGTATATAACAACAACACGTCAAGAACCTATGTAAGTATTATTTAAATACCACCGTGAGAACTAAGAACTGTGGTGTTAAGTCATTTACCAAAAAAACCGGTTTGCCAACAATGCAGTTTTGATATAATGTAACGATGACCTTGCTACTATGCTTAAGTAATAAGTCAATTTATAGCACATTTATGGAGCACGTACTTGTTGCGTAAACAGATAATTATAGAAGTTATAGAAGTCACAATAAGCTCCATTAGTAGATATATTTTTAAACATGCAAAACACTGTTAATTTATTACTAGATGAATAACAACTTTATTTCTTCAAAAATACTAATTTTCTATAATTATGACCGATATCGAGACTGGTTTCCTTAATTATCATCACTTATAAATAGTAGGAAGGCTTAGCCTGCATCGTTTCATATCAGCTATAGTACCTTCGAAGCGAGATACCTCGTGTCATGTGTTAACACACCTCCTAGTTATATTCCTATGACCATGAGGGTGAAGCCGCAAGTACCTTATAGCTACTAATTAATATTTGAAATAATTTTTTGTGTACAACGAAAATAAATAGTCTGAAAAAACCATTGCGACTATTAATCCTCAAAGATAGTCTAAACTATCTGTTTCCTTTTCTATAACACGTTAAATTTCCCGTGTAATATTAACTTTAATAATAGGTTTAATGATTTTCATATTTTTTTTTTAATATGTATTTTAATCCTATTAATATAATATATCACATCAAAAAAGACCCGTTCAATTCAAAATGAAAAGATGACAATTGTACAAATATATACATTGTTCAAAAGACAAACGTATATTTACTTTTAATTTTAAAAAATAGTCTTAATGATGAAGTGAAACGCGCCGTTGCGGAAAACGCAGTCGTCGCCGTGCGCAAGACTTGCGGATCTAATTGTCAAAGTGCGACGACGTCACTGAAGCGATCTCCGTGACCATGATCCGTGACTAAACGCCGGAAAATGTACGAGCACAACACGACAAACCGCCAACATGCGGAGTAATGGCCTAGGAAGCACATCTTCATCAACCTTCGCCGTAAATTGCTTATTCTATTCAGCATTCACCAAGAACAGTTCTGGGCACTCAACTGTGAAATGAACTGGTAAAGAAACATTGACATTTGATGTTTGTTAATCTTCCTTCTTCCTCCTGGCATTAATCCCGGCTTTTGCCAGGGTCTGCCTTCCTACTCAACCTACTCCACTTTGCACGATCTTTTGCGTCCTCGGTGGTTAGACCGTTGTTAATGTTAAAAAGTAATAATCGCATTTTTGAAGCTTGATTATGGCGTTTCATATGCAATATCTTTAAATAGAAAAGGTTTTAATTTGTTTCGTAGTTTAGTATTGTTTTTAATTCGAGCATTGGTCGCGGTCGCGTGAAGTGGCCCGCCGATGCCGGCCGATACCCCGATACGTTACGGCAGTTGTCAATCAGAGCGAGAGGCTGATGTTGATGCGCCTATACAATCGCAAGATAACGACCTCGATATTCTAAAGAGATTTCTTTTTACCGAGACATTCGTTTAGCTTTGCATAATCCGCTTTTGGTAGAGTTAAATTATGAAACTATACCTGGGACTGGGAACAACAGCAAGTACTAAATTGGACTGTATAGAAACGAAACAGAGTATACAGTTAAAAGTAATTATTCATAAGGTAATTTGAATCGTAGATTACTAACAATTAACGCTGACTTAATGAAGTTGGAGCACTTACTTGTGTTGATAGTTTTATTGGGGCAGAATACATCACGAAATGCGAGTGTTGATGTTTAATATAAATTGTTTTATTTTATATGATATTTAAATTATTTTTGCTATTTTATTTTCGTCTTACAAAGTGAAGAAAATCAGAAAATTTGTGATCACAATTTTAACAATATCATGGAAGTGCCTTTATCTAATTTTTTTCAGATTTAGATAGTGCAACATTTAATTAATTACTATATGAAATTTTAAAATAAATTTTACGTTTTAATATAATATGGAACTATAAAGCCTTTATCATAAAGCATCAATTGGTGTACCCCCCTTTGCACATTTTGTTTGGTTATTTTGTTTTTCATTTTTTTATTTTTTTGACATGTCCAAGTAAATGTTAAGCATTTTTATGGAATAAAGATATTTTGACTTTGACTTGACTTTGACTTTTTAGACTGGTCTTTCCCAGCTATAAACATATAAGTGATATAATAAGTGTTGTTTTGCTTTACTAATAATGATGATGATGATGGTCTCAATTATTCGTTTAGTTATACAATAATTAAAATAATATAACAATAATAATTGTATAATTATATTCTTAATATATGTTATAAGAACTATACTAAAATAAATTTTCACAAAAGAAAAGATTTTTACTGATATTACTTTTACTTTGCACATTTTATGTACCACAAATCCACATGTGAAACAGATGTAAAAGTAATGGATTTTTGATTTGTCTTTAATTTCAATGTTATTATATCTAATATTCCGATGTGTTGAATCTAATTTCACATTTATAATGATATTTTTTATTGTTATTTTAGAAATTCGATAGGTATTGTGTACATTATGACGTTGTGCCCATACTGTGACATTCCTTAGCTGAGAAATTATTTATTTCCTGAAAAAAAAGTTCATAATTTAAAAGTGTATAATTTATAAGTTTTCAGTATGAATGTAGAATTATCAACATCAGATACATAGCTAAAATTGATAAAACAGAATTTTAAAGCATTTAATGAAGAGTTTTCAAATATTTTGCATAAATAAATGTCAGTTTTATTAATAACTGGTATTATATAGACGTAAAATATTTAATTAACCAAAATATAATTTGTTCCCGCACAAATTCATCTTTTTAATGAGATAATTTCTAACAGATTAGAATTTCATCACATTTTTAAATACGTTTTGAATTAAAATGCTGATGACTACAAATATTATATAAGGTCTGGTTTTAATCAGGTTTGTGTTTGCTTATTCTAATTTAAGCATTTTAAAAGGTTAACGAGCAAGAGAGTGTTCCGTGACAATATTTTAAAACTTATAGAGTAGGTACCTAGTGTCAACGAAGAAAAATAATTTTCTTTCTTTAATGTCAGGTTGTATCCTGCACATAGCAGGATAGGCAGGAACGTGGGGACCTAGTGTGAAGACACTCTGATCTCATTAAGACACCTTTTTATTCTCTACATTTTCATGAATTCTCCAGAATTCTTTATATAATACAAAACAAAAAATCTTTATATAAGACAAAACGAGCAAATGAAAATATTTCATTCTACCGATTGGGATCGAACCCTCAACCGTCGCGCTTACAGTCGCACACTTGTGCCCCCGCGCCACGGCGGTCTCAAATTGTGTTTGCATAAATAAATGAATATTTGAAATGTGGAAATAGTGTGAAATATTTACCTAGTTTTACTAATATTTTTATATATGTTTATTTATGTATGTATTAGTAAATTTATTGACAACAGGAAACAACATTTAATTTTATGCAATTTTTATGCATTTGTTTGAAATAACTTTAAATATAGTTTAATATATTTTTAAATTAGAAAATAGTAATGTAACAAAAGTATTTGATGAAGAAACGTTAATGTCTTCACCCTGTCATGGTTTCCAATTCACGGAAGCGACCTATAACCCCTTTGTCAGAAACTAGTTCAAGCAATCTAGTGCAAGCCCTAATAACGTGGCATGTTGACATCGATGTTATAGACCTTTTAATGCTATTAGTGTCTCAATAAAATTAATATTGGTGATGGATAAGTTTAAAAAAAATAAGCATTTTAGTTTTTAGTAATAGTTTACGTTATTCTCTTCTACATAATAATAAATGAATATATATTTTCGTTTTTACACGTTTAAGGAAATATGCAGAAAATTTAGTGGAAGTGGTCATAAATTACCTAATAAATATTTTTTCACGAAAAGCACATACGTTTGTGCTCGATTTCCACCCTAAAAGCGTAAAACTACATTTTTGTGGCTAGATCTGGCTAGCATCGACTTTACCAATTAATTAAAGAAATATACTCTACATTATCCGAATTGAATTGCAGCTCACAACTACTCTGATACAGGCCAATTGCGGCACAATTTAGTTTACAAATTTAACCAACTTTTAGGACGACGACTTTAATGAATGTATAGTATACGACTTTTGAAACATCATGGTTGAGTGGTATACATGCTCTAAATATTCCATACAAATAATACACATATACATACAAACATACGTTCATACTACAGTATACAATCGACTAATGTAAATTGTCATTGAAGCATTTTCCCCATAGCTGTGTGAATTGGGACCTAACAATAGACACATTGTTAAGTGATTTTCCTGCAAGATTTACATCTAAACGTATACGCTTGAGCTTTTCTATTATAATTTATTTGTACTTAAAATAATACTTTAAGAAATCACTTTAATGTCTCTTCCATGACTCTGCCATGAAAAATTCAAGACATTCAAGAAATTAAAAGTGCGACATGAGAACATTCATAAACTTTACAACTCTAAGATATATACTAAAGTTATATTTATAATATTTATGGTTATTTACATTTATTATTATAATATTTATGTTTTGCAGTAAATTAGTAGTATATTTTAGAATTTTGAAGGTCTGAGAATGTGGACATGAGCGTGACGTGGACAGTGAGAAATTCCTTTGGTTATAATCTAAAGTCAGCAAATTGTCTGAGATGCGTAAAGATAAAGAGTATTAGGTTATATCCGAAGCTATTTTGTTCAATTCTCTTTTAATCCCTTTTTTCAGATAAAAATATGACTATAGATAGCTAGCATATAGATAGCTAGTCGTCTTCATAGATTAATATACCTACATATAGTAAATAAAGGAAATGTGTAATGTTTTCTATGTCATAATATAAATGAATTAATGAATATGTCAAATGATAAGGTTAGCGTTGAGTTCTGCCATTCAATGTCTCGAAATTAGGTGGAACGGAGTGGCTTGACACTAGGTTATAAATTCTCTATGCTTGTCCTGCTAAGTGGATAAAACGTATAGCTGTAAGATGATTAAATAAACACACTTATCTTTACTCTATCCTTATAAAAAAGTGAAAGTTTGTCCATGCCCTATAAGTCCTCTAATAGAAAGTTCTATTTTATTGGACAATCGCCAAACAACATTCGATTTAGTACGCTTAATAGTACCTCTCTGTACCTTATCTGTATATTCAAAATTAATTCAATTGCCTTAGTAGTTTAGATAGTTATTTCAACTTATAGATAAGTAAATTATTGTGGAGATAATTCTTATTAAAAAAGTACATACATATACATTCTTATGTAAATATATTACTTCTTAATAATTGTTTATATGTGGCAGATATGGTGAAGTATTCTAATGTTAGCTTAGTACTACCATTATTTTTTATAATAACAAAAATCAATACAGAAATGAGATCAGAAATTATGTTTTTCCCAGTGTGTGTATTGAAAAAAAAAATTGTTATTTTTATTATTTCTAATGTAATGCACCATACTTTCGGAACAATATAATCTATTTTTACAATATAAATCACAAAATCTCGCTAAAAACAATATAATCTATATATATAAAAGGACTTGTCCTCACTGACTGAGGTAAGACGCACGCACAGCCGTAACCGCTGTGCGTAGAAACGTGAAATTTGGAGAGATGTTTACTTTCGTAATCTGGACATCCACTAAGAAGGGATTTTAAAAAATTTTTACCCTAAAGGGGTGAAATAGGGGTCGAAACTTTGTATGGAATTTTTTTTAAATCGGCACCGATTTTTATAAAATTGGAAATTTAGATTTTTAAAAGTATTTAATTGAACACGTGTTTCATCGTTTTCTAGAATTCTCCCCCTAAGGGTGCAAATAAGGGGTTGAAAGTTTGTATGGAAAAATCTTTAAATCGCCACCAATTTTTATAAAATTAGAAATTTAGACTCTTAAAAATATTTCATTGATATCTAATAACCCATGAAACATGTGTATGTTTCATGGGTTATTAGAATTCACCCTTAAATACGCAAGCGAAGCTGCGCGCGTCCGCTAGTATTGTTATAAGCTATAACCAAAGTGGACATACAGAAGTGAAAGATACTAAAAACAGATAGATAGCATACTATTCGATGCCGAGCTGTTAAATAATTCATAAACTCTTACAACTAAACATTTGCCTAATTTGATTTTTATTCACATCAATAATTTTAATTATTCAGTTTTTTCTATACGTAACATCTTGTTAGCAAAGATTGTTGAAGTGAGTGACACCTAATGGCTATAAAAGTGGGACGATCAAGCTGTTTATATGATAAATTATTCTATTTCAATAATATCCATGTGTATAATACGACTATATACGTACTTTGTAATGTACGTATCAGTAGTCAGTAGATCTTATAATGCTTCCTTTGTTGTCATCCTGATAGGTTTATTATATCTTTATTATATCGCCAAAATAATATGAGATGAACATTTATTTATTTATATCTAAAAATATTAACAATAGAACACAAAAGATCCAGTATAAGTGTTAAATTAATAAAACTATAAAATTGTTTGCAAAAATTGATGATTGATCCATTTCTTGACAAATGAATATAAGCTATGTAAATTTTTAAACATTCGAAATTACAAAAAAAAGTATCTTAATAGATTGCAATAATTTTTAAATGAAACTTCGGCACTTCTCTTCCTAGCGTCATCTACAATAACAACGTGATCTTGGGCAAGGCTGAACAACATATATAATAATCTTGTTAACGTAAAAACAATAGCTTAGTCAAGGTCCAGCCTTCACGAGTCACATGTCGCAAGGTGACGGCCAGGGATTAACTTTCATACAACGACATACACGTTTCGCTGTGGTGTGAATGGACACAAGGAATCCCTTGAAAGTGCGCAGTTAAGAAACCGTTTTAGTGCCCCGTGTAAGTCTAAATATAGCCTTATCGTATTACGCTTATAGGTTTTCATCGTTGAATTCAGTGTAGATTAGTACAACTTAACAGCAATGACGAAATATGTTTGACAAGATAGAAAGTAGGTATTAGTACAAAGAAAGGGAATAATTTTTATTTTCACAAAATTTGGAAAACAATGCATACATATAAGAAACTTCTAAAACAGAGTATTTAAAATAACTGAAACATAAAATAGTGCCACATTTCTCTTTAAAGGCAGAAATACCAACATTCATTGAATTTCAAAGGCGCACCCATTTAATAAAAAAAACTATAGTGTCCAATTCCAATAGCGTAGTGCCTATACCTGTATATGAAGGGTAATAAAATAAACTTCATTACGTAAGCAGGAACCGTGGTTCAATGGTAACTATCATTAAATCAAATATATTGGGCACGTCCATTTTGTTGGGTCATCGAGGTAATCGATTATTTTTACAACGACGAATATATTTCCGTAACACGTGAATAACATTTTCCGTACACATTATAACACCTAACGCTGAATTTTGTATAAGGAAGCTAATGTGATATATTGATTATTTTATCGATAGTTGCTGACCCCATTGTATGGTATTTCGCGTAGATTTACATTCATATTAAAATACTTTTAAAATATTTCGATGATATTAAGATAGTTACGTTATTTCTAATAATAATCGATTCTCTAGTTAATAATTATGCATGTAATATTAAGCGAAGCGTACTTACTGAAAATTAAGTATATAAAGCTAAATATAAATTAATTCAAATTTGACTGAAATATCCACGACAATTGGACATATTTATTATTAAAACTATATTTATTATAAATAAATATTTCTTTAAATATCAATCTTTTATATGAACATTATGAGCATCTCTATAGAACCACAATAATATATGCATCATTGGGTTTTGCAGAAAAACGGCGATATATGACCGTTAGACACAATAGAGCCGCTGAATCAAGCGCGAAACGCTAAGATAAATAAGTAGTGTTAGGCATTCAATAACGTATTATTAATTAAAAACAATCATGTTAATATTATTACTTATAAATATATTTATAATTAATAATTATGATTTTATCGTCTGCAAAGCTTTATTTACGCATATAAGCAAGTAGAAAAAACAAAAAGAGAGAAAAAATATTTTATTTTCTTCAGAACATTGAAAAATATATATGAAAAACATAAATGATAGTTAATGAATATTCAAGTAGAACCTCTTCCTTTTCAAAAAAAAGAAATCACTTAAAAAAACATTTTTGTAAGTCATACTTTAAAATATGGTGAGCATTTGTTTTTTAAAATTAAAATCATAAAAATAAAAGCATAATAATTTTTCTTCTTTATTCGAGAGTCGAACCCATGACCCAGATCTTTGCTATGAGCTTAGGTAATTTAAATACGTTTATTTACATTAGTATCTATATCTTTTTTCAATAATCTCAATAAATTGTAGAATCAAAATCGATTTTAGTTCTGTTAATTATTAAACAAAGTTCTAAATACAAGCTAGTAATTAAATAACATAATATGAATTAGCAATTAAAGCATTGGTAATTTTTTGTAATTCTAATTTACATTCGCAAACAAATATAACTACAAAAGAATAAAACGAAACGCCTTCATATTTTCAAATCGCTAACTTTATTTCTATGAAAGAAACAAAACTGTTACGTGACTACGGAGTCGCATAGAAATGGAATAAATCAATTTTTTCTGCTTTAGCACCATGGTCGGTTATAATTAAATTGTATTAGGTTTTGTCTTTTATCGTGAAAAAGAAAGTAGTACTTTCTAGTTATGGCGGCAACGAAGTATCTGCCGATGTTGCCATTATTTTAAAGACGGCCATTTTTGTCAATAGAACCGTTCTTTTGCTCTGTTTTGTATTTTACTTTAGCGAGTCATCGATTCATTTGGATCAAGATGGATCATAAATAGATAGATTTAGTGTTATATTTATTTTAATTTGTAAGTAATTATTCAATTAGTATATTTAATTTAGAAAACGGGATATTATTTTAAATTTGATTAATTCAACGCCAAGATAGAACTAAATTACTAGAAACTAAATTATTAATTAATATTTTTAACAATAACATACAACCACCGGCTTCGTAGCGAGCTAGTAATAATAACAAGAGCGCTTCAAGGTTGCGGTTTCAGTTGCACGTGAGTATATGCAAATGTATAAAACTTAAACAAGTTTTGTGGACTTGCTATTTTTATAAAATCCTGTATTCTCATCATTTGTAAAAATGAATTGAAAATTGCTTTTAATTTAATGCAATCAGTTCCATTTACTAACGCCAAATATTTATCTAAGTGTATATTTTTACTTATTGAAATTTTATATAAATATTATAATGTAAATAGAAATAACATTGTTTTAGTGAACGCCCTAATCTCTCTGTTTGTGGGTGTTTGATTTGAAAAAATATTTTTGTGTTAGGTAGTCCATTTATCGAGAAAGACTAGACCATATTACAACAAGTTAAACGTCAGAATAATCCACTGTTCGAATTCCAACGGTCCTCAACTCTTCCAGCACTTAAAAAGTGCCATGTTGAAAACACTCCTCTTGGAAACTGTCCTAGAAACGACGGAAGACGACGTATGGCTTAGTGGCAAAAGCTCTTGATGGTTTCCAAGAGGCGCGGGTTTAATTTCCGCCAAGTTAAAATTTTTATACATTTTCTATTTAAATATTTTTGTTTTTTATGTGTGGAATAGCATTTTTAAAAATGTTTGTAAGGAACCTTATCTATGCTATGTTAAAAGAAATCCAGATATATATATTCTTTATTGCACATAAAAACACATAGGAAATACAAAATTAAAAGTTTAGTTAGCAAAGGTGGGCTTATTTCTAGAAGAAATCTCTTCCAGCCAACCAATGGAAGTGGGTGACTGTCAAATAGCGGGAAGAGAATACAGTGCAGTTATCAAGGAGAAAAATCACTAAGAATTTAAATAAAAAATAATAATCACAAAAAAGAGTAAATACATATCCAAATACATAAATAGATACATATACACTATATTTATAAATACAAACTATATATAATACATATATACTAAATTTATGACAATATACTAGTATATATAAATAAACATATATAAATAATGTAGGTACTAAATTTTAGTACACACATTTGGTTTAATAGTCATTTTTACATTTAAATATAATATATACGATACAAACATTAATATAAAAATGAAATATAAATTTGTATTGCTAGAAAGTTACACTCACTTTTTGGAAAAGTTTTTAAATAAATAGCAACCTTTTTTTATTTTGGCGCTAAGGTAAGTTTGACTTTTTCTGCACATATTTGTTTCCTTTTGCGGCATTGCAAGCGCATTAGAGGTGCCCGTCTATATATGGGGCCGCATAGTATGACTAACTCAACCAATTTAAAAACAAATCGGCACATTATTTTTTTACCTACTTAAATGATTAAAGCCTGCTTTCAAAAAATACAGTTTTATTTTATAATTTTATTATATGCTGTAATAACTTATCGTTTTGGATTGATAAATTAAATAGTAAATTTTCAAAATCGTAAACGGTACATAGTATTTAGCTATTTCATATGTAAGTTACTTTAAAAGTCTTTATATACTCCTTATTTCTTCTTTCATTTACATATTTAGAAAGTAATTTCTTTTATAAAATGCAAATAAAAAGCGTAGCAACCAGTTACCCAAGTTACCCAAGGTAAAACGAATAATACATTGACCCTGTAGTCTAAGAACTACGGCCATACTAAGTTTAAGGCACGGAGTTATAGGGCTTCATAAAACTTGTAATGTTTAAAACACGTCATCTTGTTAACGTCATTTGTTAACATGTCCTTTACTTATAATATTATATTAATAATTATCTTATTACAATTCTCTTTTCTAATTAACTTAAATATTTATTTACTATAGTCTAAGCACATTGTTTGTTTATTTTATTCATACTAATGTGTCTTTTAGATAGGAGTATACTTATATACATGTTTTCAATGCTTATGTAATTGAAATACACTCAAAGTACCAAAAAGTTTAAGAGAACCCAATAAATCAGTAGTTTAATATTTGCCCACATTTTTATGTTGGTCACTTTAGTATATAAAAAAATAATAATTATGTAATAATCAAAGCCAATAAAAACGAGGACACGAAAATATTTAATAAAAATCGAAAAGAAAGTGAGGAACTTGCAGGAGGAGGAGGAGGAGGAGTTGCAGTAAGCGTATAAAACGCTTACTGCAACTTTGAAACAAATATTTTCTTGTTTTCTCCATTTCCCCATACATATAAAATAGCCGCACCATACAAGAGAGAGAGAGAGAAGAGAAGAGCTTTCAAGTAGATATCAAAGCTTTTACTCAATCGCTATAACATGTAAATGTATTATAATAGTAATTAAACGTCACTCTAATGGTGTTTACTATACGAGTACCTGTAATGGCAGTGGTGTATAGGATATGCTTTGAACGACTTGACAGACTATCACTGAAGTGTACCAACTATTTTGCCAGTCATTTAGCTAATTATCATCTATGAGTATATTATATGTTACAAAGCCACTCTACATAGTATTACCGCGTTTAATATTTAATATAGATTAAATATCAAGATTAAAGCTTGAAAGTGATCGGTAAATTTCTCTTTATCAGCATTTGTTAAATGTAAAATCTAAACAAATATAATATAAACAAACACGCCCGCTTAATTAAGATGTGTTCAAAACATTGTAGAAATGCATTTAAATCGTCATTACAGCACTATATTGCCGTAATGATGATTTGACAACGACGTGCGACGTGTGGAACTCATTAAAAAAAGTTTTTTCCATACAACGTGACATTGGCGAAATGAATTGTGCTCAACTGGCACGCTCGAAACGCCATATATCAAGAATTCAATTCAATAAAAAAAAGGTCAATATTTTTTTTTATTTAAAAAAAAAAAACACCATAATATTTTTAAAGTTATGTTATATATGAAAATAATTTCAATCTCTATTATTTAATTAACTTAATATACTTAGTATTTTAATTCTGTCGCAATCTAAGTAAGCACAAAAACATTTAAGTGCCATATTTTGTTTCCGCGTTACGAGTCTACCACAAGGCAATGGAAGAAATCAAAAAACGATTTAGCTTAATTACGATCATATCAATACTGGGAACCCTACATCCCCTTGTATCTAAACGTCGACATGACAAACAATAGTCATACATAGCGACAGGGCGTGAGACTCTTATATCATTAACATAAAATTACGTACATGAGAAATACATTGACCCCATAAGCTTCGATAGATATCTATGAAAGGCATTCTGAATTCCTTCAAATTAATTACAGGTTTTAGTCTTAATTACAACGATCTAGATACAGTTGAGATTGAGAATATTATGTTAACAATAGCGTTAGTCTCAGGTAGTCGGTTAAAAGTGCTTATAAACAAGTAATTAGAGACGACCGCGGTATAGAGTTGCTAATTTCATATCGACTCGTATATCGTATACACTTGTTTACATATACGAGTGTGTAATTAATATCTAGGAAACGAATGCAACCGTGTTCGTGCTTGAATAAACGAAACTAGTTCCTGAATTTGTTGGAGGTCGAAGTGACTGACCGATATCTGCCATGTCAAATTGTTTTTTATTAGTTTTGAATAAAATATCTAAATAAAAAAGAAATATAATATTTCTTATTTATATTCTTAATATTGTTTTTATTTTTTTAATACTTCATTTTTTGTCTTATTTTTTAAAACATTATATTTTATTACATTTTTAATTTTATGACGCCTTAATTTATTGTTGAATATACAGTATGTAGAACTCTACAGTCGCAATGCATTTAACAATGCAATTTTCCTTCCTTATAGTTTAACACTTGTTTAAAAACGTTAAAATGAATTGATTCCTTCATTGTTTTTCATAGCAACTTAGTAAACACGGATACGCTCATTCAATCGAATAAAATCTATACTAATATTATACAGCTGAATACTTTGTTTGGTTGAACGCCCTAATCTCAGGAACTAATGGATGAAATTGAAAAAAAAAACATATTGGAATCTACCTTATCACGCAATATCTCTATAATTCAACGGAAAATGGATAATGGAATCTTTTAACACTAAGTTCTCTCTGCTTACTGAGCAAAATGCGGGATAGAGCAAGACAATAGTTTCTTATATCATGTTAAAAGGCAATGACTAATTCGTAGGTGTTGTTATAGTTTCGTGATATAAACAGTGAAAGTGTCGCCGTCGTCCGTCCGTCCGTCGCGAGTGTTTCGCATGAAAATATGTTAATGCCACCATTACGTTGTATTGTGACAAGTAGCTAATTATGATTAATGTCATAATATTATTTAATTGAAAATATATACAAGTTATCAGCTAGTTTAAATTTAATTAATATGTGGGTGTATATTTTTAACCGACTTCTGTAAGAAAAGGAGGCTATCTATTCGACTGTACTTTTTTTTTTGTTTTATTTAATATAGTTATAATATAAAAATCAGTTCAGCTCTTTGAAGAAGGTAGATTGGCAAAATTTGTCAAGTTGATAATTTGAAATAACGTACATACACTTAAAAATATAATGTTGAGATCATGGCCATGAAATTTTATTCAAATGAAACATATTTTATTCAAAAAGTTTATCTATTGAGATTAATTTATGTAATATACTCGTAACTTAATTTCAGAAGGTGACGTTTCAATTAAATGATATATATATAATATATTATATAGGTTCAAATATTTTATTTAATAAATATAATAAACGCAAAAATTAAAAATGCAGCAAAGGTCAACGTTTACCTACTATATTAGTTTAAAAAACTGTTCTTTTTTCAAAAATAAAAAAAATATATATTTGAGTCCTCATTAACCACAGATAATTCAATAGGTAACTTATTACTTTTATAATATTATTGAGTGCATGAAAATTTGCATATCATTATGTATAACAAAAACACTTAACTTCCGAGAACAAATATGCATAATCCTCTTACTTTCATTTTTCAGAAATAACATTACAAAATCATATTTTTATGACTTAGTTATATTAAAAAGTAAATACGCTTATTAGTAATGTATCTACAATACAAAAGCGCAAATCCTGCAATTCACGTCGGTATTACGCGATGCCAATGTTTGTATATACAATTGTACATACGTTGTGGATCTACAAAGGTGACACCAATTTGACACTTGTGTAAAAAATGTCAATAAAAGAGTCACTATTATGTCATAGTGGTAACGTTACCGATACCACATTCTCGTACTTGCCGTACGTTCACTCGCTCTCGATTTCAGCATTTGTAAAGTATGTCAGTATGTATTTAATGTTACACTTACTCGTAGATATGTACACTCTAGATAGATACCTGTTTTTATTAATTTAGAATTAGAATTTAGATTTAATTAATCATTATTATATAATTGCAATAATATTTTAAATAAAGCAAATGTTGATGAACGGAACGCATTCCAAGCCGGTGGTAGCGTGTTGTAGGTCTGTCACTGCTGACATATTTTTGTAACTTGATGATTCCATAATTTTATATCAATATAACCCAAATATATTATTATAATAATAATAATATAACCACTAGCTTTACAAATATATTATTTACCTGCTTCTTATTTATGCGTCTATATTAACAGTTAATAGAATATGATAATCAATAAACCATCCATATTAAGTCACACACTCGTATTAAGTATACCACGACTATCGACAGTATATAACGGTATCGACTTCGTTCTATTATTGGATGGAAATTATTATATATTTATCCCCATAAGAAATAAATAATAAGATACTGTTAAGTATGCATTTAAAATTAATTTTAAAAACTTCTTAATTACAAAGCTTAACATTATGTGTAAATTTCTATTAATTATGCAATGTTTTAAATATTATTATATCATACATAATTTTAATACGAATTATTAAAATTTGATAATATTTTATGTAATTACACCCATCTTCTTTGGGTGAAAAATGCATTCTCAATTTTTCTTATATTGTTTAGCTTTGAACGTTACGTTACTTTAATGAGAATGACATTCAAAAAATGTTTTTTTTTTTTTATTATATATATTTATTTTAACTAAACACTACTTTTTTTTACTTTTTCAAAATTATCAGCTAATCAATTTTATTTTTATTTATTACTACTTCTAGGCTTATATTTAGAAGTATAAAAAAATGTTAAGTTAATTTGGTACTTGATAAAAATATGTATTTAATTAATTGGTTAATAATAACCTTACGTGCATAGTAACAAATTAATGCTCATATAATATATATAAAAGATAGAGTTTCTCATGGCACACATTATTTTAATATGAATGAACACTTACCGGACGTAAAACGGAATTGCATGATAATTAACTATTTATCTTAATATGTGTGTATGAATTAATGAGAAGCGTTTACTATGCATATTAATTTTATAGCTGTAATTTTGATATTAATATTAACTTTTAATTTGATCGTTTTACCTTTTAATAAATATAATAATAATAAGTAGGAGGATATAAGATATCTTGGTGCTACTATTTATCTTTAAAAAAATGCAAATATCATAATTGATTTAATAGATATGCGTTATTTGCTTAATCATTCCTGCGTTTTGCTAGTTGTGCAATGAGAATGTGAGAAATAGTGGAATGTCTTAACACTAAGTTCCCTCTGCTGTGTGCGGGATACATCGTGAAATAGTGATTCATAATCCCTTTATTATGTTTTTAGGCATAGTAACAAAAACTAACCCTGTATTATGTCTATATAAATATATAGAAATGGAAATTTATAAAATTATAGATTTCCAGGAGTGAGAATCAAACTTTTGAACACTGTATACAGTGAGACATTTTCGACTTTATAAATTAAAATTAAAAAATGTATTATTTTTCTAATCTAGATCTAGATTTCTATCTAATATTTACCTAGATCTAATAAGTTTCGACGTCCAATTCATTACAATATGATGAGATTGAACCTACTATGCCTCAGATGATATTCGTAGTCGGGAAACTAATAGTATAATAACGCCAGTCATGTTTATTATATAAATGTTTCGACTAAACTAATTGATCGTTTATGACAAGCATCAATCATTCAATATACCTACCCAATTATAATTAATATGTTTTACATAATAAGTATTATTAGTATATTTTGACTTTATCAAGGCCGTCATGGAGTAGTGGCAAAGGCGACGGTAATGGGTTGGATTCCTACTCGGAAAACGAATTTGGAAAAATATTTATTAATATTTTAATTTCCCTGCTCTGGTAACAAAGTAACGTGCAGCCTCGAGTTCTGCCACTCAACACGCAATGCCCAGAAAATTCGGCGGAAAGTGGGGAATAGTGTGTCTTAACACTAGCTTCCTTCTGCCTAACAGCAGGATACGACGTGGAGCAAAAAACAAATAGTTTACTTAACCTTAGTGCTTATACCTGAAGGAGGTTTATTAAATTTAATTTTACATATTTTCGTGTTCTTTTCAGATGTAATCAATGTGAACCATGCGTAGCGATATGGCGTATCGGGGGCTCTCACAACACGTGGAGCTCGACCGGGCTGCTGACCCCCGGGACAGGTTTAACTTGCAGGAGCTAATAGGCGAAGGGACCTATGGCGAAGTTTATTGTGCAAAAGATAAAAAGACCGGGAAAAGAGTTGCTATTAAGGTAGTATGGTTTTAATTTATTTTTATGTAATTCTTTAAAAATCTATCTTTCTAGACGAGAAAATATACTAATTGCTAAAATTATCTAATAATGGAAGTGAACACTTAAAAATTTAATGAGAATAAAAATTACTTTATGCATATTTTTTATAATGAAAACGTATTTACTTTCGTTTGCTTAGTATTTTAAAAAATAGTAACTATATACATACTCGTATATAAACATAAATATTTAATTTAATGAACGCCATTCATATTATGTCATTTAAATTGACGTTACTTCTATTAGTCTGTATATGGGAGGTATTGTTAGCGTATGGTTTGTAATGGATTGTATAGATTTTATCTCAAAAGCCGGTATTGGTGTCAAGGCCGAATTACCATGTACTGTGATGAATAGCACCTTTTATACACAGCGGCTATAATTGCTTTTATACTTAGAGTGTGAACTCCCATGATAGACATATTACTTGAAAACACACATTGAAACAACATAATTTACAAACTTACTTTGGCGTCCAGTCAAAAATATAAGAAAAAACAATAAAATGAACAATATTTATTTTTCACGTTTTCAGGTATTAGAAAATATTGCTGAAAATATTGAAGAAATAGAAGAAGAGTTCCTCGTATTCCGCGATTTGTCAAGCCATCCTAATATTCCTGAGTTTTTTGGTCTTTTTTTAAAAAGAGGAGTATCTGCTGAAGATGACCAAATATGGTTTGTTATGGAGGTACGTATTTGATTAATAATCTCGTAAATATAATCATTAAATATAAAGTGTATAATTACTCGAGCGAAAAAACAAATATTTACTAATTATATTGTATGTAATACAAGTAAATTAGTTTTGAGTGTTAATTAGCACGTATGACTATAATTTATTCTTCAATTATAATTTGTAATCCTTTATTACACTTTTTATTTTACTTTATAGCTTTGTACGGGCGGGTCCGTAACTGATTTAGGAGCAAGCATGCGAGCCAGGGGCAATACTTTAACGGAACCACAACTGGCTTATGTTCTCCGTGGAACTGTCCGGGCGTTGACACATCTTCATTCTCACAGATGTATGCATCGTGATGTTAAAGGCCATAATATTTTATTGACTGAAAATGCTGAAGTGAAACTTGTTGATTTTGGAGTCTCATCACATCTGGCAGCTACAATTGCACGGCGTAACACATCTGTGGGCACTCCTTACTGGATGGCACCGGAGGTAAATATTTTATCCTTATTGCTAATTATACATTTAACAGAAATTAAAAGCCACTATTGCGTAATTTTTTTAAGGTAATTGCTTGCGAACAGCAGTTGGATCAATCGTATGATTGTAGATGTGATGTATGGTCAGTTGGCATCACAGCAATAGAATTAGCCGAAGGAGAACCTCCATTATCTGGGTTACATCCAATGAGAGCGTTGTTTCAAATACCCAGAAATCCACCACCAGCATTATCACATCCAGAGCTTTTCTCACCACAATTAACAGATTTTATATCAGAATGCTTAGTTAAGGATATGAACCAAAGGCCTTTCGCAAGAGAGCTTCTGGAACATCCTTTGCTGTTAGCAGTAAATAATTTTGAGGAAAAGGTAAGTTTATTAATTACATAAATAAATGTGAAAAATAAAACGTTAAATAAATGATTAAATTGTAATGACATATTATGTCGTTTCATTAAAGATTCGTAAAGAACTTCGCGCTGAAATAAAACGACAGCGTGCAGAAGGCCGAAGTTGTCGTGCACCAGAAGCTACCACTAAACGAGGAAAATTAAAATCCCATCGAAAGGCTAAACCAGAGAAAATGTACACAGATGATTTAGCTACCCTTGAAACTTTAACAGAAGACGCAATAGTTGAGCAACTACAAAAAAGATACGTGCAAGATCAAATCTATACTTATATTGGTGATATCTTAGTCGCAGTTAATCCATTTACTGATATAGGAATATACACCACCAAGGTATGTTTTATAACTGATTTTTAACTTAAAACTTAATAATTGGACAAAAAGATTTAAGAGTATTTCACTAAATCTATTACTTTACATTTTAAAATAATGTAAAAGAAATATAATTAAATAGTCATTAGTAGTAAGTATATGACATAAAATTTTATCAATTTTATAGACACAGCAATTATATCAAGGTCGGTGTCGTTCTGATAATCCACCGCACATCTATGCAGTGGCTGACGCTGCTCACCAAGCGTTAATGCACCAAAAGCAAAACCAGGCTATTGTTATATCTGGTGAAAGTGGAGCCGGGAAAACTGAGTCAGCCAACCTCCTTCTCAAACAGTTTGCATTTCTATCAAAAGTATGTAATTCTAACACTGTAATAAAATTATTATCATAAGGTATATTAATTATATCACTTAACTTAAAAGTATTTAAAATATTCTTTTAGACACAACATGGAAATTTAGAAGATAAAATTCTACAAGTAAATCCTATAATGGAAGCATTTGGGAATGCACGAACTGGCATCAATGCTAATAGTTCTCGTTTCGGAAAATACTTGGACTTGTCAATCATGAAAGTGGGTAGAATTTCAGGTGCTCGAATATCTGTTTATCTTTTAGAGCAATCGAGAGTCGTTCACCAAGCATTGTAAGTATGGCAGAAGTTATATGATTTTAGGCAATTATAGACAATTATTTTTATCTATACTTCTTCTTGCTTCATTAATTAATTGCTTATTGTTCCAATCACAATGGTTTTGTGAAGTATTGTTTACTTTGGTAACGTAAAAACCTGTAGATTTGACACAATATATGACCTTCATATTTATTAAACTGTTAAATATATATATTTTTAATAATCAGTAATATTAGTTAAATGCCAAATAACGTAATTTTATGAATTTAAAAAATATGGGTACGAGTACGTTATATGTATTGATAAAAAGTTATAACAATACCGAAAACAAAGAAAAATATTTGAAGGTTTAAAATTATGTTTTAGGGGTGAAAGCAATTTCCACGTCTTTTACTATCTCTACGATGGACTGGAGAGTGAAGGTCGGTGGAGAAAATATTATTTAGATGAACAACTGAAATCCAGACATCGGTATTTACAACCGCTTTCAGTAGTTCATCGAGAACATAATGTGCATCGATGGAGACAACTCAACCAAGCTTTTAAGGTAATTTACAATTAACCATTTCTTTAACTTGCTAGTAATATTTCGATAAGAAGAGGCAATATGGTCATATTGCTATTTATATTAGTAATATAAGATAATGATTGATGATATAAGATTAATGATTATATGTAATATAAATTCGATATTCGTGATCGAGCACAAGCCTATAAAATTATCGTGCCAATTCCAGGTGGTGGGTTTTCAAGAGGAAGAGGTGCAAATCATATATAGAATGTTGACTGCTATCTTACATCTTGGTGATATAGAATTTGCAGAAACAGCTGGGGATCATAATGCTGATAATAGAGCAACTATAATCGACACAGCACCTTTACACAGAGGTAATTGAATTTTAATACATATTATTTTCAAATCAAGAAAAAACTAGGATACGACCAGAATATTAGATTGTGGAGAATTAACCTTTAACTATGGACGTGATTTTTTTATAACACATATATGGACGTCGGGTCTGTCAGACCAGTGTATTTATTGGTCATATTCCGTCTGTTTTTTAAAGGAAGAAGACAATTTTATGTTTTAGTTTACATGAATAGCCTCAAATCAAACAAAATCAATATAAATAAAATCACTTTTTATTAAACTTTACGCATCACAACGATTTAAGTAACTTAAAGTCACAATTTCAGTCTTTGACCACATGGGATGACTCTTAAGAAAATAATACTATAAAAAAAAGCCAGATAATAAAATAAATATTTTTTTAACAAAATATAAAGTCTAACAATTAAAAAAAATAAAGAAATTACATCTTATGGTATAAAATAAAAATTTTGACCACACCTCAAGATAAGGTACAATTGAACATCGATACACAATGGCTTTCAACATTGTTGGCTAACAGGACGATTGCAGTCAACATAAGTATGTGTTGTCTTTCTATATATCTTATGGGGGCAAAGTATACATGTTTTTCAAGAACCCAAAACTATTTTTTTAGCTTCATGTTCAATAAATGATAGATCAGATCGCGAAACGCGAGTCAAAGTCATTCTCAATTCTTAGAGTAGTTTAGTATACGAAACTCGTCTTTTTATTTGATAAAGTGCTATTTTCTTTATAAAATGTAGTCGTCCAATTCTTTTGTTTGATGTTGATTATAAAGTACCCATATATTTGTCCCTGACGTGCTTGGTCGATCATTTTTTTCCATTTTATCATAAAAATAAAAAAAAATTGAATCTTTTTTAGGTAAATAATATTTATATTACTAAAATATATAACAAATAATGCAAAATAATATATAATATATAACAATAAAAACAATTGAATACAAATAATACAATTAAAATATTAAAGTATATTTTGTAATATTCGAAAAATATATGGTGTTTGGAATTCATTCATGTATGGGAAACAACCGACGTCCAGTCGGTTCTGACAGACCCAGGCCCCGTTTAGAAAGTTAAATACTCACGTGTTTTGAACCCAGAGACACAACCACTGCTATCTACATTCATTTTGTCATTAATACGAAAGGTACTGGGCGACTCAGTGGCGGAGGTCACTGAGAAGTGGCCGATTTGTAGAATTCGTAGACCCATCTGGTCTGTGAGACCCGACGTCCATACTTAAAGATTAAATAAAGAGTTTAGTAGAAAATAATGATTTTAAGGTACCAGGTTTACATACACTTGGTACTGCCGACGAAAACAGAGAGGTATTATAAGTGTATCTGTTTATCTAAATATGAAATCGTAGCTCCCAAATAGATAAACTGATTTTGATTTAATTTCTTTTGTTTGAAAGGTGATTTAATCGAGAAATTTACTTAGCTATCATTAAAAAATATATCAGCTCGTTCTAATTGATTCTTTACTTTTTAGAGCTTTTTTGTCGGGCGTTTTTAAATATTAGTTTTAGGTCAGCAAGTCTGTCTTTTACAGCATATTATTTTAGTTTTACTGTAAAGACACTGTAAAGTTATATTATAAAAGACAACGTGCAGGCCAAACAATGATTAGTTTATATTTTCTTATATTTATTATGAGAAATTGTATTTTTATTGCTTTTACTTTTAAATAAACGTTTTAATTGCATTTTCAGCTTCTTGTTTACTGGGCGTGGAAACAAATGATCTCCGAGAATGCCTAACGAGCAGCAGCGTAGTTACTAAGGGAGAAACAATTGCTCGCTATAGTTCACCCACGGAGGCCGCAGTAGCCAGAGACGCGACCGCAAGAGGAATTTATGCAAGAGCTTTTGATAGAATCGTAGAAAGAATTAATGCATTGCTTTGTCAATATAAACCACTTAGGTTTGTTATATTTATATTTAGAAAATTATTTTATTATAAATAAATTAATTTAATTATATATGTATTATATTAATTGTATTTCTTTTTTGTAGCGATCAGCTATCAATTGGAATCTTAGACATTTTTGGATTCGAAAATTTTGCTAGGAACTCTTTCGAACAATTGTGCATAAATATTGCAAATGAACAGATACAATATTACTTTAATCAACATATTTTTACGTGGGAACAACAAGAGTATATGGCTGAGGGGGTACCTGTAGATCTCGTGGAGTTCTCTGATAACAGACCAGTACTGGATATGCTGCTATCTCGACCAATGGGTTTACTAGCTTTACTCGATGAAGAAAGCCGATTTCCCCGGTCTAATGATAGGAGTCTTATTGGTTAGACTATTTTTAAAATTAATTATTATTATTCAAACTATTTATAGAAAATAATTAATAAGTTACCAAATAGCTACTATAAAAACATCTTTTATTCGCAATCTTTACATAATTCATGTTTCAATATAATTTTCAGAGAAATTTCATAGAAATATAAAGAGTAAATATTATGTTCGACCCAAGTCAGATGCGGTATGTTTTGCAATCCATCACTTCGCGGGTCGAGTTGTTTACCAAGCAGACGGTTTTCTAGAGAAAAATCGCAACTTTTTACCCCCAGAAGTTGTTCAACTAATGAGACAAAGTCAATATGATATTATAAGATTTTTATTTCAATGTCCCATCACTAAAACCGGAAATTTATTCTCTGCTTTGCATGGAGAAGTTGAAGCGCGAAGTTTGGAAAGTCCAATATCAAGCGATTTTCGGGTACTGTATACTCTTTTTTATATAGAAATATTTATTTTTCAACATATCAACAAGCCTTCCCATTATTCGAAGAATAGCTGTAATTTGCTCATTAATTTCTCTTTTAATGAAAAATGTCAATAGATTTTGGTACACGCTCATTAGAAAAGTAAAATATCTATTTTTTAGTGTTTATGCCCAGCCAATTTAGAACCAGTACCATGAAAGTTATTAATTGTAAATTTCTTTTATAGGATCGCTTTAATAGTCGAGGTCTAGCATCACAATCAAGAGCGCAGCAAACTGTTTCAACGTATTTCCGCTTTTCATTAATGGAGTTACTTCAGAAGATGGTCAGCGATACACCACAATTCGTAAGATGTTTAAAACCAAATGATACTCGTTCACCAAAAAATTTTGATTCAGCGAAAATATTGAAGCAGTTACGATACACTGGGGTATTAGAAACTATAAGGATAAGACAAAATGGATTTTCTCACAGACTTGCCTTTGATGAATTTATTAAAAGGTTACCATACAAAAATAACTAATTGAATTATATTTTACTTTAAATTTATACATTCTTTTTTAAAAGTTTATCATTCCTTCAGGTATAGTTTCTTGGCATTCAGTTATGATGAGGAGGTAAAGCCTAATCGTGATTCCTGTCGCCTTTTGTTGTTGCGATTGAAAATGGACGGATGGGCACTTGGCAAATCTAAAGTATTTCTTAAATACTATCATGTAGAAGTGCTCTCACGAATATACGAAGAACAGGTAATATAATTTAATGTAATTTTAAGATTAAATTATTCCTAATGTGTAGTTCAAAAAATGTGTTGTGATTTCATATTTTCTTTCAGTACTATATTCATCAAAAATATATTTTATAAATATTTCAGATAAGAAAAATTGTTATAGTCCAAGCACGTGTAAGGGGTTGGTTAGCCCGAAAGTACTTTATGCGGCTAAAAGCGCAAATGGCTATCTCCGTTTTGACATTGCAGCGACATGTTCGGGGATGGTTAACGAGGAAACGACTTCAAGAACGCCAAAAGCAACTTGCTAGAGAATTCCAAAGGGGTCAGATAGAAAAGGAAAACCAAAGGAAACAACAACGAGC
>JAEBDU010000104.1:3125286-3196497 GCA_016802625.1 Heliconius numata | reverse complement strand
CTAAGTAATTTATGAGAAAATAACGTCTTTTCTTTCTCATGAATATCAGTAATTTAAAAAAATACTATCTATTATATATTTTATTCATACTTTGTCGTTCTCTTTGAAACATTTCTGTTTGTTTTTAGTTCATTCAATTTTAGTTTGTGTTTATTTATTGTTTTCAACCGAAAGAAAACTAAGTTTCTAAGAGTAGACTCATAAAACGGATACTTTATAATAATGATCTAAGTTCTAAACTCTACAGTGTTTGCTAAGTATATATTTATTTACTGTTGTGGTGGATTCGTGTAAAATCAACTTCACACTTTTTTCCGTACAGAAGGCAGAGATAACCTATTGTTAAGACATCCCGTTCTTCACTTTCCGTTCCATATGCACGAGACATTGCGTTGAGTTTTGGAACTGACCACTGCACATAGTCTTGCCAGAGCAAAAGAATGAAAATAATTCATTGCCTCGAGGGTTTTCACGGCACATCCATGTGACTAATAGAAAAATAACTATTTTTAATATTTATTCATATTGTTTCTGCAATATATATAACTTATAACAACAAATTGCAATAATTATTTTTCAATCAAGAAAATTATGGTTTTATAATAAAGAATTTTCATAACTGAACTGAACTGCCATATTAATTATTTATAAATAAACATTGATTTATTAATAGATCGCAGAGTAAGATCTTTCACCTATTGGTTAACCTAATAAAATCAGGCTAAAAATAAATATATCGGTAACAGCTAATTTCAAAGAACTTTGCGAATGTAACTGAAACTCGGTCTAACATAAAATCTTCTGCATCTATATAACCTAATAAAATCAAACGAGTGAGGAACATCGTGAAAATTAACAATTCTTGCACGTATTGCGTACATTTCATGCTGATACTTTTGTGGTTTCCCTTACACATTAAAATTGTTTTAAGAAACAATTTTATTTGTAAGGGAAACCAAGTCTTTGTGGCTACGATTCAAGAAAATGAACTAAAAAATCAAGAATATAAATAAATGGATAAGTAAATATATTTAATATTTTGTATTATTTTATATTGCTTAACGTATAGTAGCGTTAATTTTATTGTTTCATACATTATTATTTTACCGTGGAGTTCCATAATAAAATTATAGCATATTGTAATTAAAACCAATCTACTATAGAATTAGATGCATGCAGGTATGAAGTAGATAATAGATATGAAATTAATATATGTTCAGTTAATGATTTCTTTTTTCAATATAAATTAAACAAATATTAATTCTCTTCACATATCTTTTTAATTTTTAAATATGTAAAGTCTGAAATATTAAATAAATAACGTCTATCAAACAATTCATCTAATGAAAAGATATTGTCCATAAACAAATGCGGCGTTAGGTTCCGTAACGCCCCATTGTCTAGTCTACCCAGATGGAGAAAACTTATATATTTTGAAATATAAACAAATTTAAAATATGTTATTCCTTAAAAGATAGGGAACCAAAGATATAACTGTTTATATCGCAAAAAAGCGTATTTTGATACTGTAAGGGGAATCAAAATTAATAGAGTACTTCCGGTTGGCCTAGAATTATGAAATTTGGCAGCTAACATCTAGAGCTAGTACTAGTTTAAGAAAACTGAAAATATGAAAACTATACATTTATGGTCAAATCCTAGAAAAATAGCTTTATAAGGAGGGCAAAATTTAGTATTAATTCCTCGAATGGAACCGAATCCACGACCTGTTGCCTTTACAGTGATCTTGCGCCACGGCTGACGGTTTATTTTTATTTAGTTATATTTCATTTTGTACTATACCTTTTTATAATAATAACCTTACTAATTAAAATTAACTACGAAAAAGAGCTCGTAGTATGCACGTAGCTCCAACGCTAGGCACCGTTTAAAACTGAGTCTGTACCGTGTACACAACCCGTAGCGAGAACACCGCCTCAGGGGATCATTACAAGCTGGATGTAGCTCATTAGGATAAATCATTCTTTAAAGTGCTTTATCTAAAATTAAACAAGATTTTGCTGTCTACAGAGAATACGTAATTTTTTATCTGGTTTTAAAATTTCAGAATTTTTCGATTAAATAATATAAAATCAGCTTCACGCGGTATCCTGCATACGGCAGAGAAGGCTGAGGGTGGGAACCTGGTGTGAAGACAGTCCCTACTTTCGAGGTATTGTGTGTTGAGTGGCGGAACTGAACGCCGAGCTTTTGCCTTGGTGTCAGAGCGAAGAAATAATTCATTCAAGAGCGATAAATTATTCCCTCGGGTGGGAATCAAACCCACAACCGTCGCGTTGTAGTCACAGTTCAGTTTTTAAATTCTGTTTACCAATATTTTTTTTAAATAATATGAATAATTTCTTATCTTATCTTTTAAGCGGTTGGAAAATTACCGATATATTGTCACTTTTCGGATTTTTTTCCTTTATAAAAACATTCACTATTGTAAGATCTCACTTAGTGCCAAATTTCATAACTATGTCTTCATATCATCATAACTGTAGGTCTACGTAAAGTTCTTTATAGGTTTTCATTAAGCGGCGAATTTTAAACAAAAAGCTGCAAACATTATGTATGACATGACGTGACTCCAAGGGACCGTAAACCTAAATATTTGATATTAATTTCAATTTGATACCTCCAGATCTTGATCTCGATAAATGGTATTGAGAAACGGAGAGCAAAGCGATATGTAAGAGTTCTATTCTGTAAGAATCTTAAAATAAATAAAAGATTGTAGAGCCTTATCGTGAAATAACAAACAAAATATCTTTAACTATGCAAATTTTTTACAAGTAAATCTCTCACTTTACTCAGTAAGAAGCAGTTTTGCTGTATACATACATAATCTCTATTAAATATCAAATCGTTTCGTAACACCATGAGATCTAAATTCTAAGGACAACAGAACAGTACCCGTATCTGCAAACGTCAATGTAATTTCATGCGTCACTCGCCGCACACTCGACCGTTCAACGACACAAAGGGACGCGACATAAGCGTTAGTTACGCGCTTTTTTTTCCTTTGAAGGTAACAAGTGGTTGTGAACTTTTTATCTACATTCATATCACTTATCATTTCATTTTGCAAATGTCAAATTGGATTATCTTTTAACCAAAATATTTTTTGACAGACAGATTAAATATTTACAAATGAAATACACAAGCGTGGAACTTTAAACGCGACGTGTGGTTGATTGATTCGATTCTCACTCGGGGGAACTAATTATTACTTCTTAATATTTTCATATCTTCGCTCTGGTAACAAGACAAAGCGCCATGTCTCGAAAATTCAATGGAAAGTGGGGAACAGAGTGTCTTAACACTATGTTCCCTTTGCCTACCTACTTGTGAAAAATAAACATAACGAAATCTTTACAAATCTCTTAATGAAACGAGTTTAATCATACTGCCATGGTTTTTTTCATAAAAAATACCACTGCCGTAATATAAAAAATATATTACATTTAACCATTTATTTACATAAATCATGGTAATCCCAGTTTGTAAAAAATCTTGGATAAAAGGTAATTTAGCAGAAGGGACGGTAGAACTTAATTAAAAATATTACCAACTTCTTACGTTTATTTATGTCAGTATCTTTTACGACTTCCATTATTTCTAAAGTTAATCTTTAAAAGTCACATTATTTAAGCTTTCAACCCACTTCTTGTCAATGTGATAAGACGAAATAAATTGTGCTCGGCAGGTCCTCCTAAAAGCTCAGCAGTAATATAATTTTTAATTTAAAAATATTTAAAAAAAAACCGACTGTCCGTTGTCCGTTCGAACCCACAACCGTTGCGGTTACAGTCACACTTTATACCCCCGAGGCACGACGGTGTCAAATATTAGAGATGACAATCATTAAGTTTCACCTACATACGTATGAAACAGGCCTTGGCAGTCAAAACTTCACAATGCAACATTGTGTTCTTAAGAAACATTGCGCTCTTCACCTTTACATATGAAATGAGAAAGGTCAAACATACGGTTATTTTACTTATTACGATATGCGCATAACTCTCCTCCATTCTTAGGGATATTTTCAGGGGGGTAACCTGGCGTTTAGCTTTAAACAGATATATTCGTGTAATAATTTCTGGGGTGGGCACAGGACTATTCTGGGGTGGAAACGGACCACCCGGCCCCACTTTTATTCCTACGCCCATGCGTTTATTGCCAATCTGTTTAAATAAATGTTTAATAACTAAAATGACCTTTTTAAGGTAAGTACCTACTTAAATAATAAAATTTAAAAAAGAATGTCACAACGAGGAATGTATAATTAAAAAAAGGGTTGTTCGTCACATAAATCTTCACACAGAACAAAATGAGGGAGTCATTAGCCTAACATGACTGCTCAGTGCTCAGTAATCCATCATTTGCGATAATCCAAATAGAATCGGTACCTATTTGGAAATTCCAATTAATTTTTCAAGTCCTAGTTCAGTTTACATTATGACAGAACGTTTATTTATCCAATTAAAGTGTATATACATATATGTTGGTTGGCTTTTAGCATTTTTTAAAAATAATATATAGAACTAGTAATATTAAAATAGTCAAGCGTTTTAAGAACGCCACATGCAATTACGTGAAGGTTCCAAAGGGTTCCAGAAATTTAATTCTTTGAAATAACACATTATTTCGAGGGAACATACCTAAAGGTAAAGGTATTAGATATATCACAGTCATCCTCAGGTGGGGCGAACGGGGAGAGAATATTAAACTTTATTCAAGCTTAGACATTGATTTATGTATTTAATACTTTGGAAAGTAAACTATTTAATATTAATAGCTTGTTAGATTTGTTATAAATATAAACGCATTTGGGTTGGGTTGGATTAAAATTGTGGTTTTATTTTCAGAACTGAAACTCACTGCTCGACTCAAATATTATATACATTCTTACATTTCGTATAAAAACAATTATATATTCATTAAGCCTTCATCTACATATAATACTCGCATTAAAACATTTATTCATCTATATTTATGTTGCCTGTAAGCCCGCTCACAAAGGAACATCTTGGAAAGCATGACACCTTTCCATGCCAATTTTCCTCTAAATCGCTTTTGTACTTAAGATATCAGTACCGCTTCCTACAAAGTACTCGGTATTAGAAATTTGCATTAAATATTATATTGTTACTTCACTTGGAATATATAAAGCACGTACAGTCGTACACTTACATTCAAATAAAGAATTTAAACTTGTTCAGAATTCATGAGGACTTGCACAGAACAAGTACTTACTAATATTTCATACACGTTTTGTATTTACATATACCTACGAAGTATACCTACTATAGATAATATCAAAGGAATATGTTGAAAATTAGGTGATAAATTACAATTTCTCTAATTGTATTAATAAAAAATTACCAGTTTATCCATTTTTTATTTAAATTATCAAAGAAAATCTTTTAAATTGGTAATTTTAGTTATGTTTTAAATTATCGCAAACATAAATCACATGACACGTTTAAACTTAAGGGTTTCTAAGCCGAAACTAGAGTAACAAATTCGCAAAGATTAATCATATAGATTACGGTAAATTCTACCCGCTGGACTAAAGTAGGATATTTGCTTATTTGCGTCCCATTATGTCTATATATATATACTTAAAAATAAATAAATTATATAATCATTTCAATGCCTCCAGAATTCGGCAGAAAGTGTTGAATGGAGTGGCTTAACACGACGTTCCCTCTGCCTATCCTGCAGTGTGCGGGATACAACATGAAGCTGATATAATCATTTTAGTACAAGAAATTTAAAAACTAAATCTAATAATTTCTTAATCTTTTACAATTTACATCAATTTAATATTCGAATTGACAAATTCAACTAAATAGATATACTAAGTATAAACTGAATTTAATTATAGCTTTTTATATTACATATTTTGGATTTGAAGTCGTGACGATGAATGTTATAAACACAGTTTAAATATATCAAAATATACCTAGGGGTCATCTATATATAGTAAGATCAGCGCCGCCCGTCAATGGTGCTATTTAAAAACGAATCTGCCTTTGTATTCCAGCAGAGTCGGGCGTTAGGCCTGAATTACCGTATCCGAAAAAAATTCGGGCGTGTAATCTCACAGAGGAATTTGGTAAGGTTATATTTTGAAATATTAACAATTATTGAATATTTATTTAGCCAAGCCGTATTTTGTTTCGATAAATAAGATTTTTTTAATGTTTAAAATAGGTCGATCTTGATAAAGAAAATCATAGGATATTTATACCTAGAGGCCTATGTGTATAATGACAATAAGCTGAGATTTTTTTGAAAAAAATAACAAAAATAAAAATAAGTTAAAATTAACACTTATTTAATGTTATAAATTTTTACATTTATGTTGTATTTCTACAGAAAACAGATCTACAATATTTAAATATATGTAGATAAGTTTACGCTCTTGTATTAGGGAGATAAATATTACGTAATATCCTAAGAAGTAGTACTTAAATCTAACAAATGGACCCGAGGGCGGCTCTAATTAAAGACAACGTAGAAACACGTAGGCACAGGCCCGCATCGAGTTTGAAGCTTAAAATAACTAATGTTAAAAACTTTAAAATAAATAAAAAACTAAAACAAATATAATTTAATTTTTCCTTTCTATTTTTTATTTCTTTATTAATATTTACAAAATTGAAAAATTTGTTTGGTAATCGAACCCACAACCAGTCGCATTTGCATTCGCACGTTTGTTTCCCTGCGCCACGACTGGTCTCTTAACAAAAAATATATTTTTAATGTTTATGTAAATGTATGTTTGTATAAATAGTTTTCGGTGTAAAGTTCTTTCATTGCCATTACTGAACAAACTGAAGGAAAACAACATTAGGCAACAATTTTCGGAGCATTTCATCGGTTACTTTATTGACGCCAGAATGTCTACGAGCACAGCCAAATGGAACTGATTCTCAAGGATTATGACATTTTACTACCTTTATGGTAAATAGGTCTTTAGGTATTGTCTCTGTCATTCTTATACATTCATTTTCATAGAAAAACAATATTTTTATAGAACATAAATATATAATAACGATCCAAGGTTTTTTAGCAGGATTAAGTAGAACTTACTATAGACAAACAAGAAGACAAAAAAGAAATGAATACCAACATTTTGTCGGGTTGGAATTAAATTTACAACTATCTTTTAGCAGTTCGTTCAGTTTGGTATGCCCCAAATTACTATACATATAAACAAACTAAACTTATCTCACTATTTATGACCGTTTCCATTAATATTTAGGTACTTAAAACAGAAAACAAAATCCAATTTCGCCACCTGTAAATCTAAATGGACGGAAATTATAGTACGGAGTGAGTTGTTCCAATACAACTCTATCAGCCAACCTGGCAGTGTGCAGGAAATACGCGACGTTAGAGCTAATTTTTTGAAAGCTTTTGACAAGTTGAAACTTGTTCGCTAACTTGATTTGAAAGTAATATCTATTTTGGCACCACTCTCTAGCTGAGGCAACAGCTGGCTGCCTTTGGAAATTAAACATTCGAGAATAAAATCAAAATATGACGCTATTTATATAGTTTCGTTTATTTCGTTGGTATGATAGTTATTTACATATCTAACTATATTTTTAAAATATAAATACATATAGAGAGATTCCCTTAAAGTTAACTTTCAGAAGTTCAAGTTGTACAATTTATACAAAACTTCTACTTCTAGCGTGTGAAAAAAAATGAAAAGTACTTTTGAGCTTTTGAGTAATTTTGTTTTTTCTACCTAAAACATTTATAAGAACATAAAATTTTGGACTGTGGCGGATGAAAACCGTACTCGATGTTCCACTTTTCATTTTGAATACAAATAAAAAATCTTAAACGCCGCTAAGGCTGTATGGACATAAATACGGATACAAATACATTTTGCTTTTAAAAGTGGGAATCGCTTTGAAAATTTGCTAAAAGCTTTTACTTCACTCTCTATCCTTTGAACTCTTAAAATCTCATTTAAAAAGTTGTCATTCACCCACATTTCTCTTTAAGTTGTCGGATTATACATACTTAAAAGATTATCATATTTTAAGCGTTAAATTAATCTCTATATATAGCTGGGTCTCTATATATAGAGGGAACCTAACGTGTTGAATGGCGGAACTCAACGCTACGCTTTGCTCGTTACCAGAACAAGGAAATTAAAATAATAAATATGTCTGTCTGTTGACAAGAGGTAATCGAATTCACAGCAGTTGAAGTATACTTCCACGCTTATACCACTGCTGCACCACAACGGCCTTTATTCATTCAAAAAATCACGATATTCTTATTAATATAAATCAAAAATCATAAAAAGATGATAATAACTAATAAACCACGTGTATAGATTTCATGTTAATCAAGTATAAACAAAGCTCGCTTAACCAATCAATCACTCTTACCTCTATTAAGTTCTTCGTGCTTAAAGGTGCCTCAAACGAATGTAGTTTTAATATAGGCTTTCCCGCATAATTGAAACTTTGGATTTCAATTGTGAAGCTATCGAGTAAAACGAAAACACCTGTTGTTCGATATCTTTGCACGAAATATTAATATTTTGTGATATATTTTTGTAATGTAATAAAGTTGGTGATTTTACGAATTACTATGGCAATATTTATATATAAGTAAAAAAAATTTCACTAATATACCTATGTATGTACAAGCAACATATATTGCATATATTTACATAAATATTGAAGATGAAATTTCCTCATATTTTACCATATCAAAATAATGGCTATGAAACAAAAACACCTTCATACGCGAGTTTTATGGTTATGGCATAATATCTTGGCTTCTCGTAGGCACGGTGCCCTTTCCATACGTAGTTCAATATCAAAATTTCTCCAAAACATTTACGTTACACATTACGTCACGGGACCATCTATCTACCCAGCCCCAGGTGCGGCGAGGAGTCGCTTTATACTACATTAAGTAAATGCGAAATGGCCATAAAGTCTATCGTCGGGAATCTAAATTCTTTTAGGGAAAATGTGTCTAACATTGAATATTAAATGTCATATTATATTACAAGTAAGTTAGTAATGACCTAGAGATTAAATATAATATAAATTAATATGAAAGTTCAGCTCTATATATGTATGTTCAAAAAAGCCATATAATTGTTTACGCGATACTAAAATACAAACCAATAATTTAAAAAATTATTGTCTGTTTGTATTTTGGTCTTTTCATGCCAGAGATTCAGCGGGATCGGGATTTACGCGTCAAAAACCACATTTACCGCACAAATATCTACCGCCCAAATAGATACGTTATAACCAAATATTTTTCTGTTAAAATACGACAATTATTGTGAGCAAAAACTATTATTTATTTTAGTGTACTATAACTATATACATAACAATATAAATAGATAGACAGATAACAATATAGATAGATAAATAACAATAAATCGTCGTATATTTCAAGTAGGCGAATCTGTGGGAGGGCCGCTAGTATTAATCGTCTTAGTAGTGGTGCATTAATATACCGAAGTTCTTCTTCTGCTATGAAATCTTTAAATTTTTATATGTAAGCAAAGCTAATATAATTTAGTCAAAAAGAAATAGAATCTTCTTCTTATCAGCAAACTAACTACAAAATTGCTTTTAAAGTTTCTAACTACAAAATCACATTGACATCCTCATCTAAAAACTAATAAGGCGTTTACAGATATTAAATATTAATATTTAAAGTTATATATTTTAACCATTTCCTCAAAACACAACGAATAATCGAGATTTTTTTATATAGTGACATGAATACAATTAAATTAAACATTAATATATAGCCCAAGATCCCAGAGCTGCCAGACCTACGTCATTTTAGCAAAGCTAAAATTTTGAGGACTATTAGTCTAATATGTAGCTAAGACAGTGTGCCTAAGTTGAAAGTGGTGGCTGGCTGGATGGCTTAACTATATATTAGACTATTAATCCTCAAAATTTCAGCTTTACTAAAATGACGTAGGTCTGGGGGCCCTGGGATCTCGGTCGGCAAATAAAATTATAATTTTAAATAGTATAAAGTAATCGTTTGTTTTTGTTTCATTGACAACATACTTACGTAGTATATAGACAAAACATGATTAAAACTGAAATCTAACTAATTTCCATACAACAGGAACATTCGGTAATGGCTATCTGCTGCGCAATGCAGCCAGTGACGTAGACTGCGGCACAATCAAACACCTCTAAATACCGAGCAGTCACGCGTAAGCCCTTTAGAAGTAAAAACAATCCTATTTGTTATTTAATATCAAAATACCAATACTCAATGAATTTACTATAAGTGCAATATCCAGGTCACAGTCCATTTAGCATTGAAATGGTTTGTTGTCATGCTATTTAACTTTTGCTTAATATAAATGTAAATAACGACAAGAAAATATGCAAGGCGATTAAAATTATATTAAGTTCTTTATATATGTTCATGCGTGACTCGTGCGTGATTAAAAGCTTTAACTTAAAGCTAGTGAAAGTAAGTAATACAATTTAAAGCTGATTTATTTAGAAATCATTGTTTGTTTGGTAGTAAACTTCAATAATAAGTATTACATAAAACAAAAAATATAACTATATTATATTTTCTTATATTGTCATATACTTTAAAAAATATGTATATTTTATCTAAATCCCATAAAGTATAATGATGACAAAAAGCTTTTAAACAGATGAATTTTTAAGTTACGGCCGTTCTTCAGCTGTGTCTTTACTAGTACCTTTGTTTATATTATTATTAATATAAATTTAATTGAGATTTGGACTATTAATAAATAGAGGTAGCTAAATGGGGACTGTGAACGTGAAACGGGTAGTAAGCACCGTTATCCCCATTTTATAGGGCGTGCCGACGTAAATCTCGCGAAGCCACATTTTGTGCCCCTTTATTAATCTAGTTTAAGCGCGATTGCCGCTCCAATCAGCTGAAAATGATTCTCCATTTTAGCTATAAGTGAACAATTTTTACATTAATTAAAATGTAAGTTATGAAAATTTAAATAGTTATATGAAACCTCCTGTATTCGAGATTTATAATAATACATGATTCCCAATACTAAAATACGTACATAGATGTATTTTGTGTACATATATCCGTATTTTATGAATGTAAAATATCGATATAAACTATTTACAGCAAGCAATCAAATAAAACAATCAAAGGTATGACTATTTACAGCAAGCAATCAAATAAAACAATCAAAGGTATGAGTATGTGGCAGTGATTGAATCGTGCTTGACCCCAAACAATCATTTGCTTCGTGACTATCCACATACATTTATGTTCGTACTATATAATTTGTAGGTTGTATGGTCTAATATTGAAATAATACTTATTTTTATTACAGTTATAGTTCATAATTTCACTTTATCATCACATATATGCTTATCTTTGTAAATAATCTACAGATTTTTTTTTTATTTAATACAAATGTAAGCCTGTGACGTAAAGAATTTGAACTTTTCACCATGGAATAGAGTTAGCTAAATTCGTAGTCTGTTTATCTTTTTCCTTTTTTTTTTCATTTTGAAATTTAGAATTTAAAAAATGCATTTTGTATAAACTTTATGACCTAGAGACGTAGAGATATTATAATCCTATCATCTAATAGTATATCTAATTAATGTCAAATCTAATGTGAAAATCACATGTTAAATGTTTTCCCTTAAGACATTACATAAAGGAAATTATTTTTCTTCTTTGTTGCCAAGATGCTGCTATAAATTATAAGGATATTATTTCATTAATTAAACTGGTAGACCAATGTTCCGGGCAAATGTATATTAATTTGGCTTCGCAATTAATTATGCAACAAAGAAAAGGTTACGGTAGACTATACATTTCAAAATGTTATTTTACTTTAATAATTAGTTTAGGTAATTTAAGTTTCATTGAGTAATGTCGGTGATATAAGAAATAGAAAAAATATATCTCACTTTGTCTGTCTACCAAGCTGGTATATGTTAATATAAATATAGACCAAACGCTATTAGATGAAAACCATAAGACACAAATAGTATTAGCGGCCCACACGCGGCTTCGCCTGTTTATGTTATATTATAAAAAATCTATGTTATTTTAATGTATAAATTATATTACTCTAAAATTTTTATCTATAGCAGTTAGGTATGTTCAGTAGTACTTGCGTAAAAACAAACATTCATCCTAACCAACTTTCACATTTATAATATTAGTAGGAAGTCAAAATCAAAAATCTTCGTTTATTGATTAACAGGTCGTGCTATAGAACGAGTGTGCGCAGGGGCTGATGGTGCCGGCATGGTGTCGGCGGCACGAGCGCTGCTCGCCTCCGTCACCAGGGTACTCCTCTTGGCTGACATGGTCGTTGTGAGACAACTTTTATTAGCTAAGGATAAGGTAAAAAAGAAAATTATTACATGTTTTCGGAAAACTCTCCTAAAACAATATTATAACATGATAAGAAAAAGTTAATATTTTACTTTGTTCATTTCATATACCTACTAAAAAACAGCATTTCCTTAAGTATTATTATAGGAAAAACGAGGGCAAACAGCTACTAACGAGATGCCAAACTTTCATAAGTGAACTGAAAGTCGTCTGATTGCGAGCAGGTGGCGCGATCTTTAGATCGGTTAGAGTCGGTGTCCAACTTCGCGGAATTTGTACGTGCCTTCACGGAATTTGGGGGTGGCATGGTGGAGCTGGCGAGGCTGACGGCGGAACGGAGAGCGGACCTCCGAGACGAAAGGCGGAGAGCACAAGTAGCGGCCGCAAGAAACGTTCTCGAACGATCCACACTTATGCTTCTTACCTCGTCTAAGGTATTAGTGGTAATGACATTTCTAGCCAACACGTAAGAATAAAAAATACTTTAAATACCAATATTATTCTTAAAATAATTATAGTTCAATATGTCATTATTCAATTTTAATTAATCTCTATAATCTATTAATGAAAGGTGTCGCCCTACATATATTTAGTATCGAAGTGTCCAGCTTGTATATGGTAGCGTAAATTACACCCGTCTTAGGGTAGCCTTGCCCATCTATTATGTAGGTTTTGCGCCAATTCCGGGCCGCGCTTTGTTTGTGACACGGTTTATAGACCGCTATTACTCTTCTGTTTTATAGTCACAATTGGCTTTCATTTCAGTTTAACTCTAAATATAGCTTAAACGAATCAAGCGTACGCGAATTGATATTAAATCAGATTCATTTTACTACTATTGACTGAAATCACGAGTATGTTGATGTCGAGAGTCGTTGTGTCGTACTTATTTTATATCCTTTTTAATAAAAAAACAATATTTCCTTCAAGCAGACTTCATATATATGGCTGTAATTTGCAACAATATGTTTTAAAAGTACGATATTCCTTATATTAATTAAACAAGTAGATAAAAGTACCTGCTGATATACTGAATAAAAAATATATTTTTAAAGTTAATGATGGCAACAAAATTATCATATTGAGGTTCTTCAATTATATTGATCCCATTGCCACTTTTACATGTATTAAACGTAATGAACGTTTCATTTACGTAATGAACGTTTCTTTAAAATTTGTTTTGTATCTTATATTTGTACTCGTAACTTTGTTGCTATTGCAGGTTAAATATACTTGACATATAAATTCAATAATAATAATAATTTAATTTATATATTTACTTAAAACATTAAAGAAAATAAATATATAGAGTCAAATATGCAGAAGATTACGTGAAGTTCAAAACAAAGAATTTAATTATTGTTTTCGCAACAAATGCTAACATAATTCAGACTCTTTAAGGAAAACAAGCCCGGTGAAACTTATATACATAAAAAGGAAACCCTGACAACTTCATGTAAAAATATTCTTCCGTGTCCAAGACAAATAATTTTTGAAATGAAATACAAGATTAGCTGTAATAAAAAGAATTTAAATTAATATTTTTATAAGCTTACGTCTAAGATGGTTAATTATTTTGCCATTGTTTTTACGAAAGAAAAAGCAAAATAAATTATGTACTGTACTACTATGTGTATAAATAGGTACAACCAGCGGATAAAACTATTCCTGTTGCGAAATATTTCACGCTAATAGCCTAGCCAATAAATTTCGCCTTTATGGCGTATGGTCAATCAACACCAGTATCCACAAATGCATACTAAAACCAAAAATATCTGTAAAGTGATAGGTTTTCCACTCATATATTTGGAAGGGTTTGAGTCTTTTTTTTTCAGTACCAGAGTAGACAAAAGTAGCCCAGTGTTTAGACACTCCAGTTTCTACTATCTGCCGAATTCTGGAGGTATTACGTGTTGAGTAGCGGAACTCAACGCCGCGCTTTGTCTTGACACCAGAGCGCAATAGAGAGCGAGAATATACATTTAAATAAATATTTCATGTCCTCGAGTGGGGATCGAACCCACAACCAGTAGCGTTTACAATAATATACATATAAAATATTTATTTGTTCATGTTTACACAGACATGTATGCGGCACCCTGGCAGCGCGTCTGCTCGAGAGAACCGCGACACTGTCTTCTGTCAGATGAGACGCGCCATGGATCTTATACACTATGTGGTGCGCGACGGTCTGCCCGGGCACGAGGAGCAGTCTCACGAGGTCTGCTTTTTAATTATTATGACGAATGAAGAAAAATTTATATGATTACCTATATATAATTGTTTCGAGAAAAACAATTTAGCATATTTTTTTAGCAACGTAAGAGGCGTGGGTTCATAACCTGATACGTATAATACAAAGTATTTTTCTTTCCTAAGTAAGGAATAACACTTTAAAAATATAAAAAAAATACATAATTTATCTACTAAAATAAGAGGAATTTTATCATTCCTTAAACGTTATCTAATGTTGTTTCCGAGAATCTATACACCAACGTTCATACTTAAAATTCACACAAGCTTTTATTATTTCCCGAATTCAACACAAAATTAACAAAAAGTTTGTCTAGTAACTAGTAAGTAACTTCCTAGTTCAAACTAGGGTATCCTAAACTTGTAGTGGGTTTGGAACATTAATTAGTTTTACCAAAAATACTCATACAAGTATATATATATTATTATATTTATCCATTAAATTAAATCAACTTCACGCTGTATCAGGCACACTGCAGGGTAGAGGAACTTAGTGCTAAGACACACCGTTCCCCACTTTTGGCAAAATTCTGGAGATATAGTGTGTTGAATGGTGGAACTCAACGCGCTTTGCTCGAGTCGCGCGTTGCTCGTGTCGAGGCAGTCGCGGTTTGCCTCGAGAGCGAAGAAATAGAAATCGAGTGGGGATTGAACCTACAACCAGTAAAGTTTAAAGTCCAATACTGTGCCCCTGCGCTACAACTGGCCTTTATTTATCCATACAAGATATATGTACATATAAATTTATGAATACTGACGAATTGCTTTCAATAAAATACACATGGTGTTGTCGGTATAGATTAAATTTAATTAATATCGCTTATTTTCCATTCGTAAGCTGGCCGATTGCCAATAATCGAAGCGATATTAAAAACATCTTATATCGTATATAAAATATAACTTAATAAAAGTATACATATGAGAGCTACTGTGAAAGGTAAAGCACAGCTGTGGCTACCTCTGTGACATTTACAACAAATGCAAACGCAACGTATTCGCTCAGGCACAATACAAAGGAAATATGTATTTTAAGAATAGAAGAAAACAGAATTAATTTTATTTTTATAGTATTTTATATATTATAGCATCTTTTTTCTAATTGTTGATTTGATTATGTATTAACAATATTCAGTGTAAAAAAAATTTTGTGAACTGAATATTAGCTTTTGATTTAATTATTTAAGATTTCAATATTTTTCGATATAACATGTATGCTTAATAAAAAAGAACGTTAAAAAGAACCAACTTTAAGAACTAAAAAGCATAAAATTACATGATAAAAGTTTAATTTAGATTGCTTCTTATGCAAATGGTTAATAATATGGGTTAGGTTTGAAGTCGGTTCTAAGACCTCATTTTCTCTTTTTTTTTAACTTTTATAGTTGTATTTTTTTTTTATATTTGGGAGAACTTCTAAGGTAACCTTTATCAATTAAAGAGCGGATTATACAAATCGAACCCTGTACCATACATAATTATTATGCATGTTTAAAAAAAAACATGCATCGAATAGAGACCCTTCTACGTGAATATGAGATATATGCATTGCAACATTTAAGCTTACATATAACGTGCCTCCACAGTTAACGGAAACAGAATTGATAAAATTCTGCTATAAATAGTAAAATAAAGATAATAGTTAAAAAAAGCGCTACACGCCTTTTCCCGCATAGCAAAGTAGTTGGAGATGAGTGCCTTACTCGAGTAAAATTACAAATAATTCTAAGCGATAGCTTATATATTTTTATTTCTGCTACAGCTAAAAGCTACAGCTTCTGCTACAGAAAATTTTAAATATAAAATTATAAATAAAATACTTGAAATATAGACAAAACGGCTACGTATCACTTTACACAAATTTAATTTAAATCCGTTGTTATTCTATATAAAATGTATCGATACCATAAAATTAGGAAAAGTTAGAAAACCTTCAATAACGTTATATAGACAGATAAATAATTCCCTGCTTCCGACAGGCGTTTAGCCCGTGATTACAATCATCACGCTATCGCGATTGGCAGCCTTGGTACTGGCCTACTACTTCTAATTTATATGTACTTTTAATATATTAAAATGTTATGTTATTATACTATTAATAATATAAAATTAATAACAGATTAAAAAGTTTCAACTTTTAGTTAAACCTTATATTAATGCCAAGAAAATATACCATTAATTTCTTCTTCATTTATGCTTAATAAACTTGTCTTATGTATTTCAATTTTCTTTTATATACGAGTCTACGAACAATGCATAAGGAAATGAAGGGATTTGTTTTGCGTAAGTATGAAAACAAAGGTTTTTCGTTTCATAATTCTCCCTTACCCCCTATACTCTTCTCTCAGCGCTCTTCCATTCTGACTCGCTGAACATAAACACTATTTTTTATTTTTTCTTGTAGTTGCAACCTTTCTCGGATAGTCACGAGCAGGTACATAAATTAAATGTAGGTAGCGAGTGCATTTCCTTTTTAAGCATACACAATTATTAAATATTTGTATTTATTCTATAGCTCTATTGCATTTTATAGCTCTTTCTAAATATGCTTTCTTTATATAAAACAGTTCGCATTAGAATTTTTATTAACTATTCTTTCTCATGCTCGGGTCAAAATTGATAAGATTTTTGCAGGAGTTAACAACGCATGAGGTAAAAATGTATGAGGAAGAATAACTATAAACAGTACCTACCTATGTAACGTGCACTCGTACTTTGTGAGCTTCAAATTACATTTCATAACATCGACATCAAATATATTTTTTTATCTAACACTACGTAAAAAATTCGTTAATAGTCACGCAAGTTGTCTAGGAGAATGTAGTTCCGCTTAAAATTAGATTTTTCGTAAGTTGATTATTTTCTCTTGCCAAATTTTACTGTTATATCTATAGCCAGCCGATATTTTGCTATATGAAAACACGCGCTAAAACAGTACGCAGGTTTTTTTAATAGAAAACATCGCTACACTAAATACTTGCTATACAATGTAAATTAAAGTAAAAGAAATATAAAGCAATTTCTACCAGTATATCATGTCAACAGTTAAGCTTTAACGTAATGCCACATAACGATTATTTTAAAGAGCTGCTAGATGTTATGAAATACACATTTAAATTATAAATAAATAAAAGGTTTTGTAAAATATACTTGAACCTGTTACCAGGCTGCCCAGTGGGAGGCGGGTACTGCATTGGGTGCGTTGCGCGGTTTGTCGACGCAAGTCCGAGCGGCGAGGGCCCGGGGCGGCGCCGACGGGGGCAGGAGAAGAGCTCTAGCTTCCACGCTGAGGGCCCTCGTCGAGAGGACGCACGACTTCACCGACTCCGCGTACACCTCGCATAACCACAGACAAAGGATACTTGCGCTCGCAGAAAGAATAGCGTACGAATTAGAAAGATTAGTCGCCGTCGCTGTTTCTTTAGTACGTGTGTATTTTATTTCATTTGATATGTAACTAGTTTTATGACGAAAATATAACTTTTTTTTTCTTTTATAAATTTCAGGAGGAGCAAGGCAGCACAGGTAGCGGGGCAGCATTGGAGAGCGCCTGTACAGGAGCTACCGGTGCAGCGTCAGAACTTGAACGGGCCTTAGTAGCGGCAGCTAGGGATCAAGCCCGAGATTTAGCACCCCTTGCCGACGAAGCAAGAAAACTTGCTTCAGACCTTGCACACATAGGTAGTTCAGTAAAGTTGCCAAAAGAAAGTCAAATTCCAAATTACAAATTTTCAAAAGTAAACAAAATGGCAATAGCTTTTTATGTATGTAATTTTATATCGATGAATGCGACGATTTCAGCTAGTTCCTGTGGTGAGAGAGAATCCGAGAGACTGCACAGTATAGCGAGTCGACTGCACGAGCAGTTAGATCACATAATTGAGGCAGGTTACATTTTACCTTACTTTAATATAAACAATGTATATTATTTAATGTAAGATCATCAACAGGTATGCAAATTACTTAGGCATATAACGATGTCAGAAACGTTACAAGTGAGCGCGAAGTTCGCGGAGATCAACCTACGGATATACGGGCCGCAAGTGGTGACGGCGGCGCGCACGCTGGCGGCGCACCCCGGCAGCGCGGCGGCGCGCGAGAACCTGGACGTGTTCGTGGACATGTGGGCCTGGCTGCTGGCCGACGCCGCGCGACTCGCCAAGGAGCTGTTGGACCTCACGGACGAGCGGCCTGATAAGCAACAGTACAGTAGCTTACCGAGACCTGGAGTAAGTTTGGGATATTGTCATTTAATTTAAGTGGACTTTGTAATTTTTATATTGAACAGGATAATTGATTTCTATATGTATATCCTTCCATCTTATTACCACATTAATCTGAACCAACTCAAGTTAAACTAATTTTCAGTAATTTTAATTAATTTTATATATTACGAATGTTTTAACACTTTCACAGAAACATGGAACGACAAGTAAGCCATTAAAGGCGGTGCGACTAGACTCCGATGAACAAGCAAAGATTGCAAAGTCAGGACTGGAAATGAAAATGATGTCTTCTGAGATGGATGCCGAGACTGAAAAATGGCAGGGTGCGGATGAAAATAATGACATTGTGAAGAGGTAATTTAATAATGAATAATAAATTTCATTCTAATCATTTTAGTGTCTCTAAACTAAATATCCGCTGCATATTAACATAATAATTTTGGTTTCATATACGTAAAATAACCCTTCCATACTTCGTTTTCAAGTGTATCATGAGAGAAGTGCTTCAAAAAGTGCTTTATATTGTATTTTTTTACATTTCAGGGCGAAAAATATGTCTTCCATGGCCTTCGCTATGTACCAGTTCACAAAAGGTGAAGGTCGCCTCAACACTACACAAGACCTCTTCACACAAGCAGAATACTTTGCGGAAGAAGCTAATAGATTATATAAAATCGTCCGGCAATTTTCTTATCAGGTAAAAGATATATTAAAATAAAGATTGAAATAGATTATGATATTTTAATTAATTTTTGAATTTTTTAAATAAAGGTGCCTGCTGGAACGATAAAAAAGGAGCTCTTAGAGCATTTAGACAAAGTACCAACCTACGTTCAGCAGCTTCAGTTCACTGTGAAGGAGCCAACGGTGGGAAGGGCGGCCACTTTCAGCAAAGTGGATAATGTAATTCAAGAAACCAAGCATCTTATGAATGTAATTAGCAAAGTCGTCACGACGTGCTTCGACTGCGCAAATAAGGTGACATATGATAGTTGTATCTGTTATTGTGTGAATAAAATTACCTTTTCGAGCAACACATGGCACATTTTGAAAGTATAGACAATTTTCTAGGCAATATAAAGAATTTAGTGCATCGGAACGTAATGTTCCTTAGGTTCCTTTGCCGTGGGAGAAGAGTGTGGGAGTGATAAAAAGGCACCAGAGTGTTGCACCCGTTAAGTACTTTAAAGATTATATTCGTTCATGTTAGACTTGCGGGGGTCAAATGTGTAAATACCGACCAAAGATTTGTTCTTGTCCTTATTTAACGCGTCTTCTCCGAGATTGTATTTTCACATCTGTATGAATGCAGACTTTTAGATATCGCATATTTTTAGAACTATAACTACAAGAATAAATCTTCTTAGAATTAGCTGTTAGATTAAAATAGAAATAGAAACTCTTAAATTTTTATAAATTCCCATTTTATTTTATCGTATGTTATATTGATTTTTTATTTCTGTTCTCTTATCGCCTTACTCTGGGTGGTTTCCAACACTCAGGGTCTTATACCGTTGGACAAAGCGATAAACAAAACCTCAACAAATACAGGGGGCGATTCGGTCTGTCTCAGTCTTGCACTATCAAAAACACCAATATTCATGTAACTCTGTGTGTACCTGTGTATGTAGTCACTTAAGCATGCATTGTGTAACTTCTTGACAATTTTGCATAGTTTATCAGATTGTTTTTAGAAGATGTTTCTTGTAATTTTTCTGGTTGTAATCACGGGCAGAAGTACGTACGCTAGACAGCTAGACCAACCTGAATCAAACTTGGTAGGTATCACCTAAAACCATAACAAGCAAACACTTGAAAGAACTTAACGTACCCAATTTTTGTTTCCAGACCCAACGAAAACATATCCTACAGACGGAATGACAATACGTTTTATTTCTGGTCCCTTTTGAGTTTATTATTATTTTTTTGGTAATTTCAGTATTCCCTTTGTATGCCCGAGAGAGTTCCTATGCATTGGAAGCCAAACTTACGAAAAGCATCCACATTTAAGAGTGAAAATAGTGTTTTAAATGGATAAAGTAGGTAATTGTGTTGAACGAAGTTGTTGGCTTTGACAATTAACAAAGCTTTTAACCTGCATCGCCAATAACAGACGTCATCAACGTGAACCTATTAACGTCGTGGTATTTTGGAGTTTAGAGTAGTAATGTTTGATGGTGTATACGATAGTTGATCTGGATGTTGTTTATGTGCTGTTGCAAACAATAGATTAGACTCTGTGTGACTTCATCAACACTTAGAGTATATAAAGTGTTGTTAAGACATTTTATAACTTTAAGTCATACGCTATCTCTTTTATGGAGTTAACCGCTAGTAATATCAGCCACCAGCAGCCCCCTTAAATTAAGGGTGCTGCCATTGAATATTTCCGAATTGATTATAATTATAGTTGTTTATGGAAAAATAAAAGCGTGCATGGTGTTTAATGTCATTTCAATGGGTGCCGTAGCGGTGTCGTAGACATCGGTACTTGGCTAAGGCTTCTCTAACAAAACGCATATATTTTCTTTAAATCGTAATTAAAATTTACAAAGTTAAAAATTTACTTTTAGAAGATTATACATTTTATAGGTTACAGGATAATTTTCTCAATACCTATACAGATTTTAATATTTTTCTCTTAAAACTCTAGCGTTTTATTAAAGAGCCTTACAGCCAAAAACGTCAGTATACCTAAATGTCACTAACATAATAACACAATGCGTTTTCTTATAGAGCCTTAAAGCCCGTTCGTTATAATCAAATTAAAGTGTAATACTAACATATGGTGGTTATGCAGTACAAGCTGGACTTCACGGGTCTGTCGGCGGCGGGCGCGGGGCGCGGCGCGCGCGACGAGGAGGCGGCGGGGGGCGGCGGCGGTGACGCCAAGCCCGGCGGCAGCACCTCCGACACGGCCATGTGACAGTACGGCATGGGCCGGCGCGGCAAGGGCGACGCGCGCCGGACCAGGGTCAGCTTCCTCTTGTTTTAAGATAAACGTCTTGAAACGTCGTCGCCGTTGGTGAAGCGAGCATTAGACTGACAGGTATCTTGATGTTGATGAACGCACGTGGAGAACTAGCTGGCTCGTATTGCCACGCAGCCGAGCAAAGCTTTCGGTGAAACACAGAAATTAATGCTTCTTATGAAATTTATTTTAAAAACATTGGAATTTAATAATAAGAGAGTAGCTACGAAAAGTATTTAAGTCACCAAACATTGCGTAGCACGCTATGTTATATTTTTAGTCTTGTTACTGCTTTAGAGGAAATTAATTAAAAATTAGATCACACATCAGTCTAGTGCTTGCTTTGGCCGCCATATTTTTACATTATATTTTATAGCAAGAGCCTACAATGGTCTTATAGCAAAATTCATCAAAAAAATATAGGTATATTTATAATGTAATGAAATGTGGCGCCAAAACCGACTTACAAAGCTGCTAATGTATTAAATAATCCACCAATACGTTGCGATTATTTAATGTATTAGAGCCCCTTTAATATAAGATGGACAGTACGATAATAATGATAGTTTAAGCAGACCACTTGCGACACACAAGCGAACTACAATTTAATATAAGGTTTCACATAACAATGAACGCAATCGTGCGAGCACGACGCATTTGGCTGTGGATCAAACGTACCTATTATATTAATATATATATGTAATGGTTCAACAGTAGATAATCTATAACTGCATACATACTTCTCACGCTGGTTTCCATACTAGGTTAGGTTAAGAATAAATGACATCGCCACAAACCGCTGATACACTCATATACGAATTACTCGTCGGGTTTATATTAATAAATAAGTAAAGAAAGAGTGAAATCGTACAATAATAATAGATACGAATACTTGTTACACTATTTAATTGTTACAAACAATACGTAAGCATCAACACTAAATATTATATTTTTGTGTTATCCCCGTAGCTTCTACTTCCAATATTATGTCTAAATATATCATACATATGTATATTTAAGTATGTATGTATGTATATAGTAATTATTTTCCAAAGCATATTATTTATAAGCAGTATATTATTATGCACCTTGCACTTTATGTGTTCCTTTTGCACTTTTTTTGGCGAAACTATGCACGGAAGCTTGTTTTTATATTATTTTGGTATTTATGTGTTTAGTGTTACATACATGGACATTCTACTATCATACAACACATGTGACTTCTGCATTCAATGTTACTGCATACTTCTCGATGTCTCTAAACGATATATGTACATTGTAAATAACCACAGTGTCTCAAAACCCAGTCCCTGGTGGCAGGAGTACCCGCCAGTACCCGCCAGTGCCCGCCAACGCCCGAGAGGGCAGTCATTGCATGATTGTGAACAAAAATAAAGATAGATGTGTGTTGCATGTGTGTACGTAATTGTAATGAATGTCGTACTTCATCTTTCCGACGGGAGGATGTTTGATTAAGATGGGGGAACTTGACTCTGGTGGCTGACAGCAGCCCCCGCGACCCACGTCGCCCGCGAAACACTCAGTGTTATATAGACTAACGAAACGAAGCACAAACAGCTATGTCGTGAACCAAATAAATATTCAATTTAGTATTTACATTCATAGTTGCAGTTCAAATAAGAATGTGAAATAATACTCATTTATGAAATGTACAGGAATATTTATTTGATTTATGAACATTTTCTATAAAAAAAAAACAAGGTAAAGGTCTGTGATAAGTTCACAAGCCACGGACTCTGCACTCGTATTTGCATCAGCATTGCCGGACGACGTATTTATTTAAAAAGAAAGAATTTTTTTCAAGAGTCCTTGTCCTTTGTCTTTATTAAAAAAATATTATAATATAAAATTTTAAAACATAATAATTGTAAAATGGTCCTTGTAAGAAGTATTACTTCAGCAGATTACAAATTCATTACAAAACAACACCCATAGTTTATAAAAATATATGAATCTAAAAATGAACATTCAATTCAGTATATATTTTTAAAATAATTAATCGACAAGGTAGAATTGAGATTACCGAATCACCTAAAAATCTGGCAACGCTGATTTGCATGCTTCTGTGTAACTGCGGCTGCCACGACCTGCCTGCCTGCAACATCGCTAGGCATGACGCCCACCAATAGCTCCAATATGTACGCCTGTACGGCAATAATAAACATATCAACCGATCTAGAATATATCGTGACAGTGTTGACAGAGACGACTCGTTATTTAGTATTTAAGGGTTTATTGCGTTGTAAAATATTAATAATATATTAGGTTACTAATTATCGTGCCTAGATGGAATGCACCAATGCGTCATTGTTAGGTACATACGAAAATTTAAATATACCTACTATGTAGATTTGCAATAAAGTTATTTATTATATTATATGTACACAGTGTAATAATTAAGTAGTTTTGTGTGTTTTGTGATTTAAAAGTTTTTTTGTTATTTTCTTATAATCAGTTATCATTCATTCTTACAAAATATTAGGTTTGCTCTGTTTATATAGAGATATATGACATGTATGGTTATATATATAGTAAATATAAAGTACCTGGGTGCATAACAAACATCTACCTCTAAAAACGGATGGAATCAAATAATTGTTAGTGTAAATAGAAAGCTAGTACCAGTACGTTCAATTAGCTTTCGTGTTTGTTCAATGTCAGTGAACACCGTCAGTGGTTTGTGCTCGATCCTTGTGTACGGTCTATATAACACTATTGTTTCACACCTTTTGAGCTATTACTCCTTATTTATTACACAATTATATTTTGTAGTTAATTTTCACGTTGTAAATGTAATTTGTTATATAATATAAGTAATATTGTAATTGTATACTCTGTATACGTATACAATATATATTTTCGTTATTTAGTCATCAATTTTATATTATAATATATATTATCAGTCCGTTTAAATATATGACGAATAATACGTTAAGGCTAAGTAATATATTATTACGATTTAACAATATTCGATTTTTTAAAGAGCTTGATGAAGCTTTATATTAGCGTTGTGAATCGAACTTGTGGCCACTTATATAAAGTTATAGTCGAATATTAGATTTAACATCTCAGTCACAAACATTCATAATTAATATTAATGTATAATGTAGATATCTTCGCAAAACGCTGTTAAAGTATTTTCATTAGATATGTAATTTATCCTTAAATCAAATCTAATTTATCCTTAAATTGAGATATTTATATTGTGACCTTGGATTTAAATTGTTCTAAATATCAATATTGTAGGAACCATCGGAGAATCGATCTATAAATGTTAATATGTAATATTCATTTACAATTTCCTTTTAATTAATGCTTAAATATACATTTCGATAATAGTTTAATCATAACCAGTTGATTAGATACACGTAACTGCATACCGTTTTAAAATCTAACTGAAACTTTACAATAGGTAGCTTGTATCCTACCACTTTTCAAAAATTATCATATTAAAAATATATTAAAAAATCATGACCCCTGTACCGTGTACGGGCGCCCTTAATCATATTACAAAAAGGTAGAAAATTAATGAATTTGAAAACCTACCCACATTTGTATTTACGCCTAGTCTGTTTACTTGATTGTTCTGTTAGAATGACCTTACTATAAATATAACTTGCTTCACGCTAGTTTCACACACATAATTATTAAATTTCCAATAGGGAAATCAAGTGATCTGTAAATTTACTAAGTAAGAAACGAATACCAAATAGGAAATATCCATTATATATGCAATAGCTGCCGTTGTGCCTCTAAACGTAGAATATATATCGATGCTAATCGCAAAAGGCAATAATTTAATTATAAATGAAACCGCACATTCTCATCTTTTTGTAAAATTAAGATATTTTTACATATTACGTCGGTCATTTATTAATATTAATCGTATTTCCTATTAAGAAGTTTACTCTTAACGCTTCGAAGCTTTTCGATTTATCTTCGAGCTACCTAATTGACATTATTAATAGATATAGCGTTCGACTACATCGTCAAGTAAAATTAACTTCCATCGCATTTACGATAATATTGTTTTACTATTAGAATAGAAACTAGAGATACAGAGATTTGTGATATTAAAAAATACTTTTGAGATTTAGTACAACGTCCTCAATGATTTCAAAGTTTTGAACGTAGAAATTTTAATAGGACAAAACGAGAACACCAATAATAGTAATTATTAATATTGCATAGTTTTATATTTAGACGAGGTGTAGATCGGAACAGGGTTGGAGATGAAAGATGGTTGCTGCCTACTAAATTTAACCACCTAAATAAATTTCGATCGCATAGACTAGGGACTGTTGCCAGATTACTTTATTTTCGTTTACAAATAGAAAATCTTACCAATGTTACAATGAAACAAATGTTTATTTATGTATAATAAAATTTATCTGATCGCTTTTAAATATTTTGAATAGATGATATATTGATAATATATTTTTATTCTTCTCTTACCATTTGAATGTAAATGATGGAAGCCTGAAGGAGTAAAGCCCCGAAATGTATTGTTGTAAATATTTATTATTATATAAGAAATAGATTCTAATAAGATATTTTAGACAAAGTACGTATAATCGTATCAACCTGACATTGTTAAAAGTAAGAGCAAATAAATAAAATAGTAAGATCAAGAAACTGTTGTGATTGTTAAAATATATTATATTCGAAGTTGCATTTTGATTAAAATAATATAAATTAGAAGTATATTTTCCATAGTGCTGCCAAAGATTTATTATAATAATAAATAGTTGTAGTCATGTTGTTTACGGAATATTTTGAGGTTGTAATTGATGTGACAGGTTATGAGTGTAGGTAATTGCATGTTTGAAACTATTTGTGAACGTCATTCGAGTTGCAAGGTTTATAGTGATGTATCCAGATGATGTTGTCCTGTGGCGTGATCATGGTCGAATACAAAATAAAAAAAAAATCGTACGAAAATATTTAAAACTTTCATTTAAACCCCGACCTGCCAATTTTCTTAAAATAAATACCAATTTCAGTTGCTATAGGTAAAATAATTGCACATTGCGCCTATCGATATTTAAGAGCTATATTATGGACAAAAGATTTCTTCTTACACTGTAATAAATAACGATTGCAAATAAATAAATGACACCTTCCAAGTACAAAATGTCATATGGACGAAGCTTTTACATTAAATTCTTTTCAACAGTATATTGTTTAAATAAAAAAGGGTAAACCAATAAAAACAAATATATCCTATATATTACGTATTTATTTATATTTATTAAAGGTACAATATATTACACCGTCTCGACTTTGCCCTCCATCATCACACATCCTTGGTAATAAGCAAATGATCGTATGGTAATGGGTCACTGCCCTACACAAAATACAAAATTAATAATATACTTAAAACTACATATCTAATTTTAGATCGGAAGTCAATACTGCAGTGTAAGGAAAATTATACAAAATTTAACCACGGCATGTCGATTAAATAAAGATTATGCAATCATAAATAACGAGTTAGTTGAATATAAATCACTCGATTATATAGTAATAGAGTAACGGTAATGACTAAACAAAAATATTTACACGAAGCAAGGCATTGAGTACACTATTTAAGAGTCATACGTAACATAATAAATTTATGTATTTATTCATAACAGGATAGGAGTCGATTAGTATCGATTACGAACTACGAATAAACATAGAATATAAATCATCGTTAAAATCATGTCGGCGACCGAGTCCCTTCTCTTTAGATACAAAGAATCTAATACCTAGCTAGGGCTAAGGCTAACTCACACTTTACCTATGAGCATATCAATATCACTAAGCAGTTATCCGAACAATTACGAATGACACTGAAAACTCTATTTGTAATTCGATTATTATTGTATCACTAATTAATTATTTAACTAATTTACTATTCTGTCCCACTAACTGCGCTAAAACTAGAATAATATGATAAAACTCGAGTACTAATTTTAAAATCGATATATGTATTATAATGTATTCGATTGTGGTAATCATTCGTAATCGTTCAGATCAACTAAGCACAATACATGAAGTATCAAATGAGCTTCCACACTTCTATCACTCCAAAACGTACCGTTAAGCTGAACTCGTACAATTACTTTATAAAGAAGTAAAAAATATCTAATCCTCGTTTAATTTAGAATCGTGTTCCTAAAATTTCAAATAACTACGATGCATAACATCTAATTAAACATTTCAACAAAATGACGCTAGCATTATTTAAAACATGGTATTATTATAATAATGTGTAGACATTGAGTTATATGCAATTTATTCAATATGTTCTAGCAGCTTCAAGCTTTTTCCCGCATGGCTGGATAGGCAGAGGGAATCTTGTGCTAAGACACTTTGTTCCCCACTTTTCCACTCAATTTTCGAGTCACAGAACGTTGAGTGACAAAATTCGAAGCCAAATCAATTTTCTTTAGATACCAGAACGAGGATATGAAATAACTCATTCCTCATTTCATGTGGAAATTGAACTCACAGCCATCGTGTTTACAGTCAAACGCTGCCGCTTCGCCACGACGACCCTTCATTTTGTTTTTTTATAGTTATTTATATCGTTTGCTGATTTTTATAACTTCATAAAAGCAGTATACATAACATACAATAATGTATATACCCCGATGTCTACGAACACACGTGCGTCTTACTAACTGCATATGTATGAATGTATGTAATATATATTTACTTCATACAGATTTTGAGCGTTTCCCACTTCACTTCTTAAGAAAATTCAAGCAAATTGTAATTACAGGCTACTTTGGCAACTTTGTGGACGATATGAGTCACAAGCTGGAGTAAATCGAATAAAATTGTGCTTTATAGCCATTTCGTGATTTGCGTTCACGTCTAATCTCGGTATCACGATATTCAAAATATCACAAAGTATTTTATAAAATGTTAATCCTAAATATTAAAGTTCACTATTTAATAAACGCTACATCCTTTTATTATTATTTTTTTTATTGCGTTTCAGAGATTTGAGAGACACCAAAAAAACAAGTTATTTAATAATTTAAGAAAAAAAGAATTATACAACAAAATCATGTCAAAAATTTTCAAAAGTCACATAAAATTAGGCCCCACTTATAAAATAAATGCTTTGTCATGGAATTCTTATATTAATAATAAATATAAATAACAAAATAACATAATGTATAAAGTTATCGAATGTTTGATACAATTAGTCTATCGTGTCGTTGTTTTAGATTTATTACAAAGTATTCGTCAATAAAATATAACAAAACATGGTTTGCATCTTCCGCTCACTTTATATAGAAATTCCGGATGTGACATTCTTAAATGACCAATCTGAAATTTACAACAAATCAAACATTTTCATTACGATGTAAATTTTTATCAAATGTCAAAAAAACACCAATACATGAAATGATGAGTTGAAATTGTATAATAGTAATTGATAAATCAAAATTGCTTTCATCCCATCAGTTCGTGCGATATAACACAAAACCCATACAAACAAAAGTCACAATTTATATACAAATCACAAGAGACATGTTTTAGTAACGTCAATAAGACCAGGCGTAGAACAGAAGCCCACGTGTTAGTTAAACAAGTCAATACATATAAAAGTAAACGTGTTTACAAAACGTCCGAAGCGATTTACATATAATCGAAATGGCACTATAATAAGTAAATCTCGTAAAATCTCAGGCCAGTGCAAGTGACGGCACGGTTACAAAGTACGCTTCTTCAATACATTACGATATGCAGAGTAAATACCTTGAAAGTATAAATAAAAGTTTTATTAAAACGGGTTCAGTACAAACATGGTAGCCGACGATGGTTGCTTTAGCCATTGTGATGAAGCATTTTACATGCTCCCGTCAGTATGATACAGCTATTAATAAATACATGTAAAAATATTAAATACATTTACAATGTAAATGTCGTTTGCGATAATTCGAATTATTTTTTTGTTTCGAATTTCGCTTTCTTTTACCAGTTTAGAGTCCAAGTTTATGTTATCTTATTTTTACAAATTAAGTCAATAGAAAAAGTGAAAGGTTCAATCTGTCTAATTGAATTAAGATTTACCTTTTTTTTTTGTATAGTAAGTACATAGTAAAACAACTTGAAAGAACACATTATAGTGTGAAAGGACAGAGTAATATAGTGTGTATTAAACACAAAATAACACTTCAACTCTAAACTGTCTATATATTCATATATAGAAAAAAACATATTTTTTAATATCTTTGATTTTCGCGATTTTTACAAATTTAAAATAAAACTTTTTAGGCGGATTAATCGTCTATATTTAGAAAAACACTTTTTTGGTCTACCCGTGACCACTGGCTGTTGCCGAGTGTACTAAGCGTTGAGTTTCCAAAAATGTATAATTCTAATCACATATACGTAATTAATCCGGTTAAAGAGTTTCATTAATAAATGTAACATTATTAGCATATGTTAAATCAAAATATAGGACCGAAATAGAGTCCTGAGAGAAGCATGTATGTAGGACTGTAGGTCTCCAATGTTAGTCACGCAACAGTAACGGTGGGTGCGAAGCCGACGCGAACAATGGCGATTAAAACAAACCTTTCTTTTTCTTATCCTTTTTATCCTTGCCATCGACCGTCCTGGAAATAGAAATTAATTTATTAAATACTTTTTTTTAATATCCTACAGACTCAAGACTCTCATGGTTCGTACCTTTGTTGCTATTAAATATTTTTATTATTATTAAAACTAGACTTTATATATAGATAGTTTCTATATTTATAAAATATATGCCTAAAGGACCCAGACATTTCTTAAGTATATTTAGCAAGTAATGGGTAAATGAAACCAATCCCATACAAAAATTTCTGTGTTGTTGCACATGTTAATGCAGTGTTACAGTTGAAAGATTTCGAACTTGTATTAACATATTTTGTAAGTGTAGTTACAAACATTAGTAATTTACAAAACATTACAAACATTAGTACTTTTTTATATATTATATTTAATTGAATGTGAATAGATCCAATTAAATACAATCTATAAAAAAGAACTAATAAGTAAATATATCACTATATACTTTTCATCCGAATTAGCGTAGATTTGATTACCTTTAACTCTGTTATCTCAGCTAGACTACCCCAGCAGAGTAGGTATAGATGAATGAGATTATTAAAAAGCAGAGGTCAGTCGGGACACAAAGTGTGACTGTAAATGTCACAGGTTGCTGGTTCGATTCGCACTTGAGAAAATTATATATTTAATATTCTAATTTCTTCACTCTGGGGTCCAGCCAAAGCGCGGCGTTGAGTTCGAGAACACGCAATGTCTCCAAAAATAGAAGGAAAAGGAGGAAGGGAGTGCCTTAACATTAGGTTCCCTCTGTCTACCTTGCTTTGTACGAGCTGGACGCTAAAAAAAAGTGAAAAGCAAACGTAGCTAACGTCAAGTGGGAAAAAACAATACATGTACATCTGCATAATTGCCTCGTGCTGTACGCGTGTCTACATAGATGTACTCACTCCTTGCTGTTGGCCTCGAGCGAGCGTCGCCGCAGGTCGTCGAGTGACAGGCCGGTCTCGCGCTCCCAGGCGGCCTGCTCGGCGAGCAGCGCGCGCTGGCGCTCCTCGAGCTCGCGCGCCTGCGCCTCGAGCGCGCGCCGCGTTGCCTCGTGCCGGCGCGCCAACTCCGCCTCGGACTCCTTCAGCTTGGCGCGCTTCTCGCGCACTTTTGTTTCAAATACCTGGCATATTTCAATTTAGATTACAATTCTGTATCAGGCGTGAATACATTTATAAATCAACTTGCATACCATATTTAAAATCACACATATAAATAACGTTTGTTATTAAGCCATCATTTTTTGATCATATAATAAATAACGTATACTCGAAACTTGAAAATCCACACAAGGATTGCATAAATCAATTTACTTGTCCTACGTTGCAAGTCCGTATAAGGAAAAGGAACTAACAGCGCCTTCTTGTTCGAAAACCACTTCCTTGAATAAGTTATTACGTATTAATTTAAACCAATAAATATGCATAGAACGTTATCAATAATAAATGAATGCAGAATAAAAGAAATACTTAAACATTGCTATTAGAATGTATTTTATGTAAAATGAGTGTTGCAAAAGTTACACGCAACATGATCGTGTATTCAACATTTACTCAGAAAAGTGTTTATATGTGTCTAGAATAATGATTATACAATCCTCAGAATGGTAGCAGCGTGACTTTGAGATCCGCCACTCAACATGCAATGTCTTAAAAATAGGACGGAGCGTAGGACGTGAAGTGTAATATCACTATGTTGAAACAAAAGATATCTTAAACATACCTGTTCCATTTCACTCTCCATCTTCTTCATTTTAAGATCGTGTTCTCTTTTCTCTTCTTCCATTTGGGCCAATGGATTCCTGAGAACAAACATAGTATCAATAATATTACTTAGCAAGGTTAACTCGTGCGCCCAAAGGTATTTGTATAAACCTTTGTATTTATCATGTTATGTTAATAACAAAATCAACTCATGCAACGAAATAGAATTAAAGGTTAGGTTTGTCAAATATATGTACTTATAAACTGTGTATAATAAAATTTTCTGGTTAACCATACCAAAAGGATCAAAAATATAAAGAATAGGTATTATACTTGTGCACCTTTAAAACGTAGACGGAATATAAATCAAATATGCAAATTGAAATTGTTATACATATGTAAACTATGTATCAGAAAGAAGTTAAATATTTCTTGTCTCTGTAATATTTATAATAAAAATCACGTTGAATGTGATGATGTATGAGCTTCTTGCTTTCACTTACGACTTTTGTTAACATTTATGTATAATATAGTATGCACTTATGAAATAACCAGCGATTCATGAAACATGCCATGCGTTACAAATATAACCCGAATATATAAAATAAACTACTTAAGCCGTGCTAAAACAACACTAACAACACGTGCGTTAACATTTATCTGGACCAAAACCAATAAGAAAAGAGAGAAGAAAAATGAAGAAAGAACTATAACGACTTATATAAAAAAAACTATAAACATACGAGTATACAAAGTATAAACCCCGTGCTGTAATATATAATGGTGTGACGATGTACGGCGGCACTTACCACACGGTCATGAAACTGTTCATCAGTCCTTGCGGGCAGAAACTGAATAGCAACAATGTCGTTAGCGCACCGCAGCCATATCGCACGCGCTGCAATGGCATTAGCTAACCAACGATGAATGTATCGAACGTGTTCGACAAAAGTGCTGGTGTGTTATTATTTATTTTGGTCTTATTGTTCGGATCGGATTTGTTGTTCCAGAAATAGGAATTTGGATATAATATTTTACTATTACAATGTGATACGTTACAATGCGAAACGTTCTAGAATGTTTTATATTTGGATAAAGTTTATGAAAGTTTTTAATTTTTGATTTATTACTTTAATATTTGATAAAATAAATATAATTTATTTATATAAGAATATTTTTTGTGAATCAAATTTATCCTGAAAAATACATGTAAGCAGAAATTATCATTCAACAATAGTTGTAATTAAAACGACAACAAACCTGGGTTATAAATAATGTTCCATTGTTGGACCACACCCGAAAAGAATGCAATGTAGCGTCGTAGGAGCGTTATGACCCGCTCATATAATCAATGTAAACTTGTTTGTATGACAGTTTGAACCAATTGTCCCGTCCGAACAATAACACCGGTGCACGGCGGCGAGGCACGCGATGCATCACACAGCGAATAATATAAATAATGAACGATAAATTGTTATTAATGCCACTGCGAAAGCGCATGAATCGCATATTTATTATGATTAATGACACAAAGTCATGGATATTTTAAAAATTCAAACATGGCGCCAACCAATGTCATCGTGTAAATAAACACATAAATAAAGGTAATAAATATATTTAAAATAATCCATGACGAGGAAGTGAATACATCATTTCTGCATGCCCAGGCACAAAACATTCGAATCGATAAAGAATGTAGTATGCAATTATAGCGCTAAGAGAGTGAGATGAATCTAATCAATAGCTCAAAAACGATAATAAAAAAGTTACACCGAACCGAAGGTGACCAGACATGCAGCAATGATTGTATTTTTTTAAAATATTTTTAGTATTATTTGAAACAATTGTTTAAGGACAGATTAGTAACAATATAAAAATAAGAAGTCTGGTCACCTTATAACGGTGACGGCAGTCTTATAAATACATTAAAGTTAACTGTACCATACCAACCCTGTCTACTCAGGTTGTTAGTCCATGCCTTCGAATGTTAAAATCAATCATCTATTCTGTTAATGAACTGGCAGAAAATGTTAAATTAAAAAAACTCAAATTTAATTGTTATGAGAAGTCAGAAGATAGATATATAGTATGATACCAAAACTGCTAGGGTATTTGATGGTCTGATCTAATGACACTATGCAAACTGTACAGTTTGAGATGAAAGTGCAAAAAATTATTGTCAAATATTTCACAAAAATTATTAATTATATATCCACAGAGTTAATTAATCATTAAAAATTCATAAACTTATAAATAACAATATTTAGACAATATAATTTAACCAAAAAAAGTATGCCTTACATTAAAAATACAATAAAAATTCATCAAATACCCACAAACAGGAATTATACAAATATAAATAAATAAACATAAAATAAAAAAGATCAAAAAATAAAACATACTTGTTAGAATTGATCCTGTGCGGTTTCCCGTCGTGTGAGAGGCCGGCCAGCTTGCGGCAACGGTAGTTCTCGTAGTGGACGGAGCTCGTCACGTCCTTCAGGTCCTGCAGGTGCGTCCTGATCACCATGTTGCGAAGCGCCAGGAAGTCGCAATGTTCCAGATTCTCCACTGGAATTATTTAATATTTTTTTTAGGTTCTCGCTGTTTCCCGCACATATCAGGGTAGAAAGAAAGAAACCCAGGAACTTAGTATTAAGACACTTCGTCCCCCATTTACCGCCGTGTGAGTGAGTGTCGAAACTCAACAGCACAACACTGTGTAAGGCTCAATAAAACAAGCGGCGACGTTGAGTTCCGCCACTCACCACTGTCTCGACATTTCGTAAAAGTGGGGAATGGAGTGTCTTAACACTACGTAACAACTCTTTGCTTACTCTTCACCGAGAATTAATATAAAGATGTTTTTAAATACATAATTGACAGGAATGTTTAATTATTAACAATGAATAGGTATGAAGCGAATGAATGCAATAAATTGGTTGATTAATATGCGACGTGAGCAATTGACTACTAACGTCAACTTTGTACTGATTGCAATGAACAATAGTATGCGAATAACATGAATTTTTACATTGTGGTTAACATTTATGAATTGAAAATATGTCGCGCATAAAAATATAGTATTTATATTATTTTATGAGCAGAGCGACTTTATGCATAGCAAAACATTAATATTATTTATGTTAGAGCGAAGAACTGAAAAAATCTAATATTACTAGTGGAAATCGAACTCACAACCTGTTATAGAATCGCAATCGCATGCATTTTTTTCTTTTCATCATTTAACAAGAATTCGAATTGTGTCATTTTAAACGTTTTAACCTAATCTAGGAAGGAACAAGTGTACACTGACTCCATTCCAGCTTGAAAAACAAACAAAACCAATGAAATTAGGTTATCAGTTTTATAGAGAAATGAGCGTTTTCTAATCTGGTTCTAGAGTAAATATTTGATTAGGATAATTATATTTGTTGGACATGTATACAATGATGAGTTACTTGCGAGTACGTATAGATAACAAAATAATATACCCCAAGTACCTCAATATACATACATTTTAATTAGTATATTAATTTTTGCAAGCAGCATAATATTAACTTGAATTATTTTCTCCAATAATATTCATAATAAATTTACTAATAACATCCAATTAAACATACTTATGAGTTTATCTTCTTACAGTTGTAAGCAGCCATGAATTGTTTATAAACTAACTACTAAATATGCCAAGTAACAACTTCTATTTATGCCATAACACACATATTTACCAAAACAAATGGATGTTTCAACCTTCATATACTATTCTGAGTATTAGGCGAAAAGTGAGAAACGCCATTACGTGTACTTCTTAACAGTAAGTTCTGTCTGTCTACAATATTACACGGCGGTATGCAGGCGGACCTAAAAAAAGAGAATATGAATGATGAGCAATTAGGACGTACCTTCAGCGATGCCCCACGGGTACTTTCTGCCGCGTATGCGTCGCCCGTCCTGTTCTATGACGGTGTTGGCGCCCACCACCGCGAAGGGCACGCGGGCCCGCAGAGCGCGCGTGCTCGCCTCGCCCTCGCCCTCCTCGCCCGTGCTCTCGGGGAAGTCGTATATTTTTATTTTGTGTTGGGCTATTTCTTTTAGTATCTGTAAATGTGTAATCTTAATTAAATATACTTGTTTAGATGCAGTACAGTCGTGGTCATCACGAAGTTATTCTTTCTGAACATTTTGGACATTATTCAATCGGGAAAAACGATATGTATAACGTAAGAAAAAATCTAAAATTTAATCTGTGCAGCAGTGTACAGCTAGCTTCAGAGTGTCTAAATCTTCGAATATTAATACTTAATATTATTGATAAGTAAAAAAGTTCGTGAAAAGTGGAGGAGTTCGAGCAGGAAGACAGACCCTGGCAAACGAATTTTGAAAACGGGTTTATTGTCACGAAGAAGGATTATTAATAAGTAAAATATATACGCAGCAATTAACCACGCATAAAACAAAAATCATTATTATTTTGTTAAACAAATTAAAAACACAAATCACTCTCACTAACAAGAAAAAAATATTAAAGCAATAAAAAAACATACTAAAACAAGAAAAAAAAATAATTCATATCATTTACCTGTTCCTTAAAATCTTTGCACTCTTCAGGCGTCATGGTATCAGCTTTAGCAATGACTGGTATAATATTGACTTTGTCGCCGAGCCTCTGCATGAACTCTACATCGAGCGGCTTGAGGCCGTGCCCGCTCGGCGCTATGAAGTACAGGCAGCAGTGCACCCGCGTGTCGGGCGGGCACGCTTTACGAGTGACCCTCGACTCAGCATTCAAAAACTCCTCGTATTTCGATTCAACGAAATCGATTATCGGTTGCCAGCTGAAATTTAAATCGATTAACGATATGATGACGAGTTAATACGTTTCGGTTTATTATTTTTTGTATAACAGTTAATTTCTTATTTTATTATACTAGTAAAATTAAAATACATTCCGTGATGATTACTACGTGGTATCGTCATCATTCAATTATAGCATTTTTTTGCCTAAAATTTGACCATAATCATGGTCTTCATTTAAAAAAAATCTTAAAAGGAGACCATCAAAAGCATGCGTCATCTCAACACAATGTTATATACCGAACATACGGTCGCAACGATGCAAACCTTAAAAATATAACGGTAATGCATAAGGCATGTAGATTGCAATACATGTTTTATAATATAGTATTACTTAATTAATATAATTAATTTTCTAATATATAATACAATTAAAAACAATTGTTAAAAGCTAACAGTTGTAAAGCAGGAAAAACCGCACTAATTTTTAATAATATACAGGAGAAGCGTGATACCAAATGATGCTCGTAGAGTTGCTCATTGATTTTTTTTCGTTAGAACTGTTTCGATACAAGGTTGTATAATAAAAACTAAAAGCATTACTTGAATTAGACGCGAAAAAAACTATATCTAAAAACAAGTTTTTTTTACATTACAACCGAAATTGGGACGTTTAACAAACTGGTTTTGCAGCAGTAGCGGCAAAAATTAGGTTAAAATGTTATATTTTTCCATATATGTATTTGTATGTTAGAAGCAGGCTTAATTTATTTATAGTATATACAACAAGTTGTACGATAACGTATCAGTTGAATTCATATTTAAACTGGTTATCCACTTGTGTATGCAATATTTAATGAATACTAACATTTTTAGAAAGAGTTATATAATATTTTACTCGACTGCGGCCATAAATTAAATTTCTAATGTGTTTAGAAAGGTGTTTTACTTTTAAATTTGCATGGATCTACGACGAATCGTCCTTTGTAGTCTACTTAAATATTAATATAGTCATTATACATTATTGCCTACTTAATTTGAATAAATTAACATATAGATATAGATAAAGTTCTGAAACTATACAGGGTGGAATTGTCAGAACCACTTTAAATGAAACCACAGTTTTAACTACTCTATAAAAGCCTAATATAATTCGGAAAAAAAATAATTCCCAAAAATGAAAAAGTTATTTTTTCAAACAAAATAAATAGTAAAATTATCGTTTTAAAATAAAACGCCATTTGTAAAGTATAACATAGGCACGCACACACTTACCTGTCAAATCGGAAACGTCGCACACGTATGTGTGCGTCACACTAAATACAGGTATGGATAAAAATCGTGAAATGAAAAAAAATTCCTACGTCCAAACTGTTGAGGAACCTTGATTAATTTCTTAGATGTGGGTTTGATATATATTACCCTATATGCAGTTTCAATAAAAGAAGCGCTGCCTCTTCCACCCTGTATACATTTGATTTAAAAACATAAAACTTAAGACATACCAATTACTATTGTCGACGGCGTCACCAAATCCTGGCGTGTCAACGATGGTGAGTGTAAGATTGACACCATTTTCTTTAAGCAATACTACGCTTGTCTCCACGCCCACGGTCTTTTTAACGCGCAGTGACGGTCCTGGATGTTTATCCTTATCATAAACTTCCGTCAAAAATAATGAGTTTATCAGTGTGGACTTGCCTAATCCCGTTTCACCTGCAAACATATAATAACGCGTAAAATTGTAAACCGTGTAAAAAAACCGGATAGAAAAATATAGTTAGGATAGTCTTTTGCGAGACTTCTACGTATAAAAATCTACATAATAGCGCGCAGAGAAATAATAACTCAGTGTCTATTGTTTTGCAGAAATCATTATAATTCAAAAGGAATTTTACTTTTACAGACAGTGTTAAATATTTTTATACAAACACTTACCTACAACCATTAAGGTGAATTCGAATCCTCTTTTGACAGCTTTTCTATACACTTGATTTGGTAGATTTGCAAAACCAACATATCCGTCTAATTCTTTGGTCTTTGGCTTTTCTATCTTAGGTAAATCTGGTTTTGGCGCAACAGGTGGATGATCAGACTTCTGAAATATATACAATATTATAAAACAAAATTGAATAATGATTCACACTACCGTTACATATAAAAGAAAGTTGAACCAAAAACAATCCCACCTTCATTATATTCTCTGTACTTCGCAGCGGCGCGTTGATTGAGGGCGGTGCCATAGTGGGTACGGGAGGGGCGGGCGTTTGTGGAGGCATGGGTTTCCCCGCATCGACTGAAACACTATTGCTGAGCTTGACTGCGGATGCTGTACCGTTGGGCTCATGGTGACTATTCTCTGATGGGTCAGGCAGGGTTGCGGATCGCTTGGCCAGTGCGTCTTTGAGTGCTGAAGGTGCTATCGGTGGAACGGGCGGCGCGTTCGGGAGGCCAGTGGCGCTCACACCGCCGCCGCTCACTGTATCTGATTTGAAGAACAGCTCGCGCTTACTCTGCAACTGTAAATAATAAAAAAAAATATATTATTAAAATTGATTGTTAAATAGCTAAACCTACAACAAAAATTGAAGACAAGGAACTTAAACAAGAAATTCAATGACGTACATTAATGATAAAAAAATAAAACTTTCAACATCTAAATGAGTAATCTTCTTTCCTCGTATACGTCAATATAAATAGAGAAATAAAAATTAGTCACTGGTATATAACGAGCGTGGTTTTATTACAAAATACGAAAAGTAGGTATAGCGGCGCTTGTCAGCCTGTACATGTGCAGCATTAAGCGTAAGTACACAGCCGGTCGGCTCCAAGCTCGGCGCCTGATGACTCACCGATACCAAGGCGAGTGTGTAACAATACACACTATAATCACTATAGATTATTACTATAGGAAATTATGCTACACTTACTTACTTTATATGAAAATTTTGAAGAAAATAAAAAATCGACAATAAAATTATTTAAAAATAAGAAATCAATAAGTATGTACATTTTATTGCCCTTAAAATATTACACTAAATTTTTACAGCCATCACTGTTCAGACTTTCTCTTAATTAAGATATAAAATCTAAATTGGCAAATGTCTTAACAAAAGGTTTCCCCTAATAGTTCTCGTGTTGTATGCATGCGCTCTGACACAGCTTCGCCTAAAGCTGCAAGCTTTAATTTGTGATATTTTGCACTAATGATTCATATCGGAATATTACTAAAACATAGTTATTGCAATCATTTAGAAAACTTTGATCGGCCTTCACTAAAACTTATAAAATAGAATTCTCGAGTAAAACGAATACATAAAACAACACATATCGCATATAAAATAACTTTTTCTTGTGTCGGTTTCGTCAGTTACCGCACATTGTCGATTTCTCTTACCCGCACATCGCAAGACGACTCGCTATACCCGTACATATGTTGACCGATCGCGTTATTGACACCAGTCATCGTCATCCGGTGTTTACCAGACCAAGAACACTGTTGCACATAACGTAAATAAATTCATTGGCATTCGACATCGGCAATGTTTTTGTTTGGTATACGCCCGTTTAAACATTCTCGTGTTACTATTATTTAACTTAAAAAAAATGTTGTCAATACAAAACGAAGTGTTTAAACAACTCATACATTTTTCAAAACAGATAACAAATAAACATATTGATGAAAAATTATATTTTTTTACGTTATTATTACATTCTTAAGTATATTCTGTTAATCACGTAAAAGCTTCATATACCAATTGTTGGTATTCCACAATATCTACACCAGTATTTTTATTTGCCTTTGGAATTACCACAAGTGACACATGAGTGACAGATTTTTAGCTATTTTGATTAAATAGCGTTCTGTTCGTATTCTAGCGAATATGACGCCAATAAAATATGAAATATTTTATTTAAATATCTTGAAATGTATAAAAAAATATACCTACATATACATTATATAAAGTAAGACTACGATGTTATATAATATACTAAAAATATTAATTATAGTATACTTTCATATTAGTAAAAAAAATATTTAAAGTGGAGAGAGCCTTTTTGTAGGCATGTGACGTATCGCTAGGTGACAAAATGTGATGAAGCATAGAAACGAACGATGCGCAACGCTAGTTTGCTTCACGCAAGATTTAACAGTAACGCAAGGGACACAGCATTGTTGAAATTAAATGCTAACTATTGAACGCAATTTAAATTTCTCGTAAAGTCAGTACTTTATTTTATTATAAATATATACGAAACTGGTCTAAATATACATATATATATCTACAAAATGTTGATTTTGTCTGTCTATCTATACAAGCATTTGTTTAACTATTACAGTTGTTATGATTATACCGAAGATACGTATGCCAGTGCACCTGTCAATTAACAACTCCTGTGAGTCCGTTCAGGCTATGGAGCTTGCGTAACTAATATGAATCATTCATTGTAGAACAATTTTAGAACTGGTTTTCTAAAACTCAAATGTATGATAATTTACCATTATTGGTTTAACTCTGAAAGGATAAATGATAAAAAATATTTTAAAAAAAAATTACGAAAAAATTATTAAAAAATGTTATATTAAAAGTACTAAATAAATTCACATACTTAAATAAAAAACCCTCGAAACCCTCTATTTAATAAAAGTGAATAGTGTAAATCTGGACATAAATCGATTGATGATATATTTATAACGTGTATGTATGACTCTGTTTACATAAAACTACTTGAAGTTGATCTAAGGACGTCAGTGCGTTTGCTCTCCCTAACCAAGATTTTAAATTTAGAGAGATTGAAATGTGGAAATAACAAATAGGTACCTATTAATAAAATAACTTGGTATTACCAACTGCATATGGATACAATTTCCTCGACTATCAATAGTTCAGCAAAAAATTTAATATTTAAAATACTTCTAACACTACTGGTTGAAAATTGTTATTACTAGACTTAATAAACAATAAGGTTGTATATTATGATTGTTTTAATACTTTAGCCTCTTTAAAGTTACTAGTTAAGACTTAAATATAATAAATTTATCAATTTAAGCTACATTTTAATTAATTTATAGTTTTCCTAGATAGATCAGAAATCATCGTTCATTAAAAAAAAGCTGAATATCAGCAAGGAAACATACTTAAACGAAAAAGGACATTGCAAGAATCCATAGCCAAATAAAGCAGAAATTCTAGTTGGCATGTTACATCGTGGATGGTCCAACCGAGCTGGACCAACAAAAAACCGAAATAATAATACAGCGCGGAAACATGACTTACCACGTAAGTCGCTGCTAGCCACTTCGATCTGACTCACCGTCACTTTTGCAAAGGATGTCGGGGCACAGTTTTGCTTCTTCTAAGCCATATTTATTAGTTTTTGTTATTAGATGATTTAATTCTCTTTTAGTGGGGAACGGAGTGTCTTAACACTCGGTTCCCTCTGCCTCTGCCACATCACGGTGCTGTGTGCGGGATACAGCATGAAGCTGATTTTAATTCTATTGTCACAATTTTAACGACGAATTCAGTTATGCACATAAAAGGATCAATTCGGAATATTTAAAGTGAATTGTGAAAGTGCATTGAAATCATTTTTTACAAAAAAAAGCTATACTTTTGATAGTGTAATTCCATTTGAAAATAAAACTACCTATATATGCTACGGGAAGTGAGGCTTAATGGCGTAGAGCACGTGCATAATGACGTTAAGATCCGTTGTTCTACCTATGTACACGTACATATATAAAGTTAGACTGCCTTTTCCGTCTTGGTAACGGTTTTATATTTGTTAAAGCTAGCGAGAACAATTGTGGGGGTTATATCAGTATTTACATAATTTTGAAATTAATTATTATTTGAGATATTTATAACATGTATAATACATAATTTAAATAATAAACTTCGAAACTAATTGACAAAGAATTTAGTTCGATTTTTATTCGTTTTACAAAATATATGGTCATAATTCCGGTCGACGTTTTCGTAAATGATTACTTTCTCCATGCGAGTGTTACAGTTACTTTCATCACAAAATCTTGTTTTATTACGTTTATTATTTAAAAAAATACAATTTATAAATTGCTATTCAATCTCAGTGGGGCGGTATAGATATGTAATAAATATATTGACTGTAGTAAGGTTTATCAGTTTGTAACAGTAATAAGCTTAATAATAAAATGAATATACAATAAAAAGTTCAATATTGTCGATTAGTTGGTAAGCAATGGCCGCTTTGATACGTTTGCAAGTCTTCAATAATTCATTTATTAACTAGCGACCCGCGCGCGGCTTCGGCCGCTTGAACTATACGAATAATTATGCAAGTGTATTTAAAAATCAATGTTATCTACTCTTAAAATCGTAATTCTATATAAAATCTTTTGTTTTATTTGATATTCCTCGTAAAAAATAACGTATTATAAAAATGTCCAGTTATTAAATTCCGGGATAAAAAGTAGCATATAAGTTGGTCCACACTCCCTTTAGCGTTAGCCCCACAAAAATCGGTTCAACTATTCGGGACATTAGCCCGGACAAACAAAAAGTCTTGAGATCAACGACATACAGACAGATCTTTCAATTTTATTAAATATTCATAAAATATATACAAATAGTTTTTATTTTTATCCCTTCATAGTCTGATAGGCAGAGTGAACCTAGTGCCAAAACACCACGTTCAATATTCCCAACCAAATTTTCTCTTAAAGGATAAAATAATGTAGTCGCAAAGCTCAAGCCACGATCCCAGGTTGCGCGAGTTCTTTTCACCTCAACATCCCTAATGATTGCATCGGCAGTGGGCGGTGGATGGTAACGCGTAGGCAAACTAGAATGGAAACTACAACGGCTTCATTGAGATTACTTGCGCGAGATGATTCAATAAGATGAAGCCGAAAGCATGATATACTTATCTTTTAAATTACAGGTTAAATTACATTAAATAAGTATTATAGGTTACTATATATATTTTTTACTTTTATTTGTTTCTTTAAAAATATCCATTTAAAATGTATTTTAATTTTATTTACTCTTTAATGCAGAGCATGTAATACTACTTTTACATTATTCATCGTATGGTGTGAAGTGAGGAATGGCACCTAAAGACTTGATACACGAGTAACAACGATTAATACAAAAGATTAGTTATAATATTAATTTTATATAACCATTTTTTTTTTCAGCTTAATTAAAAATATCCTTTTACAATTTTTTAGTAGATAACCATACATATTCGCACGGAGACCATGAACTGTATAATTGGGGTTAAATTAATTATGGCACATTAAATTACAGAAAGGACTTGCGAGTTGCGACATGGACGTAAAAATTGTATCACATAAAAAATAACACCTGGCATATTATTCTATTTAAGCTAGTATATTTCAATAGTTGAACTATGTTGAACTATTATCAATTGATGAATTGTTAAAGCCAACCATATTTCTTTTAATCTGAATTTAAACATATAGGTATATAAATGCTAAAACTTAATCACCCATTTCGTATGTAAGTAATGTGAAAGCGTCGAGAATGATTGCGACAGTATAGTATACACGATCAGAGACTAGCTATTGTTCATTACACCTTATAAGTATATATAAGATTCCATTAAATGAGTTCGTGAGACACATTTACTCGTTGATAAAGCGACAAAATGACGCCAAATGCGTTTGTAACTTACTTATTACAAGAACAAGTCAACGACCCAGTCACCAAGGATAGAAAATGGATACGCACCGACTGATTTATTGTACACATAAATGACGTAAGATAGGTGATTTACAGTAATGAAATATTGTATATTATATTATACACTTATAGAGCAAAATATATTTAACAATAAATAATATATGTGATATAACTGCGTATATTAATAAGGCTTATATTTAGGAACTACTATAAAAGGCATAGGCCATAGTTTTGTTATTTTCCATATTTTATTGTATATTTAAACAGCAGCTACTTTAGCTCAAACAAAAATATAAATAAATTGCCTAAGAATATATAAAGACACATTTGAATAAATAGTATAAATATAAACAGGTAGATAAAACGCTAACAATTTGGTTTTTTTATAAATTACTATAGTACAAGAGAAGGTTGTTGAATTTAAATATTCAAATGTTGCTTTAAAGTGAATTTACCTCTGCCTTTCTGCGTAAAGATAAATTCCTCCACAGCTCTCGAGGACTCGTCCATCCCACCTTTGTTTTATCAATGCCTATATCACCTACACTACTGGCGCATCTATTTAACTTGGCCTGTTGACTCGCACCGTTAGTTACCGTTCTGTTAGCCATTACGAAGAACACATTTAAGATTTTAATAAAATATAAATAAATCCATTAAATATTTTTCATACACTTATATATTAATAATATTAGCATCAAAGCGTAAGATAACAACTAATACATAAAGGTTCTTTTCACAACACTTCACTACAAATATAATATTTATTTGCCAACAATTTTACAAGTTCTCGTTATCACAGCCAAAATTATACTTTATCACTAAAGTAATATCAAGGATTTTAGATATTTAATAGACTTTAATAACACAAATAGACCGTTTTAATGTGAAGCACATTCACGTCTGTATCAGTTTGAGGTTAACTCACCGGCACTACCGGCTGTCGGCCAGCAGGCGCAGGGCACACAAGCGCCCCATAGCGAGGTCCCGGCACACGGGGCGTAAAAACAACCAGATGTTGACGCTAGTATACGCGTTGATATTACATTTTGATCACCTTGTATATTTTTATTATATGATTTGCTATATCTTTTGTGTTAACTTAACTTAATTGATCTGACGTATAGATAGATAGAACTAGTAAACAAATATAATGCACCTCCAAACATTAGGCATTTTAGTAAGTATGAATAAAATACTATACAATTTTTACAAGAAATTAAAATTATATTAAAATATTTGTATATTTTATTAATGTAATAATAATATATTTATTTTTGTTAGATTTAAAAGTCACATCGTGTGCACGTACCACACTTGGGTTAACTCAGGTACTAGTTAATTATAGTTATATATACAGATATATGTGTAAAAGGATCCCGAGCCCGTCACACTCATACTCCGCAGACACACAAAAGCCAAGACAGATTAATAGAAAGGAGATAAGTAGCAAATCTTTTTAGCTAAAATGAATCTTAAATGAAAGTATAAGAGCTGAAAATCAATCGATAACGTTCATATATTTATGTTTTTATGGGTTACAAGGTAAGCGGAGAACGTGCCCCAACCGCTTTTGCTGGTTTGTGAAAAAGTTCAAAATTTAAAAGTAAGTTCTGCAAACTTTCAAGACGATCAGGCCTAAATTAATTTCATATGTTTTAAAATTATGTTAAAGAAGGTAAAAATATAAACGAGCACCAGAATACGTTATCTCCTACTCTCTGTAAGTGACAACCGATAACATTTAACTGATAAGACTTCCTAGAAAATGTAATATGGCAAAGGAGCCCTATACATTATATCGAAGAATAAGGTCTTTCAACAAACATTATTCTCATATACAAGTTCCGTTCAGCGGCCAAGAGTATATAAATGCAATAAACAGACTACTTTATCATTTGTGAAGCGTATTGTTAACGTTATCATCAATCGACGATTGTTGCATCGCGAAGTGATACACGTAACATAGACAAATAAACGTACATTTAATTAGGCTTTCTGAAAATTTCAGGTCAGGGTACGACCGTGAAACAGTTAATGGCTGTTTAGTGAATTCGACACATGCGAGCAGAATGGCCGCCGTTTCATAGTTATTTTTAACCCTAAGACAAAGGGTCAGTCACCCGCTTAGTCCTCCAGTGGCACAGGCCAGGGCTATAACACAAGGAACATGCGTGGGAATATACTCAATGTATCCCTTGGGAAATTGACACTCTTAGAACATCCTCACCATATAAAATATGTGGAGACAAAATAATAGATTTGTAAGAAAATTAAAGCTAGTAACATATTTACAAAATAACAATCCACCGAAATTCCATTTCTTCAGTAACTTAATTATCTACGGTAAATGTTGTTGTTTGACACTTGAATGCCAAATATGTTTATCATCATGTCAACAATTTTATTTCCACTTGTCTTAGAAAGTTATCTATTTGAGATAGAACTAAAGCGGCATTTGTCATTATTGAAGCTATTTTAAATTGAAAATAAATGTAATTTATACCTGGAAATCAATGATTAATTTGCATCCAGCAGTGCATTTATTAACTGAAATTATTTTTAATATCTCTAGTAGCAATCGGAAATAATTTCAACATATTTGAATTAAAATAATTATTTTTTGCACAATTTATAGTTAGAACATTTAGGCCAGCAATTTCTATAATACCGTGTAACCTAAGTATTTTGTTTTTAGTATATGTAGTATTAACACGATAAAGCTTTGAATGCAGAAGGGTAAGCTCAACTAAAATAACGAACCTCCCTTTTTTGGGGTGCGTTCATTATGATTAGGGGAACTGTTAGAGGGTGAAAGAGATGTACGGTATGGGGCTTACCGTTGCTGTATCGGTGAGGGTGACGGTAGCTGTGGTAGGTCCACCGTTCGCCCCAGAGGTGCTATTAGTTACCCCGGCTGACACCTGATTATTGGAACTCTGTTCTATGATACGCTGCCGGAGCGCTAATCTTTCAAGACTTGCCAGCCGATGGGATCCACCGGCTCCTTCTCTATCGCGCTCTCTGAGACCAGTTCCAGTAAGAGTACTGCCTGCACTAAATGAGCCGCTATATTTTGGCAATGTTGGAGGAGGTACCGGCCTGGCAGATCCTCCACGGCCGAGTAAGGAGCCGGTGGACGTATATGCATAGCTGTTTGGTGTTCCAAGGGTTGCGGTACGTGGAGCCGCTCCGATTCCATTCAGAGCTCCATTAGTGCCATTGACAGCGCCGCCATTCACCGTGGTCGTGCTGCCGTTCATCTCCTTGAATTAGTGTCCGTCATGCGAGTATATCAAATCACACACTGTCACTGGCTGTGAACAACAAAACGAACCGCGATATTGCGTGATATACAGAAACGTTCGTATCGGGTGCCTGTCGGAGGCGGTTTGACAGCTCGCGCGGAGCAGACGAGGCGCGCGGGCGGTGTCTGACGGCGCCCCGCACTCGGCGCTGTCGCCATTAGCCACCGCCGCCGACCCCAATGGATCCAGGATTATTGCCACACGACTGCCCGACTCGAGGGTTGAAAATGCATTGCTGCATCTCAGTCAAGGTCAATTCGTGAATTCTTCGCGAATTCAATGTTAAAGAACTTGAGAAAACATTTATTTATAATACTCAATGCAATTACGTACCTAGAGTATTATACATTTACTAATTGTCCCCACTGTAGTTCATCATTGTAAACATTATTAAGAATTTAAGTTATCACTGTGTATTAAATGTAAAATATTAAAAAAAAAATGATAGCAGGAACAGAGTTAAATATTAGCAGCAGATATTTCATGAACGATTTCTAATTGGAGAAAGAAGGAAATGACGTATTAGTTCATTGGCCTGCTTAAGGTACAACTTCAATTGTCTGTAGTATGTACTGGTGCTGAAACTAACAATTATAATCACGGATGACTGTTTTTATCCATACCTATATTATAAATTCGAAAGTAACTCTGTCTGTCTGTCTGTCTGTCTTTTACGCAATCAGGCCCAAACCGCTAATTTAATTGTGATAAAATACTCATATAGAGATACTTGAGGGTCTCGGGATGAACATAAGATACTTTTTTTTCTCATATTTGTAATATTTTCGATATATACCAATATATTAAAATATTTATTAATTTGACATACAATTTATTCCGCCATGTTAATAACAACCGTCGTTGCTAAGCAACCATTTGCAAAGTTTGTTGTTAGAAAACGTCACCCAAAATGAGGTTGCTTAACGCATCTCTCTATTGAAAACTGAAAATAATTTCATAAATATATTTAATAAATATTCTTATAGTTCAAGCGGGCGTAGCCGCGTTCGGGTCCGCTAGTTTAAAATAAAATAATATTACACTTTTCACATCAGAGCATAATAATTTTTTATATGGGGATTGGTAATCCACATCAGTCGAACGCTGATTGCTTATAGTATAGTATGATGTTATATTAATATTTTTAATATGAATTTTAAACTCTTAAAACCTTCAAGCAAAAGCTAAAAGCTGATGTTAATGTATGCGAGTAATATTACTCTACTTAATATAACTTCGATTTACCACACACAAATGAAAGCGAACATTTTATCCATTACTTAACACCATACTTTCTAAGAATTGTAATTAAATCTGAAGTCTAGACTTCGAATGCATTGCATATAACACGTGGTAGTCGCGTGTTGTGGTCACGGTCACGCCGATCGACCGAATATCCCAAAGCGCATGCGCGCCTCCAACCCCTGGACCCATATTTTATCTGCACTACCCTACAGCCCCGCGACTTGGGACATGTTTTATTTATTTCGACTGTTCTGTTATTACTGTTAACATGGAGCAATGCTTATACTCAAATTTTAAAATATAATTAATAAGAACGTGCCCAATGCCCATATTGGAAAAATCGTGTATATTTTTAACAAAGCAATTACTCTTGCTACTTAACTAAATTCAAGTTCTAATCTAACTTTTTTTACGCTTCTAAGCTATCCAATAGCGTTAATTTGCCGTAAAGCGCTTAAATATTTTCTTAGCTTTTGTATCCTGCATATAGGGCAGTAGGTAGAGAATAGTGTTAAGAAGCTTCATTCCCCATAAAGCCACTTCTATTGTCCACTTTTCGCCGAATTCTTGGTGGCATCGCTTGTTCAGTGGAACATTTAACTCAACACCGCAATTTGCCTCATTATTATAGCCAGGAAATTAAAATATTAAATATTTCATTCCCTCGAGTGGAAATTGAATCCACCATACCACAGACGCGTTTACAGCCACACGCTTGTGACCCTGCGTCATGGACAGTTTCCTAAAAACATTTTCAATCGAAAACAATCTTTCTTTTAATAATATCAATCACACCAACGTAAATGAGATTTGTATACGCTACCTCTAAAAGGTTCCCCTACTTTCAAATTAGCTGCAACGCAGTCGCAGCACGCATACCGTCTTAACTACATATTAGACTAACAATCCTCAAAATTTTAGCTTACCTAAAATAACGTAGGTCTGGGAGGCCCTAGGATCTTGGGCTTCAATGGAAAGTGTTAAAAATTAAAATAAAATAATACTCATCAATTACTTTCAATAAGCAGAAAAACATACGATATATGCGCTTCAGGGAATAAAGTGTTATATTTTTAACACAATATTTATATATTTACAATATTTGTATAAATATTTTAAGACAATGTATCCTAACTATTTATGTAAAATAAAATAGTTCATATAACGTTTTGTTACAAATAAAAAATCAAAAGGAAAAAACTTTGCAGTTTATAAATAAATTAAAAAAGGCAACGTTAGGATACTGTAAGCGCCATCTAGTTGCGATTTTTGTCTTAGTGCCATCCAAAGATTACATCTTACACACAATAGATGGCGTTACTAATGTCGAAGGCTGTAGAAGGATAAGTATATTTTTTTAAGCAAAATTATCAAGACAATGGTTTCTTATTATTTTCAAGGTATAATTATTAAGGAAAAACGTTCTGTTATTGTATGTTGGAAGTAGTTGTACTTTAATTATGTGATTTAAGGACAGTTGAAATTATAAACGTAGTGTACTAGGTAGCATTCAAACTTAGGAATTTATTCTATTCAAACTTAGGGATTTTCAATTTTCAGGAAATTCTCTCGATTGAGAATGAAATCTACAACCGTAAAGTACTATGGTACGAACGTTCGAACTACTATGTTATACAACCTTCAATTTTAAGCACAGCAATGTTTTTAGCAAATCAAAAAATCTTGTTTCATAATTCATATTTCTGTATTTAGAGATATAATTTAAATGTCGCATATAAAATATATGAAAGTTACATCATTGTTTCTTCTACATGTCAATAGATGGCGTAACAAGGAAGTTAGAATACGAGTCGCCGAAACGACTCTACGTAGCGACGTTGAGTTCTTAATTTCAATATAATTGATTAATACCGAATGTGCCTTCATTTAAATTAAATCAATATGGCCTCCCTTAAATTCAAATTCAAAATATTCTTTATTCAAATAAACTTTATAAGCACTTTTGAATCGTCGAATGTACATGTCAATAAAAAGCTACCACCGGTTCGGAAGGCAGTTCTGCTGAGAAGAGCCGGCAAGAAACTCAACAGTTGCTCTTTTTAAAGTCAATGGTATACTCGTATTTTACTATTACATTAGCTGGCAGCTGTCCTGCCTGACATTCAATAGACATTAATTCCATACATGCTTATCCTCTAAATATTCTTGAACAGTGTAATAAGCTTTACTTGTTAGAATTTTTTTTACAGATATTTTAAATTTTGGAAGTGGCAAATTAAGAATACACTGCGGAATTTTATTATATACACGTATACTCAGACCCATAAAGGATTTATTAACTTTTTGGAGGCGAAAACTTGGTGTAACAAGCTTATCTTTATTTCTCGTTTCTATCGTATGACTGTCGCTATTTTTTCTATGATAATGTATATTTTGTCGGACAAAGAGACTACTTACACTATTAAAAAGTAATTTTGTGCAGTCAAATATTTACACGACAAATTTTTTGTCGCTAACAATATGTTATGACAAAAATATTTTGTTTACTAATTACTGAGTAATGCGTGTTATTTATACGTTATATCAAGTGTGTTTTGAATAACACTAACTGCTAGAGACAACATCGTAGCATAGTAACTAGCATATTTAAAGAAAACTTTAACAATGGCAATCATGAGAAAATTGTGTCCTCAATACAAGTTACCTTTCATTACTAATTAACTGCAATGTATGAGCTAACTATAATTTTTTTATTTTTATGTAATGACAAGAATAAAAACAACTTTAAGTAAATTTATATACATATTTGTATTGTAAGTTTACTTCAATAAAATTATTGAAAATATGTAAAAACATCGTCTTTGCAAAAAAAGTTAAGCTCCTCGTTTTTGGGGAATTGTACCTACAATCATCAGCAAACCCACATAACTTGATAGTTTACAACTAGCATTCTATAAGTCCCTACAATATTTAAAAGGTTGTCCCGTAACTATTAATCATTAAGGAGTTGGGTCTTCTATCATCATTATTAGCTCAGTAATGTCATGAGATGATGACTACAAGAAATTTATGAATATTATAAAAAATATGTGAAACACATAATAGATACTTATGAAATTCGAGGGTTTCCGTCGATTTTCATGGGATCCACAAGTGGTACGGAAGTTGACGGACAAAGAAAAAATATATAGTGCACGAATATAGAACCTCCTCCATCTTGAAAAAAGTAATAAAATACAAACATAATACCTATAAAAATAGTACTTAGCACTAGTAAATAATTAAAATACTTAAACATGTGTACAGATCCAATATTAATTCACGAGGCAACATCAACTCTATCATTAAGACCCTTTTCAAGCGGTTAGGGTAGGTCGTGGTAGTATACGTGCACAACGATACACTTCGTAGAGATTCGTGACACACTTTCAAGATGCTTCTTCTCAAAGTAACTTGTTTTTGTGGGGACTTCGGAGGGGTGAATATGATGAAAAACTCTTACGGTAAAGTAGGTTATAATTTTAAAATACATCAAATAGGATTACTTTTCCTTTGGAAGTTTGTTGAACTGTAAACATGTTAAAAGATTGTATAAAGATGTGGACCTGCACGTGCCATGTAATGTTCGTAGCGGAGCGTTAACGCAAACAAAACTATACAACATAGTTGCTTATGCTTAAAATAGCAATTTTATGAGATATGTTCATACAGAGGTTAAGTTGAAGCCACAACGTAAGTTGAATAGAAATTGACATTTATAAATTTTGTATTTGGGGGCTATACTCCGTTTTCCGAGTTTCGAGTCATTGCGTCGCGTTGTGAAGTGGTGAAACTTTACGTCGTTTGTCGTTTGTCTTTGTGTTGCCAGAGGGGATGAAAGTGATATATCATTCATTTCCTCGATTGAGGATCGAATTTACAACCGTCGCGTTTACAGATTATATATACAGATATTTAAACAAACAGTAAAAAAATAATAAGGATCCACTAATGAACTTTTGTTAGAACATAAAACGTAAAAGTTATACTTTGCCTGTTATTTACATTATTGCATGTATTGTGGAACAATGGTGGAACTATAATATAAAGAATTTTCAATTAATTCTTAACCTGATTTAACATTATAATCATAATTAATAACAATAAATAACGGTATAAAGCCATATAAAAGTACAGTAATTTAAATAACCTTAATAATATAAACTGGTTTCGTGATTTATCACCAGCTTGGTTGTATTCGTTATGAAGTGGTGGACTTGTTTACTGAAAAAGGCACGTGCTTACATACTTACAAAGGTAGGGATCTAAAACAAGGCGTACAGATACAACATTTCAGTGACGAATATTCAAACGTTATGGAACGTCTTTAATTTGTTTCTTTTTTTAAATTACGAAATGGCAACATTTTAAATTTATTTACAGTATTGGGAGTTTTTCTTAAATATTTACAATTTTGCATTGTGCAACATAAATTGAAAAAAATCTAGTATTCTACAAGCCCTCTCATTTTAAAGTGTTTGTGTTAGATGACGAAATTCATATCAATCATGTATATGAATTTTGGGGATAATTTTAATGCCTTCATTGTATGCATGATGCTCCTCATCATGTTCTTTTTTTTTCTTGAAATACATGTTATTATACAGGGTGGAAGAGGCAGCGCTTCTTTAACTGAAACTGCATATAGGGTAAAATATTTCAAACCCAGAATTAGAAAAAATAATCAAGGCACCTCAACGGTTTGGACGTAGGATTTTTTTTTCATTTCACGATTTTTATCCATACCTGTATTTCGTGTGACGCACACATACGTATGCGACGTTGCCGCTTTGACAGGTAAGTGTGTGCGTGCCTATGTTATACTTTACAAATGGCGTTTTATTTTAAAACGATAATTTTATTATTTATTTTGTTTGAAAAAAAAACTTTTTCATTTTTGAGAATTATTTTTTTTCCGAATTATATTAGGCTTTTATAGAGTAGTTAAAACTGTGGTTTCATTTAAAGTGGCGCTGACAATTCCACCCTGTATATTTAATATACGCTTTTTGCCTACCGAATTCCCCTGAGAATACAGAGTGCCAAAAGCTACGCTAAATATTAGCTTAAATATTTTTGTGGACACAACTGCCGCAAAATATTTAAATATATTAAATAATTTAATAAAGATACTGCAAAACATAACTTAATTTAATGAGTAGGTAGTAGCATCCCATTTAATATTGTTTGAAAATCTAATTTATGCCAGATGCACGCGCCCGCTCTCTCAGGTCTCATGTTTTGATGAATGATCGTATTTATACTAAGTATTTAATGTAATTTCCTTTACTATAGTCGAGTAAAATATTAAGAAGTAGTAAACTTTTGCCGTAATTTAAAAAATGCTAAATTATTAAAAGAATATTTCGTAAAAACCATTTTATATTACTCTCAATAATACCTACTACGCTTAATGCAGGCTACTGTTAACAGGAAAATCAATAGCATCAGTCATCACTGTAATAAATATTGCGTTTTACTATAAAATACTTGAGCAACAGTTATTATTTACTTCGAATACTTAAAGCGTTATCAGAAACTGCATACTAAAATAATATTTTTAATACTGTTAAAAATGTATAAAAATATCCGAATTACACTTTACGTAACTTTGCTAAATAAATATTCTAAATAAAAATAATAATAACAAGATTATTCATTAAAAAATGGCAGTTTTGTAGGATACACTAATTAAGTAATTATGTATAAATGACAATACTAATATAATTTTAAATAAACCATACAAAGCGTTATTTGTGGAGCGATAAGATAAAGTGGAATAACTTGCAGGAACTTCACTTTACCGAACCTCACCTAGTTATCATTTAAACAAATATGACATATTTTTACAAGGCATACAACGATAATCGTATTAAAACAGCAAATTACAAAAATCCTCACCTGCTCAGTACTTCCATTGGCTGGTTTGTATCGCGAGAGCACTGGTCTATTCCGCGATCTATTCAATGGTGAGTCAGACACTGACGCCATTCTTTATTGCTAGTCACTAATATTTATAATTTTTAACACACTAGATAATCCAATAATTTAAATATATTTTCATATATTTACATAACCCATCCGCCAACCGCATACGGAGGAAATAAACTGTTACGATTACAGCAGTGCGCTACTAACAAATATGATACCACATTTTTCCGTCGACAAATCACATCCGGAGGAGAGTCGAGTCGAATGAAGTTGGGTGAATCAACACCAAGCACCACTTGGTTTAACGCTAGCACTGATAACGAGTTTATGGTGTTTTTAACACAAGCCCATATCCATTTGAGTCACTAATTACGTAAATAAATACAAATAAATGCTACGAATATAGGTATGTTGCACATATAAACACAAGTAGCGCACTTTATATTTCCACCGTATTCCTTAAATAGGGCTTCGATTCAAATAAAACGTCTAACTCGATTTACCGTTTACTGCCCCTTTCACGTGAAGCAAGAATAGGATCATAGTTTCATGTGGTTGGTACTTTCGTTTGGAAAATATTACCATTAGTATGCCGCGAATTTATTTTAATTCTATTTAAGGAATATATTGAAAAACTAACTTATAATGTGACTCTCCTATAAAATAACGACCACTCGGCGATTACGATTTCGCGTACTGAAACTAAAGTCAGACTCAGAATGAGTCGTTGATAGTAAACGCGTTCGTCACTTCATTCGGTTTTGTATACATGTCTCGGTCAGACTCAACCTATGGGTGACCATGGGGACCCCGATATTTGTGTCACAGCGCCTTACGGGCCCGACGCCCGGCGAACACACTCACGGGCCAAGTAGCGGTCGCAAATTCCTACTCGTAATTCAAACAACGCATGCAATGTTGATACGTGCGGACTGAACAAACGGTCCCGGCGACCTAATAATTTATTTTCGATACTACAATGTGGTATTCATAAACGATATTCTTCTACGTTTTGATATGAATACTTAGTAATTTACTGCAAATAAATAAGTACATATTATAAAGTAATTACTCACCGCTATACGAGATGTGTCAGAGCCGCACATGAAACAAACAAAAACAATGTTAGAAATATTACATAAAATATGTAAAATAACAAATGTAATTTAAGCATACCTAAGCAAGGAAGACAACATGTACCTACATCATCCAGACTCTCTTGGCTCAAATATCTAGCATCCATTTACATAGATGTCTACCGCACAATACTTACATAGTGAGACGTATAATGACAATGTATTAATTGCCGTCTGAAGTATTGGGAAAATATCTAAACAAGGCTGAATCAGATGTATACGACTATTGTTCCGTTCAAATTGAATATAGAATGGTGTGGCGTGTAAACAAAATAAAAAATAAACGTTAAATACATACTAAACACAAATGAAACGCAGTCGTTATATTAATTTTCCAAATTGCTACATTGAAAATATTAAAAAAATAATTTATTAAGATTTATATGACGTTGCTTACATGGTATACTATTATCCGTGGATTCCATATTTTCAATTGTGGCTCCCTGGATTGATTACATATGATGTTTATAAAACTGAACTGAAACGACATTTGAATAAGTCAGTGGATGAACAATCTCCTGTCCTAAATAGCTTCTTTAATCTCTAGGTGTGTTTAGATAACTCGTAAGCTGCCACTAGGTGGTCACGCGTGCATTGTAAACGACCTAGCGTCGTAGAGTTTCAAACAGGAGACTGTTCGCGCGCACGTCCACAGGAACTGAGCAATGAGAAGCGGCCGCGCCACCCGGATTGTATGCAGTTATATTCCAAGTTATTTCAATACGCGTACAGAATTCGCAACTTAACAAACGTAGAAGGGTAGTAATTCTTTTGTATCCTACTACTATATATCATTAGCAATACATATTTATTAAAACTTGATGATATTTAAATGTTAACAGGAATTATATTTTTATATATACATATATACAATAATAAGACTTGATTGTTCTCAAGTACCTTAAATGCATGATAACACAATCGTAAACAGATGTATTAATTTAATGCGGACTTCGATCCCATAGCACTACTTGTATCCGACAACTATTCAATGTGTGTTTATTATTTATTTATATAAATTGACTGAGATATTTTCTAGAAAAAACGATATCGAACGAATCCTACTACCTAAACATTATAATGTGAAGGATAACTGTAAAGAATGGTGTTGATTACAGCAACAGGACGTTGTTGTGGCTTGTCATGACAGTCTGGTTCCGCAAGAGAACACCGCTTTTAAAACAAAAAGCTACACGCTTTATGAGCCCCAAAACAATAAGACTAGAAAAATAATAAGAAAAAGGCGGCTTTTTCAAAAGTATTATACAATTTAATCAAAACGGTAGTTAAATTGTTAATTTAAAAAGGTTAAAAAATCGTATGTGTTAATTTAAAAATTAAATAATAATAATAAGAATGAAGGTCGCAACAGGATTGTAAGCCTCGTGTGTGCAAATCATGATAGTCATGTTCGTCTGGACTCGACGTGTTTACATGAGACGGTAGCATTAGATTTCACCATTCAATACCCAATATCTCAATATAAATAAGTATAAAGTATTTTATATATTCTTATTTAATGTTGTATCTACATCTTATACTATTCAATGAATACTTATAATATTTTTCTCCGAAAATGTCATATTTTTAGCAAGCAAATGAAGTAGTAGACAAATGCAAAAATAAAACAAACAAATATACTCTTTTGAAAAATTTTTTGTATACAACGAAGTTTGACAGTTTGTATTCTTTCCTTAGATTTCAGCATATTGTAATAAAGAGAGATAATATTGTTATAAAGAGATTTTTTTGGGAATATCTGTTTAGTTATTGCTTAGCAAAAATGTGCTCTACAAAATAATAAAATTTAATAACACATTAATTACAGGATGCAAATGTTTAAAAGAATTGGAACAAATTAGAGGTAGAGGGGAAAAACAACTTACATACAAAATGAATATGTAATTATTATCAGTGTAAATAGTTTTTTATTAATATGACCATCAAATATTGTGAATGATAATATAATATTTAAATATTTTTATCACATAATAAAAGATTTAGAATAAATAAAAGAATGCAGCATAAAGATAAATTTGTTAAAATTAAGCAGCAGGTAAAAACTTGCCCTAAAACAGTCCCTTTACTACATACTACATAGGGCAGCATGGGTTACACAATTAAGTTCTATTATAGTTAAAATAAAAAATACTATATAAAAAAATTAAGTACCAGAAAAAGTATCAAAGCTTTATACTTTATACTTTACACTAGCCGACCTGGGTGGCTTCGCCTGCTTGAACTGCACAAATATTTATTAAATATGTTTTTAGTTTAGGAGGTGAATTCTAAAAACCCACGAAACACATGTTCAATGAAATATTTTTAAAAGTCTGAATTTCCTTTCTTATAAAAATTGGTGGCGATTTAAAGATTTTTCCATACAACCTTTCAACCCCCATGTCATCCTTTTAGGGTTCTGGGATCCTTCAGCAATTAAGGCTGTGTGTGCCTCTTACCTCAACTGACCTGGTTTAGGTTGGAATTAAATTGTATGCAGTTCAAGGCAGTGTAATATCAAAATCAATAATTTATTAATAGATTTTGGCCTGTCTAGAACTATCAAGTTTGGTGTCTTAAGCCTTTTGAGCTTGGACAGTGAAAACAGACTTAAAGAAGTCCTTAAACACATACTTGGTTCCCAAGTCATAGGCACTACTTTTAGCTTTACACCCTACTATACAATGGACCCAGCACTTGTACAGTCAATCCAAAGAATGCTATGTATTTGATGAGATAACTATAAATACAATGCTTCACACTTAAGCCCGTTAATATAGCAGAGTAGGCAGAGGGACCTTAAGGTTAAGACACTCAATTACCTGATCCCCACTGATTTTTCGATACTATGTGTGTTGAGTAACGGAACTCAATATCACACTTTGCTTTGTTACCAGAGCTAATATAAAATGTTGTACATTTTAAATATGTTAAAATAAATTTCTATAAATAGTCTAAATGGGACATTATTCATTTAGTAGATATCAGTTAAGGTGTATAATGTGTATATGTATAGATTTACTCTAAAAAAATAAAAAAATAATTTGAAATAAAAGATTTAATAAAGAATTTAATATTTATCAGTTTCTTGAAACTATATTCAATTAATATTGTAATTATATAGATAGTATACACATAATATGTACATAGTTATATACAATATTACACTAAAGTTTATTCAATTTATTAGCTATGTAAAGATGCTATCAGTTTTATATAAGAAGGTTTAGTTAAAAGGCTCTATGTCTTAGACTACTCTTAATTAGAAAGAATTGAATAACTACCTGATATATTAAATTCAGAAATAGAGTTATAAGACGATGAAAAATCGTCAGAACAGCTTATCTGCTTATATTATTATCTTAGTTTAGTTATATACAAGGTTAAAATAAAAGGAATAATATAATACAACACTATATTTTGTAACGCGATAGCAGTGAATATCTTATATGAAACCATTTTAAGATTTTTCAAAATGAAAAAACTTAATGCGAAAATTTTAAACTTAAAATTCACATATTCTTAATTGGCGCGAATTGTACTACAATAGTATCTGCTAATAATATTATCCTAATAAAATCTATATATTACCTGATCTCTGCATAATGATAACAATGTCCTGAAAACAATTTAGATTAAAAACATATCGAATTCAACAATTTCAATAGCACTACACCAAACAGAACTGTCAACAGTACACCCGCCCTAGGGCCGCACAGAAATTGATTTTTGATTTATGTTGCCAGTTTCAAAATGCGTTAGGTAATAAAAAATAAGAAAAACATTTCTAATACCAACCAATAATACCTAACGTAGCAGATCGTCCTTAATTTATTAGGAAAAACAATTGACTAAGACTATAAGAAATAATATTAATAATATTCTATTTTATGTTAATTTATGTTTGTTTTTTTGTTTAGTGTTTAAGTTATTTATGGTGTAATAAAGTATAAATAAATAAATAAATAAATAAATATAGTAGTTATTTTTATTTATTTAACTTTTAATATTAGTTATGTATCAATTTTAAGAAATCTTTGAAAAAAAATGTAATCATAAAACAGAAGAAATCAAACCATGTGTAATAAAATAAGTAACTTTCTACTGTGCCATTTTCAATTCATTATTTTTTAAAAACACAGTGAAAGTATGGTACTTTACGGTACCTGTCACAGAGGACATTCTAATATACTGTAACTGTGGTATTCAACACGATTTTACTTTTAATGTTTGATACTTGATAGTGTCAACACAACTTAGCATGTTGAATTGTCAAGTGTCAACTTGACACTTGACATTTTGTAATTTATGCAAACAGTTTATTGTATTGTTTACTATAATAATTAGTTAATTAACATTACTAATACTTTAATACCCTATTTAATAAAACAAAAACATTGTTAGTAAACGCCACCTAACTTTTACTAATATTTGTATGATATTTATTAATAATTACGATGAAAACATTCCAAGTTACCTGGAAAGTATATACTAATCTTGCAAAATGTTATAAATATATTGAAAAATATAATTATAATGCTAATTTTATACTAGAAGTAAGTTCTAAGCATGCTATATACAACATATAATACGCGACAATATCCTCAATCTGTATATTTTTATTATTTTTTACCTTTTATACTGTTTCAGATGCAAAAAAGGGTCAGAAATGACATTAAAGTTTTTAAGTATATTAGTTTTTTATTTATTTGGCCATTTAATACTTCTAAACAGAATTCCTTTGATACAGAAAATATAAATACAATGCCATCAATCCTTGAATCTGCAGATCACATCTTTGAGACAGGTCGATATGAAGAATGTTACAATTTATTGAAAAGCTATGAGGTGATGTTTTAAATCTATTTATACTCTATGTACAAATAAGTCTTTTCCGTTATTTATTGAGTAACTGACAGGCCAAAGGCCAGGCAGTGCAAAGGTTGCTTCTGATGTTGATTCACCACTGATGCATCATATCACAACACATCAGACAAATATTACCCAAAAAATCCTCCTTAAACCACCGACCTTAGAAACCTCAAACACAAAACACAATTTTTCACTGAAACTTATTGGTATGTTGTAGACAAATTGCAGCTTATGTGTTATTCTAATGTATGAGCTATACTACTGTAAATTTCATCTAAATCACACAATACAGCAAATTTTATGTGACAGTGGAACAAACATTCATCCTCACGTTGGATTAGTAAGATAGGATATTTAAATATAAAGATAGCTTTTAAAATTAATAAATTTGATTCAGGTACAAGATGATGTAGAAATAAAATGGCGCATATGTCGGGTATTATATAACATGGCAAGAGATTCCAGATATGATATAACTTTCCAAAAAAAAATTGTTTTACAGGCTTTTAAAATAATTACTGAGGAATTGGACAAAAACTTTGATAACTCATCAGTTCAGAAATGGTATGCATTATTATTAGATGCTAAAAGTACAAATGAAGGTATCAAAGAAAAAATAGAGCAATTGGGAAATATAAAGACCCATATGGATATAGCAATTTCACTAAATCCAGATGATGCAAGCCTTTTGCATATACTGGGTGAATATTGTTACCAAATAACTGAACTACCGTGGTATCAAAGAAAAACAGCTGAGGCTATTTACGCACCTATTCCCCATTCAAGTTACGAAGAGGCACTTGAGTATTTTTTAAGAGCAGAGTCAGTACATCCAAGATTTTATAGTGTCAATCTTCTAAGGATTGGTTGTTGTTATTTAAAATTAAATAAACAAGATCAAGCTAAATATTATCTAAAGTTAGCTGCCAGTTATCCAGCTAAATCCGACGATGATCATCATGCTAATAAGGAAGCTGCAGAATTACTGAGAAAAGTAATAAAGTAATACTCTATGTTAACTATAGTTTGTAGCATCGTCCTCCACCGCCTCACGCCGTTTCGGACATGTCGTGTTAAATGGTGTTCCCCAATGCTGCACTCGTCACCACTTGACATACAGTCGGAATGGTGCGCGTTGTCTAGGGGGGAGACATCCTATCAGTGGTCTGTAAGTGCTCTCTCGTGAGTTACCGAGAGCCTCGTAAAGTCTAACAAGAGTCGTTGCGGCAAGCCTCCCGACGTGGACAGAAACCTTTGACGCTTCATTCTCAATATTTTGTCATTTCAATAAGTTAAATTAGAAATTTGGAATATACTGTGCCAAAAAAAGACAATAAAAAAAATTATTTCAATTTCAATATTCATTTGCAAACCAACTAGATTCAGACTACTTTTTAAGAAAACGTATAAAAATTTGAACGTAGCGGGATTAGAATCCGCGCCTCTTAAAAACTGTCCAAGCGCCAATAAGATACCACAATATAATATTGTTATTATTAGCTCTAGCGACACGATCACGGTTTTTCTCGCTTGACTACACAACTATTTCTTTAACCATTACTTTCATGGTGTATTTTAATAATATTATAAATGATAACATTTTAAAGACAATATCCATACATTGATAGTTTCAGCCAATTCAATAAAACAATTATTTAATGGCAATATTGTTCGTTCATGTACTGCACTGCTGTTGTATAACAAAAGTGCTTAATAAATAAAAATGTTATGTCAATAACTCAGATTTTTTCTCATCCAGTCCTTGATCATTTTTTTTTTTTGTAAGTAAGCTAAATACATTTACTAAAGCAACGGCTTTTTCTTTCTATTTATTTTAGACTTAACACATACGCATACAAATAAAGCAACTGGATGACTCCGTCAGATTTCACGACGAAATATTGTCAATAATATTGTGTAGTATGCGGGGCCATATATTGAACAATATTGTATTTGCCAATATTGCATTGACAATAATATTGTGTGTGTGTAGCTAGCCTTATATATGAATATTTTACTCTGTGTCTCAGAAATTCAAATTTTAAATGACGTCGGTTCAGTTATTCAGTTGCATAAAAAAATTAAATATTTTCGATAGATAGGTACAAGAAATAGAAACAAATAAATAATAATTAGCTTCTTTTTCAAACTTTCCACTTTATTTAACAATGAATTTATCGCCTTTAGAAGATATTAGTGACGATGAGGTGTTTTTTGGTGATATATCATTGAAAGAATGTAAAAAGCGTATATTCTTAAATAGCTTTTCTCATCGGTGTAGTTTACCGTAAGTTCTATATTACTTCACGTTATTAGTTTGATACATAAGCAGGAAACCAGGGTGGTCTCAGAATACAGTATAGTTTTTATATTTATTTTTGTTTTCAGGGATACATTTGAAACTAATAAAGAAAAACAAAATGACAGCATTCAAATTATTGAGACTAATTCAGAACCAAATGTATCTTATGCGAATCTCTCTCAGAGTTCCCCTGATTCTATAACAAAAGTAACTAAATCAGATTGGGACATAAAATCAATAGATGATAGCTTCTTACAGCTTGAAAAAATGGTTTCTGAAATGTCTGTGTCGCCAAAATCTAATAACAATGATGAGTTAAATAACACACTGGAAGTTGTAGAATATATTTTAAAGAATCCTATAACACAAGATAATAACCACGTAGGGGATTTTATAAAAAGTAACTTGGGATGTATTGAACCACTAAAAACAGAAACACCAATTAAATTATTAAATTGTTACGAAAAATTACAATTCTATAAGACAAAGACTGAAATGATAAATGAAGGAAATGACAATATGAAACTTTTGCAAGAATCTCCAATCAAAATTATTGAATCAGATCATTCAGATTATGTAAATACTGAGACCTTAGTAGCATGTACCCCAATAAACCAAATTCATCATGTTTTCAAAACACCTAAAAATATGCTTTCTACAAAAAAACATATTCTAGCATCTTCTACAAAGAAAACACCTAATAAAATAAATGCATACCAGCACATAACAAGTCCCATTGCTTTCTATATTAACAAGAGCCCTCAAGTACCTTTAATTAAAGATGTCCATCTTAAGAAACCTTCAAATAGTACATGTATTCCTAAACTCATCAAAACCCCAAAAGAACATAAAACCAGTAATAAAGAAAACATATCTCTACCTTCAGTTGCCTATAAGAGTGCTAAAGAGACAAAAATGGTATGCATACATTTTGTTTCCCATTTTCACATTATATACTGCATGTAGTAAGATAGGCAGGAAAACAGTGTTAAGACACTAATCTCCGTTTTCCACTTTAATTCAATACATTGTGTGTAGAGTAGTGTATCTCGACTCAAATGCTTACTGGAGCAGGGAAATGAAAATAATTCATCGCCCCTTGTAAGGATTGTCTCACTGTGCCACCATAGCCATACATAATTATTAAAATGCATTATTTGGCAAACTTTGTAGTTTATTTATTTAATTTTTTATCTCCATTACTTCGCTCTGGTGTCGAGGCAAAGAGCGGCGTTGAGTTCCGCCTCTCAACATCCCCAAAAATTTGGAGGAAAGTGGGGAACGGAGTGTCATAACACTAGGTTCCCTCTGCCTACCCTACTGATTTTTAATTTGATTTGTAATTTATATGAGGAGATGGAATATTTATTTACATTTATATTCCCATTTCTTTGCTCTGGTGTCGAGTGTCTGGTGTAAAGCACGGCTTTGAGTTCTACCACTCAACACACGATGCCTCCAGAATTCAGCAGAAAGTGGGGAATGGAGTGTCATAACACTAGGTTCCCTCTGTCTACTCTGCTGTGTACGTTATACAGCATGAAGCTGATTTAATTTTTTCATTTTAATTTATATAAATATATTTTATTTCTTTTATAGATTGCAATACCAGATGCTAAAAAATTGCCTTCAGGTCAATGGGTAAATAAAATTAGTACTTCTTTACCAAAACCAGTTGTAATAAAACATACCCATCGAGAAGTGAAACCTGTCAATAAATACTCAGTCTCTAACAGCGATGACAGTTTTGCTGGCCTGCCTCTTAAACAAGCTGATTTATCTGTATGTATTAAAAAAAATGCTTTCACTGAAATCAACTAATGTACGTTTTTTTTTCTAATTTAATTATATTACCTATTATTTCACTAAATACTTTTATTTCCTTTCATTAAAAAAAAATTGTTAAGAAATTATGATTTTTATTAAGAATCCCTTAAAATCTTCAAAAAATTGTATGGGTGCATATAAGTAATGAAATATGAATATAAATAAAAAATGATGATAAACAAAAATGTTCAGAAATGTTGCTTAAAAAGCTTTATTAAAATAAAAAATATAAAGGTTAAATATACATTAGTGGGTATACCTTACAAGAATTTATAAATATGCATATTGCGACTTCTGAAGTTTCCTAAAACTATCAATACTACATAATAATTTACAGAAAAACTGCAAAATGTAAATAATCTAATTAGAAAAATTTTGGCTGACATTTTTATTAAGTAACTACAATAATAAATGCACTTAACATTTGCATATTTAAATTCTTTAAGAAATGTAAATAAACATACCAGTGGCTTAAAGTGTAAGACTGCTAAATCCTTTTTTTTTTCATGTGTACATAAATATACAAAATCGACTTTTATTTCATATAGTAGAGAATAGATATCAATTTTTAATATTGTAAAAACCTCCTGATAATATTTGTATGTAATATACAGGGTGGAAGAGGCAGCGCTTCTTTTATTGAAACTGCATATAGGGTAATATATTTCAAACCCAAACCTAAGAAATTAATCAAGGTACCTCAACAGTTTGGACGTAGGATTTTTTTTTCATTTCACGATTTTTATCCATACCTGTATTTCGTGTGACGCACACATACGTATGCGACGTTTCCGATTTGACAGGTAAGTGTGTGCGTGCCTATGTTATACTTTACAAATGGCGTTTTATTTTAAAACGATAATTTTATTTATTTATTTAGTTTGAAAAAATAACTTTTTTATTTTTGGGAATTATTTTTTTTCCGAATTATATTAGGCTTTTATAGAGTAGTTAAAACTGTGGTTTCATTTAAAGTGGTGCTGACAATTCCACCCTGTATATACTTATAGTTTTTTAAAAATATATTTTTTCCCCTGTGAATTTGCTTAGTTGGTTATTCGCAGGTTTACACTCTAAGCTGACGATAATATAAAGTTAGTACTATATTATAGTGTAACATTTAAAACAAGTTACTGTAACTGAAATAGCAAGATTGCAATTGAGAACACAAGAAACAAAAAATATTGATAAAAATCAATATTGAAGCATATCAAATAATAAAATTATCATCCATTAACAAAAACTACACACAATAAAAATTCAAAATGTATCTTGTAAATTCAAAAGCGTAGCAATAATTTATATAATAGTAATTTTACAATTGTTTCGTAAAATGCAATTTGAAATGGTCGTAGTAGGAGACTAAGAATAAAAATTAGGCACCAGCAGTCAGACTTAGACTAGTTTTCATGAATTGAATTGATATATGAATAGGAAAGATTGTGACGGAATTGTCGTGTAATATCATCAGAGTTTGAACATTATAAAACTAACTTAAATTCTATTCTCATTTATGTTAAAGTCTCTAGATAGACAATGTGAATGAGTCATATCAATTTTTTATGAAAATACATAATTTGAAACTTCAAAATCCGAAACAACATAACATAAAAAACAAACACAAAAATAAATATTTATCACACATGAATAGTATAAATGTTTGTAATATAAATTGTGTAAATGTCAAAATCAAAACAATAAAATGTTAGATGGCTGTCATCTACAAAACAATCACTCATCAAAAATAACAACATTTCATAATGATTACTGATAAACAACATTAATTTGTTAAATAAAGGGTATTTTACAATCGGCTGAAAATACATCGCGGTGTTTTTGTTCCTAGTTGAAAGTAATTTAAAGCAACTAAATATTGATTATGGCAAGTGAATTACAGCCTATTAACGGTATAACAATAATTCATGAAATTCATTTCCACCGATGGCTTGGACCCTTGTCCCGCCCTCGGAAGAGTGGTTTGTTTATATTTTTAAATGTATTTTTTTATATAATAATTTATATTTAAAAATGTAAAATTGATTCACTAATTTAATAAAAGTATATCATGCATTAATGAAATATTAGTAAATAAATATAATAAAAAATTAGTAAATAAATATATAATAAATGTTATAATAAATAAACATATTATTTATTCAAATAAAAGGTAAATGTATGCAGAGGTTATGATAATAAAGAAGAGCAGCATACAATGTAAAATAATATTTGTTTTACTTGAAGTATCATATAGAGCTTAGACATTTTTGTATTTGTAACAAACTTTTACTTGACATGTACCTAGCATACATTATATTTTATAATGACCTTAATTATTTGCGGTAAATTGTGCTTACTAATGTCATGTTAATATAGATTTTTTATTATTTAAAGTAATTGCAATATTTACTGCAATTGATTATACATAATATTAAAAAATAAGAGCTAAACCATTCAGGACTATTTTTCTATAAATATTACCGTAAGAAATTGCTTGAGACGAGTTTATTACTAGTATCAAGGCGCGGGTTAGTATCAATGGCGAAAATAAGAACGTCAGTGTGGTACTTTTTTAAATAAAAGATTCTATTTTCAAAATATGGTAACAATGAATAATTCCAAAACCTATATAACTCAAACACTTAATGGTAATTTTACATATTAAAAAAAAACTAAATTTTAAATATGAGACCAAAATATAATACAGATTAATTTTCATGTAATAAATAATAATAAGTTTAATATAAAATAAAATTTTAGTCTTTTATTAACAAAGTAAAAACGAAAAATAAAGGAGATTACACTGGTAAGTTATACACACAGCCACACAAATATTTTTATTAAATGTATAGATTAGACATTACTATAAAAGCGGATTCACACTATTATTTTTATATGCGTGATTGGACCGGAACGCTAGTATGAATGCTCTCATTGTTTCTCATATAAATAATATTTTAACAAACTGAGATCGGTCCGAAAACGAACCGTAACCGGTACTACCACACATCATAAATTGAGAACTGCTGTTTTATTTAATAATTCCTAGGTGTAGAATTGCGAAATATAACATAAAATCAATAAATTCGTGTGACATATTCGCCATAAATAGTTCTTTGATCTAATATAACAGAGAGTACAAAGGTAAAGGTAAACATTCTGGATATTTTTTTAATGACAAGAATATTGATAATAATATAACTATAGTAACCGAGATTTGTAACACGTTCAACGCCAAGAAAAAATATGCAGGCCATGTCGGTCAGTGATGGTCGACAATTAGACTTTCCGTTCGGGCCATGTCAGCCAGTGCTGACCGCGGTTTTCGAGAATTTTCGATTCATGCATTCAGGCCGTAGGGCACTGCTATCAAACTAAAAGCCGTATTCATGGTCCACTAATGACTCGCAAATTAAGTTGGTTTTGGAAAAAATGAAAAAGACAGAAAAATCAATGTCCCCGTATGATAACAAATGAATAAACGATTTCAAGACATTTGCTTTGAATTTGGATAGAACTGTAATTTTTGTTTGGCCTGAAGGGATAGTATGCTGTCAGTCAGCACTGACCGCGTTGGCAGTCAACATGTGAAGTGGTTTCTGCCTAAATATCTCTTATATATCGTCTCTTGTTTCCATTACATCTAACACAATAAAACAAAGAATTTTATAATTTGGTACTGTTTCAAAGTTATACATAAACATATAATTCAGTGATTCATTTTTATCTTACAGAAAGTAAATATGGCAATATATGAGATTACATATTTGAATAGTAAAATTTAGATTCATTGGCCTTATATCATAGACAAGCGTTCTTTTTTCATAAGTATTTTAATAGGAATAAAATATGATTAGTATATTTTATTATGATATCGTTATTTTGAATAAAAATTTCGAATATAGCAACTAATAGCAACATAAGACTGTTCAATAAGTCAGATAGACTATTGATTCTATAGGATATGATCCTATAGCCTCAAATACTGCTATATTAGAAACCTCTATACAAAATATCAATATATAAACTTATAATCCTAAGTATGTGAATAACACTAAAATAGGATAAAATGGTATTTATCAAAACTTTTCGTCACATATAACATCTTACATCTATAAAAGTGCAAATCATGAATATTAAGACAATTAGTACCGATGACGCTTAAAGCCCGAAATAGGCATGTAGAAGAAATATCAAAAACACTTGTGCAACGTAAAACAACCATAATTGCATTAATATTTAATATCATAACAATATAGATTTTAATTATACAATTACATACAGTATACGAGGTATTAGCTCAACTTTGCTTTGTGGACTTACGTTCACAATTTTTTTTATTGATTTACATAATTTTTTGCATTCTTGTATAGTGACAGTTGGTGCCAACTTTATTCTTTCACTTTTTATGAACTGAACATAAAAATAAAATATTAAAAATGGTAAATATGTGACATTGCCATCAGTACAAGAGGTGTAGGCCACTTGTCTAATATAAACTGGTTTAGGTCAAGCAAGTGCCGTTACACCTACACTAAATATGAGCACTTACACAAATGCAAAGCTCAGCGTAGACCTCGCGGACTGTAATTATTTGTAATTCGTAAGAGATTCGAGTACATTTTGGAGTATAAGGTTCATAAATTTGTATACTATGCATTTATTGTCTTAGAGCATCCCAGGTCTATCTCTCTCGTGGTTTCCAGATTTTTCGAAAAACATGAAATCCTGTAATACACACAGTTTAATAATTAGTTTACAAATTCATTGAGTATAAAGTCTGATTTAAGAACAGTACAATTTGAACAGGTGTTAAATATTTCATGCTTTCCTAAATTACAACAAATTAAAATGATTGATGCCAGACGCAGCGCAGGGGCACAAGCGTGTGACTGTAATCGCAACAGGTTGTGGCTTCGATTTTGGGGAATGTTTTATTGTCATTTCCTCGCTCTGGTAATAAGACGAAGTGCGGCGTTGAGTTTCGCCATTCTACATGTAATGTTTCAAAAATTAGGCGGTGCGTAGGAAAGGGAGTATCTTAACACTAGGCTTCATGTGCGCCAAGACTGGCCTCATTAACATTTCCTAATTCATTATTTTATGAAACATCAGCTTCACGTTGTGCAGGAGAAGGCACGTAGGCAAAAGAATCATAGTGTTCACATACTCACTCAGCCTCAATATCTCCTTGTTTCTTAGGGAGCATATTATGCTATATGGTACTACTATATAGCACATTTTAACTAAAACACGGGTATTATTACATTTTCAAACCATCCAAAAAACCATTGAAATGTAGATACAAAATTTCATCAAAATCTGATATCATATGACCTGTATCATCATTTTTTTAACTTCTCGCTCTATCCCGTATATTGCAGGGTAGGCAGAGAAAACCTAGTATTAAGACATTACCGTTTCCTATGCACCGCGAAATGAAAATAACACATTACCCCGCGAGTGGGAATTGAACCCACAATCGTAGTTTACAGTCAGATACTGAGTCGCTTCGCCGCGATAGAGGCTATCGCGGCGAATTATACATAATAAATAATTATACATAAATTATACATAATTATATAATGATATAAATGTTAAATTCCGTATAAAAACGTATAAAACATATAATATACTTACAATAAGGAAACATGCACCAAGCAATACAGCTTTGATCCTAACATCCAAGTCCATTGGGAAGGTGATGCCAAAGTAGTCAGAGTCCGTGAAGGCTTCACGCGCCAATCCAGACCACTGCTTCGTTATTTTGCCCACTTTCGTTTCTCCGTCTTTGGAATACACCTGGAAAATTTAAAAATATTTACTTTAAGCTTCATACTGTATTTTGGGAACCTAGTGTTAACACCGTTATTTCCGTCCCCCACTTTCCATCGGTTTCTTCAGACTTTGTTCAGTGGCTGACTGAACGCCGCG
>JAEBDU010000104.1:3039403-3070286 GCA_016802625.1 Heliconius numata | reverse complement strand
TACTATAATATGTCTATTAAATTCAACGCAAGACAGTTCAATAGAGCATTCGTCAGAGAGAGCTACTATACAAAGGACAGGGGATGGATGTTTAAATATATATCAGTCTACCCTACAAAATACAAGATGCGTGAAGATAACTTCTTATAGTCTTTATATTTATGAAGGGTTACAATTTTACTTACTTTATAATATTTTAATATTTATAACATAGTATGCTATTTTCATATATCTTAGCAGTTAGTGGAGATTATAAACCGCATCTGGCGATAGGTCTATATAGGTAATGCGATTTAATTTCAATTTGACCTCGCTCAGATCGTCTGCGATCCTCGAGACTTAATGACATGATTTACATCGAGCTTTATTTACGTTGTTGCTAATGAAACGGAAAACAGAATTTTCCTGTTTCTCAATAATTTCACGTACATAATTGAATAAACGTTAATTTTTTTCTATTTAACTAATTTATATGAATTATTGAAGAAATAAAATATTATATTTTTATAGAAATACTGAAGCATAATGTAGGAAAATTTTCTGAAAATTGCAACAAAATTCTTTATTACAACAATATTACTTTCGATAAAATTAATAGTGTAGTATTTTAGATTAATATTTTAGTTATGACATAATTCTATATCTTTACACAGTTATTCTCTTAGAACTCAAAACTCAGAACTTAAAAAACAATATAAAACAAAATATTTTACATACTTTAAAGTAAATATCTTTGAAATACTTACATATATCTAACATATAGTTTTCTTGTTAAAAATATGAAGCGCGTGTCAAGCATACGATAAAAAAAGCACCAAGATTCATCTACAAAATTTATGATAGGTAGTAAACATAAAATAGGTGTTTATGTAAAAGTTCATGAAATATGTATTGCCTTATTCAGTGCGAGGGATCACCAGCGTTTCGCGTCAATTTACCGACCTCGTCGGGGATATGAAGGCCATAACTCAGCGCTATCTATGAAAGGTTCTGAGATTGCAATATAATCTGTCTATATCAAATTGATTTATAAACTGTGGAAGTTTTCTATTTATTGTTGTTACTTTATTTAAAGTGATGTTTTTGTAAATAATTTATGTTAATAAATATAATATAATTTTATTTGGTTGGCTCTATGATTACATAGATGTTATAAATATATACCTAATATAGGTCTACCTGCCTAATGTCCTAATAAGTTTTATTAATAATTTGTAAACGTTTAGTTTATTTTATAATAATTAACAGTTAGACGCCCTAAATCTTAAGATTCAAAATAATTAATTATTTTGAATAATTGTATAACATTATTTCACCTAAGTAGGTCCCTACTCTTTAATAATTTACGTGAACTTTATACTGTGAAAGGATTTTAAGATTCGATTTTGTTATATTTCAGTTTGAAATATAATTTCTTATCTTGAAGCAAATACACGGCCAAGCTTTAACGAACATCATGAATAAAACATAATACGGTGGTGAGTTTTTACTTTAACGCGATTTATAGCGTTAAAACCTATACTTCCAGTACCTGGTCGAAGTGCAATAAATCGTGGATTTTCCGTACAAAGGCGTGCTTTAGGTATCACTGAAAGACCTGAATTTTTCATGAAGTTTCAAAGGCGTGAAGCAGGCGCACTTCTTCACTGAGAGGACGTTGTCACACAAAAACGCTGAAAAATGTTGCTTCCATTTTTTGTAAACAACACGCGTGTTATGACAAAATATATTACAAGATAATACATTTTCAATAATTAATTTTTAAAATTCAATCGTGGCGCATTTCTTGGCTGGTGTCGAAGCAAAGCGCGGCGTTAAGTTTAGCAACTCAACCCACAATACCTTCAGATTTTGGTGGAAAGTGGGGAGCAGAATATCTTAACACTAGAAGGACCTATAACTTATCGAAATATAATAATTAACGTTGTTATTTTATTACTATTACCCTTACTATCTCAAATTATTATACGTATATTACATAAGATTTTATTAAAGTTAAATTATTGGAAAATAGTAAGTCTCGTAAGTTTATAAATATTTTAAAATGGGACAATAGATTTACTTACTCTGGGTAATTTCAGAGTTAGCTAGAAAGCTTGGATGATATTGAAGCGACGTAGTAGGTTAACATACCGAAATTAAATAGGCATTTTTATATATCTTTCGTAACTTACATTCTTCATCTTTTTAGACAAAAAGTGCACCAGAACAGATGTACATACAAGAGTACAAGCCTTTGTGAGGCTATCTTCAAAACAATGTTCCTTGCAATTCTCCAAATGTTACGTTATTTCATATGAAATGCAGCTGACGTTTGTAATTGAACAAAGGGGTTACACCGGTTCATATCAGACGGTGTCACGAGCTCGCGCCGGGCTATCGCCAGGTCGCTTACCTTTGCATCTGACCTTTCTAGTCTGGAGCATTACTCTCATCTCATGGTATCATCTCGAGGCGGACTGATAAACGTGTATATCTGAAATATCACCCAAATTAATTACAAAAAAAATATCATGATATATGAGAAACATTCACGACGTACACATTGAATGTGAATTGTACGATATATGTATAGGAAATGTGATGCTGAAAGTAAAAGCTTTTGCTAAAGTTATATATGGAGCCGAGTGCTCGTTGCCTCTTATAAAGTTCTCGTTTTTAATCGCTGCTGCCTGATTATTGATATAATATGTATTCCATATAATATTTTTAAGACGTATGATACGCTAAACTTTACTCTGCTATACATAGAGCTATTTAAAACTGAGGTGAACTGATGCTGTTGCCTTTTAAATTTTAATCGTTTGCCACGTATTTAGTAAATGTCATTAATAAATATAATTTATTTTATTTTCTTACCCAAAATTAAGGTCACAAGGCTTAGTAGACAATTAAAATTAACAAGTATAAAATTATAATTAAGAACATGTGTTATTAATTATATAGTACCAGGCCATCTATAATAAGTCAAGAGCCAAGAGGTATACGAGTGTGTGACATAATTATATCCATTGTTTAATTAATAATAATAATAACATTTTATAAAAATATTTCATATAAACATTTTTAATGATACTTTTGTAACTTTCGATATTGTTCTACTGTGTAGTTACAATAGTCGTGTACCTTGTTATCATTCTCACTTAAAAGTTACAGGAGCTTTAAGGGCCCAAAAACCAGTTTTTCGCAAATAACTCACGCCCGGTTTGAGATGAATTACTGTTATCATATTTTTTATCGTTGGACTAGCTAAAACAATTACTCTTACATTTTTTGTAGGAATAACCGTATAAAAAATACTAGACTCCAAATTCATCTTATTATAAAACTAGTGGACCCGAACGCGCCTACGCCCGCTTGAACTATACAAATATTTATTAAATATATTTATAAAATTATTTTCAACTTTCAATAGAGAGATGCGTTAAGCAAGCTCATTTTGGGTGGCGTTTTCTAACAACAAACTTTGCAAATCATTGCTTAGCAACGGTTGTTATTAACATGGCGGAATAAATTGCATATCAAATTAATATTACAAATATGAGAAAAAAAACTATCCTATGTTCATCCCGAGACCCTCAAGTACCCTTCTATGAGTATTTTATCACAATTAAATTAGGTTTGGCCCTGATTGCGTAAAAGACAGACAGACAGACAGACAGACAGACAGAGTTACTTTCGAATTTATAATATAGGTATGGATTTAGACATCTGATAAATAACAATGGATATTTCAGATCTTTATTATACTGTCAAATAAAAATTATTATTACGCAGTATGTAAGTCATAATGTGTTCTTTAGCCCAATAAATTATATTAATTAAAAAAAAATCAAATACAAGAAAGGCCTGCATACAACTAGTGCGTGAGTCACGCAAGTATCGTATATTATTTTCTTTTTAATCATAAACACACTTTCTAAAATATCCATTAATTATTGTCGTTATTTATACTCGACTAGTGCATGCAAGTGTTATATTCTATTTTTTTCAGCTTCTCTCTGTATCCCGCTTATAGCAGGGTACGAAGAGGGAACCTAGTGTTAAAACTCTTCAATACCATTCAAGGTATTGCGTGTTAAGTAGTGGAACTCAACGTCACGCTTTGCCTTGTTATTAGAGCAAGGAAATGAAAATATTAATAAACTAGTGTCCCACTCGCGACTTCGCCCGTATACCGCTTATAATTCTTTTATTATGCTGCATTTGCCAACAAACTAATTGTATAATTTATTTTATTTTACATTTTCTCTAAAACTATACGTCCAAATTACATGTTATAAACGCCAAAGCTTATAAAAAGCGTTTTCATAAAATTCGCTTCGTAAAATTTCCTTGATGATAGAATAACTTTCGCTCGTAAGTTTCAATATCTTTGTCAAATAAAATATGGTGAAACATCACTTTGCAATTTTTTATTATTTTTTCACTTCACGACGGCCTCATATATGTGATATTTTTAATAAGTGAATTTCAATTTTAATTATATCATAGGTACCTTATATCATCATGTATATTAAACGAAGTAAACAAAAAGTCAGTATATTTTTACACTGCCTGCGCCTACCCTCAGGCGTTTATTTACGCGTCTAAAATGTCATATCCTACTCAATGCCACGAGCGAGGTAGGAAATGAAAATGTTAGGTACATCTAAAACATGCAGGAGACCAAATCCCAGTGATAAAAATAAATATGATTACGTTACCCACTGGCTGTGGCTGGCAAAGTTAATAAAGGTTGGGAACTTATTTCTATGCTAAATATTGTTTATTTTAATCAAAAATCAGCTTCATACTGTATCCCGCACACATCAGGGTAGGCGGATGGAACCTAGTGTTAAGACACTCAGTTCTGGAGGCATTGCGCATTGAGTGGCAAAACTTAACGCTGCCAACACCAGAGCGAAAAAATGAAAATATAAATTTAGATATATATTTTGTTTCCTCGAGTCGGGATCGAACCCACAACAAGTCGCGCTTCCAGTCACACACCTTATACCTCTGCGCCAGCCTCTTTGTGTGTGTTTATTATAAGTGACGAAAATTTTAAAAAATGTGCAATATATTCACTGCTTTAATAACTTCACTAATTAAGGCATGAATCTATATAATTTAATTATTACATATACATATTTGATATTTTACTGTATTTTATTAATATTTCAAACAGCTTTATATGATATTCCGAGGTGAACAAGCCGACATAGCATGGAAGTGTGTAGTGTCGCCGCCTAACAGACCGTACCGGGGAGCCTCCCCGCCTAACTATCTTTCAGCATTTCATTTTCCGCTTAATACAACCGCTACGACGCTCGACGATCTCTCATTTTAATTTTCCCTGCAGCGGCATTCGAATTATTTTTGTCTAGTTTTATCCTGTTTTACGCTTGTTTTAGTTTTTTAATATAAGTTTATTGTTTGTTTTTTTTAATTGTTTTTAGTTTTTTTTATATATTATAAATGGATATATTTAGACAGTTGTGAAAGATATATATATCTATCTGTTTTTTTTCTTATACTAATATTTGTCAGTTATTATGCTTAAACTTTTTAAAATGCAAATATTTACGAAAATAATATGGCGAACGAATAGTTTTAAGACAATATTTTAGTAGCCTAGAAATCAATGGTTACACTCCAAAGTAAGCAGTGGTGAAACTACAGGAACAACTTAGAATTTATTTGCTGCCACTTCAACTTAGACGGACTTTTCAAAGGAGATTCTTTACTTTTATCCCAAGCAGAAGTTCAAATAAGAAGGGAGGAAAGTCATATACAAAGCGAGTAATTGTGGAAAGATGGAGAGGATTTGTATTTCGTTATAGTTCATGCAGAAATAAACACAGTTGCCCGCCGCGATCCGTAATTGAGTTCGGTCCGCACTCCAATTAATTTTCGTAGTGGATACAGTAAATATATACGGGAAACCCATGTCGTCAATATCATCGTCGTCGCGTCGTTGCACCGTGCGCTGAACACGGGTGAAAGTATCATGGAAATTGAACTGCAATCAATATCTTTTTAGTTTTACCGGTATATTTGAACTTATTTATGTTATAAACATTCTATATGCAAGAAATACTGGTATTTGTATAATGTATAACTTATAAGTCTATTATTACTTGTATATCACAAATCTGTTTGAAACTAAACTAAAAGCAACACACACTCGGGGTGTTACTTTGTGATTTCATATAATTAACAAATTATTTAATAAAAAAAATATATTTTAATATTAATTTTATTTATTAATATTTTTTTCTTTATTGGAATATGCAGAAAATATTTTCTTTAGAAATTACTTTATTCTTTTAGTTTTAGTCTCGAACCACTGAGCTGAAATAATGCAGTTCAATATAGTAGGTACCCGTGCGACTTCGAGACTATGTATAAAGTATAAATGGACATTATGTATTGAACGTTACTGTACATTAAAAATAAATTCTAAGTAAGATAGCAGTCACTATTTCCAAAAAAATTTAATAATTAAGTAATAATAAATTCCCAGAGCAAATAAAAGAAAATATTAATAAATAACATAAATATTAATAATAATGGGGAACGGAGTGTCTTAACACTAGATTCCCTCTGTTTACCCTGCTATGTGCGGGATACAGCGTGAAGCTGATTTGATTAATAAATAATAATTCAATTTCCCGAATGGGATCAAACCATCTCTACTGGGTCTCTAATTTATAGTTTAATATTGTTATATTTAGAAAATATATACAGGACAAAACAGAAACATTAACAAACATGGAACATTATGGGGAAGGGGGGTTTTTATGAGGATAGATATCATATAAGAGATGGGTAATACAAGTGTGGTTTCCTTGCTGCCATATCGAAGAGATTGAACTGTAAATGTCAATGTGAATTTATTACAGGTTCGATTGTCAGTGGCTATCGGAGACGCGACGTCGCACACGGAATATCAAGTATTAGGAAATCGATTTACGAGAATGATACAAGAGTCTTTTTGCCTCTACGTACTCGTATATACCTATATTTAAAGTATTTTTGTTATTTTTGCTATTTTATTTCTGTGATTTTAAATAGCTACTTTTTTTAATATGTTTTCCAAATAGTATTTTTTAAATATATGACATTGTACATAGAATATAATTATATTAAAACAAAATATTATAAAAATATTTCAGGATTGTAAGTCAACGGCAAGTACAACTAATAAGAGTTTACCAACTTAACTCTTACTTGTATGAAATGAAGTACAAATATAAGTTTGTAATGATTTTTTCAATGTAATACGTATAAACTTTCGTTTTGAGTGGCGGAACTCGACGCTTTGCCTCGGCACCAGACCGAAGAAATAAAAATATTTAATATTTAATTTTCTTAAGTAAGAATCGAACCCACAACCTGTCACCCTTACAGTCACATGCTTGTACCCATACGCCACGACTAGCGTCTTATTACTATCAAATCTTATTAAGCAAAATAGGATAGAGTATAGGTATATGGAATAAAATTGTTGAGAGGGATTTATCATCGGTCTGGTGGTCTACAAGTTGTAGACGATTACGTGCCGCGTCTGGAGGGCGCAAGGACTCAATCTCGTGAGAGGATAATCTCGAAGGCAGACTTCCTCATCGATATTCTAAAGGATATTATGAAATGGCTGCTTTTTTGTTAAGAACGTTCTTATAGTTTATATCTACGTAGAAAGCTTAACAAAATACAATACACATATTACATAAGTATATTAGAATATTACGCTGTATCCCTTATATTAAAAAAAAACATAGGAGTATATTCATATAATTAGTTAAATTAGGTTTAATATAAAGAAACCAATTATATGTTCTCCGCCAAAACATGCACTGAAAAACGACAAATAACTCTGAAGGAAACCGTAAATCGAATGTAACATGAGAAGCTCTCTTAATCCTGTAAAATTTACCGAGTCTGAAGACCTGCCGATGTCTTGTCCGCCAATCCCAGCATTTGCAATTTGAGTTCACGCACTTTTGTAGCTTCACTTTAACACAAATATATATTTTTTCTTCATGGTTATTAAATTTTAATAGAAATACCTTAAGACCAATTTTGGAGCAGGGGTACAAGCGTGTGACTGTAAATACGACAGGTTGTGGATTCGATTCCCATTCGAGGAAATTAAATATTAAATATTTTAATTTTTTCGCTTTGGTGACGAGGTAAATCGCGGCGTTGTTCCGCCAATTAACACGCAATGCCTTCAGAACTAGGCGGAAAGGGGGGGGGAATGCAGTCTCTAAAGGCACCTTCTACCTACCTAGCTAATTGCGTGAAACTGAAAGAACAAATGAAAACAATACATTATATGGCCGCACTTTAATATGAACGTTAGTAGACTGTAGTCACTCTGTCGGTGTCATGTATTCCATCACTTCCTTTATTAAATAATTTTTGTTATGTATAAATAATATGCAGTTGTCTATCAATTGTCTGTCAATTGAGGCGGTCCTGGTAAAAAAGAAAAAGTTCTTTGTTGAGTTCCGCCACTCAACACGCAATATCTCTGAAATTGGACGGGAAGTCTTACCACTACACCAGGTTCCCTCTGCGTACCCTGCCGTGTGTGGCATAAAGGCAGAAAGAACTAAAATATAGTTATAAATGGTGGAAGTTCAAAGCAAAGCTCCTTGTTTAAAATAGTAATTCACAAACAAACATTGAAACATCTTAAAGTTACTTTAGGTACGCTTTTAAACAAATGTATCATATGAGAAAATAAAGTAAGCATACAGTTTTATTTTTAGTCTACATTTATTTTAAAAAGCTCCTTGCTTTGTTAAGAAAATGTATGTGGTTATAAATCCTTTGTTTCCATATACATACGAGCATGTTCTCAGCAACGCGAGACGGTCGGTCGCACAAATCAATGTAATGTGCTGCAATCTCAATGAGAGAAGTCTCTCGTCTCTCGTCTCTCGTCTAGACTGTGGAGGTGGAGCAGCGAGTCAGCCTGCCGCTGACAGTACATAAATAATATAATCAAACGGACTTTTACTTTATACCTTTAGTGGATTCCTTGAGCTTTTAATTAACGCGCTATTTTTAATTCAAAGTAGAATACTCTTTGTTCATCTTTCTTTATACTTATTTTTTTCTTTTTCTTGTTTTAGTTCTAAGCAATGTTCGAGTGCGCTTTTATTTTGTAAAACGTGTTTCATTCAAAGTAAATAATGAAAAACTTTTCTTTATAATATCATTATTTTTATTATTTCTTTATGTTAGTAACAATAGTTGTACCTAAATAGTACCTACTAATAGAGGCCAATTTTGGCGCAGGGGCACAAACTTGTGACTGTAAGCCGACTGGTTGTGGATTTGTTTCTTAATCGAGGATATAAAATATTTATGTATATTTCTATTTCTAAACTCTATTGGTGTCGTGGTAAAGGGCGGCGTTGAGTTCCGCACTCAACACGCAATGCCTCCAGAATTCGACCGAAAGTGGGGAACGAACTGTCTTAACACTGGGTTTCCCTCTGCCTACCCTGCTGTGTGCGGTATTTAAAAAATCAATTCTCTATATCAAAGCTTAAAAAAATATGAAATATGACTTACCATACTTATATAACTTAAAGTTACATAATAATAATTAATAATGTATACAGTACATATTATACTTTGTAATTTGTATAAGCTGTACCGTGGTGTTGGTCCCTGCATAATAATATTTCATGTTATAAAAATATTTTATCTCCATTTTAAATAAATTTCTAGTAAGTAGTGTCACTTGTGTAAGTGCATAAGGGAAAGAAAATCCGAAGACGTTTCTTTTGCTTTAGAAAGGCAAGCCACAAAATGTTAGTATAATAAATCTGGGGTTCAACTTTTTGGCTAGACTGAATAATTTCTAGCATAGTTCATAATTTAAATTAGAATAAAACTGTTAATAATCTATATTTATTAAGATATAGATTATAGAATTACAGTAATTAATTATCTCTGTCAATTTATTTTTTTAAGCGACATCTAGGAAACATATTGGAACTAAATAATGAAGTAACATGACACTTTACCTGCTACTAAATAGATGGCGCTGTGCTGTAAAAACTATGATTTATTCATAAAATATATAAATACTTTTATTTTTATAATTTGCTTATTAAATAATTAATTGATTGTACATAATTTACATCAATTAATAAAAAAAATCTTATAAGCCGAAAATGAATTGATATTTAACTGAGTTCATCAAATATTTATAGATGGCACTGGTGTACATTTCAATATTAATAATCTTCATGCAATATGTAAAAGTATTTACACAGTTTATGTGACTTCACCGACAATTGGACAATTAATAAATATTTATATTATTTTTTTTATAAAAAAGACCATAACTTAAATTGAATCTATAATGCTTCTTTAAATATACCAATATACATTTACGTCATTAATAGGTAATCACAATAACTTAAATATATGTATGTATTTTAAATTCAAAATAATTAAATTGAAATTAATAACAAGTTTAGAAGTTATCAAATCAAGTTATAATAAAATATGTCACGATTATCAAGAGACGAGGTGGCCGAGTGGTTAAGGCGTTGGACTGCTAATCCAATGTGCTCTGCACGCGTGGGTTCGAATCCCATCCTCGTCGATATTTTTTAGTCTTTGAGACCTCTGTAAAATTATGAATTTTATTTTATTTAATTTCTTATTAGTTACTAATATTTTGTCACTTATACTTTTCTGTACTAACTCAACATTTAATTTGTGTTAACTTAGCCTCACAATAGTAATTGATGAAGAATAGGTTTTTTTCATGTTCATGTTATATTCCACACATGCCTTGCTACGCAGAGGGAACCTTGTGTTGCCTCCCTGCCTTCCCTTTGCTCCTGCACCACGTGTCACTAACACGACTCGCCTTCAATATAAATAATCATAAGACTTATAATAAGCATTAATAAACCTTTCTTCCCATTGTAAGGAGCAAATAAAAAAATAGGTCAAGAGTCAAACCTAAATAAAAATCAGCATAATAAAAAAATAACAGGTTTCACCATAATCAATGTTATCTTTGTAATCGCCAGCAAAAATAGATATAGATAGATAAGCGCGTACAGTGCGGCTATCATGAGCTACGAATTTATCTAGACCTGCTTTCATTATCTTATCGAGTAATACTGCCCTTTATTTTACAAGTCTTTACTCGGTATGCGCTAGGTGTGCCCGAATAATATCAATTCATACATTGTTCATTTATTCTTTATAAAAAACGGTAAATTTTAGTGACGAACATGAATATATCTATATGATTGTAAAGTTTAGTGAAAAGTACTATATTTAGATTTTATTTAAATTATATTGTGAAATAAGAAAGCAATTATGGCGCTGTAAGTACCTATCTATACTTATTATATACTATATAAGAATATTTATGATTAGGTAATTATTCATATTGTAATTTCCACAATGTGGATATTGAAATTAAGTTAGACGTTTTTCTTAATATTATTATATTTTCTATTCTCTTGGTACTTAAGTGAATTAATTATTTAAGATTTCAGATAATTCAAAAAATCCTGTTTTGGTCTAAAATTACTTACTTTAAGTTCTATTATTTTTACTTATTATTCACGACCACGCATTAACAGAGTAGGTACTACGTAAGTACAATATAGAGAGACTACTTCACCCTCATACTCAGATGTAACTTCGAACAAATGAACGGGAACAAAGGCGTTTTTGATTATAAACACTATCTCCAATGGAGATCGAGCCTACAGTCGTTAGATTTAAAACCACATGTTTCCTAAACGCGCTACAATGGAGTCTTATTATTTAAACATTCCAATCTTATAAGAATTAGACACTTTAAGTAAAGATTTTTACTGGTGTAAAACGTAGTGTTAAGCTATTCTTTTCCTAAGTTTTTATCAAAAAGACCTATGAAAGCTTATTAATGTGAAGATGCCGTTGCTCGTGAAAGGAACGGAAACAGTTTAAAATATTTTATTTCTTCGGATTGGTACCTGCTACGGTAAAATTGTTATTGTAATTGTCAAGTGAGAAAATAGTTTAGTTAGGTTTCTCGTTTTTATAGAATTACGGAATGTTGTTTTTTAAAAGCCCAGAGGAGCAGGAGTTTTAAATATATAATTATTTATGCTATTTTTTATTCGTTTTGTATCAAGTGGTATTTAATAGAAGCCTAAGTTTTATCATTCGGACAAAGTCAAATGATTATTCGTCATAATAAAAAAATATTATAGGTGCAATATTTAATACATTTTAAATTCTGCACTTTGTTAAATATATTTTAAATCTTTTTATGTATATATTTTACTGATAAAATGTTATATATTGATACGGTACAGATACGGATATCGGTGTACAGTCATTCAAATGCTTTAGTGCTGTTGTCATCATTCAGATTTTGTTGTCAATAATAAATTATTTGAAGAACCATAGCCACATTTGGTCATGCGGCTAGATTATTAGCTAATTTAACATATATAATACATCAATAAGACTAAAAGCAAACTTGTAAACAATGTCGATTATAAAATAATATTACCTAATTACAGATTAATATTTGGATTTGTTATTACGATGCTGGTGGCAACACGCCCTGCACACACTCAGTTAACTGCACAACCAAGTGTAGCCCCAGAACTTAGAGAATGTTATACTAATCCTCTATTAATAAATAGAAATAATTTACCTCCTACAACCATGGCAATTTTAATTGATATCATCAGAAAAATAGAAGACAACGCAAATGTAAATATGGATTTGAGGCAACTAGTCGTTCTGTTACTTCAAACGTAAGTATATATTGCGTTACTTAAATAATGAACAAACACACACTTTATATTATTAATATGTTTTATTTACAAATGTTTTAGTTATAGACAAGATGGCATAGAATTTCATCAACCTGAAGGTAATATGGGAGCGTCGTCAACCGTCTTACCTTATGCACCAACGTTTCATTCTTTTCATCGTAATAAGCTACTTTTAACAAAGATTATTCCTGGAAACCTGCAAGTTTTAGCTAATAATACAGTTAATTCTAATTTAAAGGTAGGCTTCTTTAAATGCCGAAATATAAATAAATAAAAAAAAACATTGTTTAAATATTTTAATTACTTTCTAAATACAGTGTGCTCTTCACCATATGCTCTCAACGACTGTGGATGCAAGGGTTCGTGGCGATGAAAATAGTTGTAATTCTCTTGCCCAATATCGTGTATTAAGAACTATTCGCGACGTTGCTAAAAAAATTAGAAAAGACGATGACGTTGAAATTTTTGATGTAAATTCTTTGTAAGTAAACTTTGATAATTATCTTTAAAATATGTATTATTTACATGCCTTAATAATTTATTTTTATTTACAGGAATTCATACAATAAAATAGGACAAATGAGACAATTTAATCCAAAAGACGATGTTGAATATACGAACTTAAATGGTTTGAAATCTGAACGCCAGGTACTAGGAGAAAGTCAGTGCCCAATTTTAGATGGTGTCGTCTTTACAAGATGGGGCGCCGTATCTGCTGGACATTTACTTGCTGGAATAGCAGGCGGGGCGCAATTCCAAAATATACCTATTCTTGAATTAGCCAAAGGCTCAATTATTAACGATCCGAACATACAACAATTTGTATCATCCTTGTATCCTACGACATTGTCAGGTGCGAAGCTTTTATAGTTAATAAAAAAAATCCAATCAAATTCAATCCAACAATTTGATTACTTTATTCTTTATTATACTTACATAAGTAAAATAGAAAGATCTTGTAACTAAAACAGATGAGGATGACTCATACGACCACATTGTTAAACTACTAAATGATAAAAGAATTGTAAAGGTATATAAATATTATAAAAAACTAATAAGAAGGACGTAACTTTATAATGCAGTTTGTTTCAGGTGATTTAGCTGAAGCTGTACTCATTCAAAATACAGAACGAGGGAATCCCACCATTTCAATTGGTACGGCGGGTAACTGGAATTCGACACAGGCGCCTAGATTCTATATGTTACACAGTAGAATTAATGTAGAAATGACGGATCCAGAAATTCGTGGTGATATCGATGGTTTTATTTTAGGCAGCCTTTTGAGATCTTCTTTAGCAGGCTCAAGTTCACTTAAATTGTCACAAGTTTTAGACATGTATTACAGCCCGAGGGTAAGCTTTGAATAAATAACTAGTTATTTAAAATAAAATATTTTTTTATTGATATTAATAAACTGTAATTTTTTTAGAACGGTGTAAATGATCCAACACGCAGAGCATGTAATCGTAGAAATTTAAGTCAAGAGCTCATATTAAATACTGAACTCAACGCGGAAACATACGCTTTTGCGGCTGCTTTAGACACCAATATGCCATTAAGAGGTACAATAATAGGTGGACTTCAACAACCTGTAAACAGTGCCGTAACTAACTTTCAGACTTATGTCAGTAAGTATAAATATTCTGTGTAATAAATAATAATAATCTAAATAATAAAAAGTATATAACGAATGACTTAGAGTTCGATATTATTTATAAGGTACTCATAGGTACATTATATATTTATTCTTTTTTTATTTTATTTAAAGGTAGCAGCATGAATGATTTAAACTGTGTTACAACTGAAACCACTTCAAATGATTTCCGCCCTAAAACAAACCTGTACTTGGTGGTGGATGCAGCTTGGCAGTACCAAGCTGTCTATCCAGCTATTTCATATCTTCTGGATAATTTGGAAGTCGGCAAATTTGGATCAAGTGTCACCCTATTAAGTGCATTCGATGGAAGTATAATATTAAATAAAACGTTTTCGTTAGCAGACTTTCACATTGCATATACGATGTCCACACACCAATCAAGTAAGTAATTTTTTTGCCCGTTATTAGAGACGTAGAAATGGTGATAAATTAATAAAATAATTTTCTTTTAGTGTTGGCTGGTGTCAATCTGGAATCAGCTTTGACAAACATTAGAGTTATGATGCACAGTGAACTTGAAAATGAAAAGACATCCAATTACGTCGGCGGTAATTCTACGGTCTTACTCTTTTTATTAAGTACCGCTGTGCAGAACAGTCAGTTCGTCTGGGAACAGGCAAGAATTTTAAATGAAACTGTGCCAGGTGAGCTAAAATTAAGTATTATATTAGCATAAATTAATGATGATTACAACAATTTTTAAAATATTTTTTAACGATTCTTTTATACAGATTTACGAATATTGTTTGCCACGTCCACTAACCAATTCGACAATGTATGGAACCTGGTGAGAGATATGCACAATGATATTAAAACAATTTCATTAAGCTCAGACGGCACAAATGTAGAGTTCACGATGGGTCCTGTTTTAAGTAGCATTGAACGAGGTATTACTAATAAAATTTTTATTTTTAATAAATTTAATTATTAGAACGTTACTTTTTAACTTATAATATTTTGTATAGTTTAGCCAGAAATACTTACATAAAAATGAACGTTACAAAATTTCAGTTGGGCGAAGAATTATAAATCCAAATTGTGGATCGTTGTATCCTGATGGCTCATCTGGATCTAGGCAATTCGATGACTACGTGGATCCAGGATATATAAACTTTTATTCAATAAGTCCTAATTACTTCTATAGTGATAACGGCAACAGAAGAATTCGTGTGACTAGATCTAATGCTGGTATTGGAAGCCTAGTAATATGTCACTCTCGAGTTGTAGTTCAACCAAGGTAAAATTGATTGTAATTTAGGACATATCCTTATAAATTATACCCTAATTAAAGATATCGTGACTTTGCAAACCAAATCTAACTGCACCACAACCATTGACCACTAGCATCGACACGGAGGAGAGCAGTAGGTATTGCTTAAACACAGGAAATTACATTTGTAAGGGCTCTTCTAGTCCTTCAAACACTATAACATGTAATTTACATTGATGAGGACGAGGTCAATTTTACTGAGAGTCCGAGGGAGGAAACACACGAACCAAAACGAAATTCGACATTTTGAAATATATCTAACAGCATTATTATTTAATTATTGAACGCTCTGCTCTATCTTATCTGAAATTGTAATATTTCGCACGAAAAAAGTATATTGATTTGGTTACCCGTTGTTAATATACCTAATTTATTTTATTTAATTATTTTTTATAATTTTAATTTAAAATATTTTTCTATTAGGCAAAACTCTTCAGCGTTAGGACAAGATCAAAATGATGTTACATGTCAGACTATAGCCACTACTGGAAATATAGAAATCAACATGCAAGGTGCATGCAATGATTACTGGAGTATTAATTCTTGTCCGTTCTTCCATTTGTCTGTACAATCAAATATTCCAAATACTTCTACAGCGTTATCAACATTTTGCACAGGTAATTCATATATTAAATAAATAAAAAATATTTTTATAAGAGGCCGTCGTGGCGCAGGGGTACAAGGGTGTGACTGTAACGCGACAGTTGTGGGTTCGATCCCTCTACATTCTGGCAAAAGCCCGACATTGAGTTCCGCCACTCAACACGCAACTCAGCTCGAAAAATTCGGCGGAGAGTGGAGAACGGAGTGTCTTAACACGATGTTCCCTGCCTACCATGCCTGCTGGCGGGATACAGCCTGAACCAGATTTTATTTTTTTCAATTTTTTTATACTTATCCATGAATAGCTAAGCCTGATACGTTCATATAATATTATTTTTTGTTTCAGAGAGTGCTTGCCGATTCCCATATAGCTTAAGGTACCAAATACAAATAGAGGAGTTTGGGTGTTACAGCGGTTGTAGCCAGATCATTCTTAGTAGTTTTCTTCTGATTTGCACTTTTATATTATACATTCTTTAAAAAAAATAGAGTGAATGAATTGCGTTTGACGAATTTATTTTTTATTTTATAATATTTTCTACATTTTAATATTATAATAGTAGGTACTGCGTAGTTAAGACTAGGCTAAAAATTAGACGTTAATAATAAATATATTTGCGTAATTCGTGTGTAATGTACTGAAAGTTACGTATTTTTCAAAAAAATATCAATTATATTATTTCAAATGGAATATTAAGTATGACGATAAGTATCTAAGGATAAAACAAATATTTTAAATATACTTGATACCTAATTTTACTGGACAATGGACATTATACTTATGTAAGCATATAAAATAAGTAAATATAGGTATTTCTTTATTTATTTCAAATAGCTCAAGTAAGTGGACAGTCACAAGCAGAATGACCTTTTTCATAAACTTATTATGTAAACCCACCGTTTCATGATTTATATTATAATGAAAAGCTATTATAATGGAATATAAATTAATATTGTTGTAGTCATATTACTTTCATACTAATCTACCTATTGATTATAGAATTATTTTTATAAAATTCTATATTTAACATAAGTATTCGATTGTTTTTTTATAATAAATTATTAAATAAATATTTGGTATTATTAGCTAAATCCAATATTCATTTCTCATGATCTTATTTTAAGGGTTCCGTACTTTTTTTAAAAAAAGAGGAACCCTTATAAGATCACTCCGTTATGCTGACCGTTTTGTCGGTCAGTCCGTTTGTCTGTCAAAACCCTATATCTCAGTCATCGAGTTGAAATTCAAACCATATACTCAAATATAAATCGGAGCTCCGCTCGGTCCCATAATTTCCTTATAAAACACATATTTCTATATTTACTTAGAAAAAAGATTTGGCCGTTTTTATCGCACAACATGCATATTTCGACACTATGAAGGGAATCAAAATTCATATGGTACTTCCGGTTAACCCAGAATTATTAAATTTGGGAGCTAGTATCTGCAGGAAGTATCTGTTCTGGAAAACAATTTAAAACTATACATTAGTGAAAGTCCCAAACCTTTGATAGTGGGTGGTATATGTATAATTATAAGACTTTGTTTTTATTTTTTGACTTGGCTTTTATTTACCAAATCGTAATATTCACTAACATAATCTATAATATATCATATTAAAACAGTAGCAACACCTACATTTTTCTATGGCGTCTCTTTTGACCCCACATACAGTCTAAATAGAAATGACTTCCATTTTAATGTTCTTCATTGATAAAATGCAACTTAAAAAAAAGCATTTGTATCTATTGTTGTTGTTGTTGTTCTTTAATTATGGCGACATTTGTATCTATCTCATTTTACGCTATGTTAATATCTGCGGTAAACGATAAATGACTTTATGAAACTGTATAATCTGTATTACAAATGTCATAACATTCTGAATAAACAGAATAACAGATGCTATCTGTCAAATATAAACGTCAAATTGAATTACTTTGTTAGGCTTTGAAACAACATTTTTAATTTTTTATATATACAATGTCTGGAGAGGACTGCGAGTCTTTAGATCGTGGTGATAATGATAGTCAAAAACCAGATAAGATGTTTACCCTTAAAAAGTGGAATGCGGTGGCTATGTGGAGTTGGGATGTGGAGTGTGATACTTGTGCAATTTGCCGCGTTCAAGTAATGGGTAAGTCTTGATATTCATTTTTTAAATTTTCATATTTAGAATTTAAAACTTTTTATATAATTACTTAGTAACGAGTCAGCCAGATAAACAATATTTATACCATTGCTGTTAATGAAAATTAAATTTCTTACCATATAATGTCATTAGTTCCTACATTTCAATAAAATTGAAGACTAATAAACCAAAAATGATTAACAACATAATTTCGCTAAGTATTTAAAATTATGTACTTTGCATATTATTTTCCTTGCACTTTTATAACTAATTGGAGATTTAAAGATGATATGCCCTGAAAATAATAATATAATTTCTGTCAATTCCTTTATTCTTTTATCCAAAAAATACATAGAAAATGTGCTTTACACTAATAGATCAATATATTTTCCTAAGCCTAATTTTGTTACAACCATCATATTTCTAATATGCTAAATAAGATGTTATAAAGACACAAGAGAGGGAATTAATATAGCTAGTGCCCATGTTCGATTTTTTCAACGCAGCTCAAAAAATCAACACAACTGCTATATGTAATAGAATCTAATTTAATGTTTACCCTATAAACATATATAACAATAGGTATAATAGATTCTTAAATAATACAGCAAATAAATTAGTCAACAAACAGAACATTTTTTTTTCTGTTTTAAGGTAAGAATATAATATATAGACTAAAATAGGTATTTTAGAAAAGCTATAAACATTTCAATGTAAAGAGCGGAACCCAAACCAATCCCCCTAGGAAACCGTTTGAGCACTTACTTGGACCACTAAGTCATATTTTCTTATCATCATTAATGTTCAGAGACCAGTCTAGACCTGCTATTTAAAATTTTTATACATTTTCTAAAATATTTTTCCATCCTTAGTGTGAATTTAACACTTGAAAAAAATTAAATTATACAGATTATTTATAATTAATAGTTTATAATAATTTGTCAAAACTATTTATATAAGTTTGATTTGTGTGTGATATACAAATAGAAAATAAAAATTATAATTGTCGGCCTTAATTAATTTTATGATTATGAGATATTAAGTTGACTTAAAAATAAAATCAATATATAAATCCTTATATAAGTACAGCTGAGATTCAGATTACTAGGCCTTGATAAATAGTGATGTGATAAATCTGAACTAGATCGATCTGGACCAATCAGACATGTACATGTGGTGGTGATGATCTAAGCCCAGTGATTTTTCCAACCTATTTTTTTCACATTAAATAAGTTTCAATGAATGGATATTTGATCCATTGGAATGATTAAGCACAATAATTATTCTAGTTAAGTGGGTTTCTATTATATTTAAATTATTAATTGTTGAGTTATTTTCTACTGACTATGCCTTATGATTTGTAAATACCTAATAACACTTTACAACAATATGCTATACAAAATTTTTTTGATATATTGATTGTAATAAATAGTAAAAATAAATAAAATGATTCTAATACTTTCATTTGAAACTTTTTATAATATACTCTTAACATCCACTTGGAAGTGGTTTTATATTAGCAATTGAACTCATTCTACGAGTTCTGGCTTTTCTACCAGTTAATTTATTTTCAATCTGTTCTAGACTTTTACCTCTAGTTTCGGGGACACATACAACTACAAAGAATAAACCTATAAAACAAATGCAACCAAATAACCAAAATGTACCTGCAGGTCCTATAGCTACTAAAATGTTATGAAAAGTTTTGGTAACAATAAATGTGCATAGCCAGTTAAATGCAGTACAGATCGATGCCGCTCCACCACGTATCTTGGCCGGTAATATTTCTCCCATCATCAGCCAAGGTATTGGACCGAAGGCTAAGGAGAATCCGAGTAGATATATCATAAGACTAGTAAGAGGTAGCCAACCTAATTTAGAAACATCCATGTGCATATCATCACGAATATAAAAAAATGTACCTAAAACGATTAATGTGATAGTCATAGTAACTGACGAAATATAGAGTAAAATTTTACGTCCCGTTCTGTCTATAAGTGCTGTTGCGAAAAATGTTGAAATAAAATTAACTACACCGACTATTATTGTCGACAAATTTTCGTCGACTGAACTGCCGGACATTTTAAAAATTTTAACTGTGTAAAATATAACTGCATTTATACCCGACAATTGTTGAAAAAGCATAAGTCCTAAGGATATTAAGATTGCCTTCATGTATTTCATACTTAACAGTTCTTTAATTGAAGATTCATTTTCGATCTCTGCGTCAGTCAGGGCTATATCACGCATTTCATTATCAATTTTTGCGTTAGCGCCCCGAAGCCATTGTAAAGCTTTACGCGCGTCTTCGTTTCGACCGCGAGATATATACCAGCGGGGAGTTTCCGGAATCATAAACATCAACAATAAAAAAGGTATAGGTAGAGCTGCTCCAAGATAAGCTAATTGGGACCAGTCAAGATATTTCCCAGCGACGTAGCATATAAGAATACCAATATTTCCAATAGCTGTAGGAAACAATCCTAAAGTACCACGAACTTCCGGTTGAATCGTTTCACCAAGATAAACGGGAAAGGCTAAGGAGCCAATACCAACGCATAAACCGCATATAGCTCGCCCCGCTAATACTAAGTGAACAATTTTAGCTGTAGCTATTAATATCCATCCAATAAAGAAAGGCACTGCTGTGACGAGGATTGTTCGACGTCGGCCGATGTAATCCACTAAGGGCCCGCCAAGCACTCCTCCAGCTAGCGCAGCCAGTGGCATTAAACCGCCGACCCAGCTTGCCTGTTTAAAAATATTCAATTGTTTAAGTAATATAATTAAAATAATATTTTTTATCGAAATTTCAAATACTCCAATATATTTCTATAAGGACATATTTTTGCTTATTAAATTTCATTAAGTTTTAATTAATTATAATGTGATCTGTTCAAACCTCTTCTTCGGAAACAGATATCCTTGTACTATTTTGCATAGTAACAAGTGCTGGTGATGTGTAAGCCGATGAGAATCCAACTATCATTGATCCCATTGATACTGCTACTGCTGCTAAGACCTAAAATCAAGTAATTATAACATTGAAAAATACTAAACTCCTTCATAAGGTGATCTTCTCCCGTGAGAAGAAGTGTCATTATAAGAGTTTCTACATTGAATATTCAGTCGGTTGTTTATATGAACTATATTACTATGTTTAATAATATTTTGTAAGGAGGTGTGTACGAACCGCCTACAACCAATTTAAGCAATCATCAACAATGATTGTCTCCAATTACGTGAGTACCGTTAAATCACTTCACGTAATCGATTATATTACCTACAACGTATATGTGCGACCTTTATGTATTTACCATATAATAAAAATTAATATTGCGATATTGGAGAACCGTAACAAAGTACGCATTTGTTGAGTTCCATAGCAATTTTTCAAATTGCTAAAGTAAGTAGCCATAGCAAATGGAAAATATATGCATGAATGAAAAGATTTGTATAAGGTATTGATATTAAAATGTCTCACCAAAAATGTTAATTTAATTTAATTTACAATGTTTAAAATACATTATGTATCCGACAATTACGTCTAGTTAATTTTCTAATAAATATATTATTCTCTTAATGATAAAAACTAGAACAACCCTAATATAATTATTATTTATTTGCTTCTTAATTTGCTTTTTTTTTAATTTTACCAATAAATCAAATTATTAGATGCACCTAGTTTTATTTTTAATTTTCATTACTTATTAAATTTGCATTAAATTATCTGTACGCATTCTAAAGTGCATATTATAATTTATTTTAAAATATTTTCTTGCTAATGTTTTAAAAATGATACTGTGTTACACTTATAAATTATTTTTAAATACAATAATATTTATTGACCGAAACAACCTTAGGAGCATGGCAGAAGGACCGAACCCTAGTGTAGTCTGTAAGGGGTTGTCCCAAAAATAATCTCTCTTTTTCAAATCGGGCTGTGTGAGTAATATTTGATCTAATGGAGACTTATAATATAGTATTAAGATCCACTAATAAAAAACAGAAATTGTACATATAACATTAATCTCCCACTAAAACGTGTTTCAATATAAAACTATTACATGGCTTGGAAGAAGCACGGTGGTAAACTACTATTTTATCTAGAGTTTGCTAAGGACTATTTAGGTACATACCTGCGAAAATGTATATTTTGGTTTTTCATAATCACTACCACTCACTACTATACTGTAATGTGTATCTGCTCTCATTAATATCTTCATTTTGATCAATTAATTGCTTATTCCTTACGAAATTTAAAATACAATTGATTTAAATACTTGTTAACACTGAAACAATGTAGTGCGTACATGTACCACTGAAGAAATGACCATCTCTCGGCGCGGTCTCAACGATTTATATGAGAACTAATTGATTGACAAAACTGATTGACTTTCGAGGTTGCGTTATTCAAAGGCTTCCACCTAAAATAACTAATAAATATGTAAATAATTATCTATATTCTAAATAATATAGTTTCCATTTTATTGTACACCTGAGGCCAGTTCAAAATTAGGTCACAATATGGTTTATTTACAATATTTTATAAGGATAAATGATGATCAAGAAATATAATAGAAGAAACCACGAAAATACGTAATTAAAGTCGAGCTTCGTAAAAGCTTTGAAGTATATTACGCACAAAAATATAATTATGATTTTAAGGCTTAACATGTCGAGGTAAAAAAATAATTTAATTGTAATATAAATATTATGTTGTCATAACAACAGTCTTGATTTTATATAACATAGTGTTATTATTAGTCATGTTTAATCATAATGTGCTACCTAGAAACTCTGCAATAGCATATGTATGTTGTTTATAGAACGTTACGGCTCCCAGTAAACAAAAATTATATGGATAAACATCGTTTGTTTAACAGATAGGAAAAAACAAGTGTCAAGTGAAAAAATGTATTCGAATAAATAAATTGTTATTGTTGATAATGCACAACAATAGTAATTTTAAATATATTTAAGTAAGGGCTGAGCTTTTATTGGGGGCTAATAAAATTCTTACTTCTGAGTAGGTTTCTTAGTATTTTTAAAGACAAAATCAACATCTCCTCTTAGTACTTAGGATAGTACTTATGGTAAAATATTATCTAAAAGTAAATAAAATTTACATATAAAAATATCATCTAATAACACCTTTTTAAATATTTTATGCTATACTTATCTTTTAATACAATATTAAATGGTGTATGTAAAATGTTGCATTTCTTGTTTATTGATTTATAACATAGTAATAAATTTGATCCGCATTCGCAGTACAGTACGTTCAACGAGTCGTGGGTGCCCTTAAGTTAGATTTCCGAACTTTTGTCCATTGCTCACTTCAATTGTGAAATCAAATCGCAGCTATTTATAGCTAACTTTAGTGACTCCATGACTAGTTGACCGTACTATAAAATATCCTAGTTTACTTTTTTATTTCATCACTGATAACGCTCACTTTGTAAAAGCGGCGTCTCTTTGCTTACTCTGCTTTATTAAAAGCAAAACTATGAAAAAAATTGCGAAAAATGTATGTATAATAAATCTGATTAAATATTTAATACTCATTATAATATTTTTATTTTCTTACTTGAAAGCTTACACCCAGGCTATAAGAATAGAGATATTTTAATTGGTGTTTCATACGTGACCGATTAATTTTTAGATCATATCCTTTTATAATATTAATTATTAATGATAGAATATGGAAATAAAGATCAACTCTATCAGTTGTGGGTCAAGATCGTTGAATAGACAAAATTTATATACAAAGGTTACGTATTTATTATATATTCATAATCGGCTTTGTTAATAAAGACATAATATTTGGGAAATATGTAAAAACCAATATGACCCTCACTCTATTTGCAATTGGAATGCTTATATTTTGTTCTACCCGAATCTCTAAGTGTGCTTTTTAACGACTTTGTTAATTGCAATCGTAGAAATGAATACTATAGTTATAATAATTAAACATTTTATAAGTAACAAAGAATATGCTTACCGAATAAATTTAGTTCTTTTTCTTAAATCATGCCCAACATTAACTACAAGTAGATGACTGTATATAAGGCAAGAAAAATAAATCATGGAAATCATTTGTGAATTACGCGTTAATCTAATCTAAACGAACATACTTATAGGTAGATTTTACTGCGTCTAAGTTTTAATTAAAAGTCGTTACGAAATTTTGTCAACACTTCATATTCTTAAGAGTCTACCGATATTATGTGGTATAGTAGCAGTGGTAGTCTACTGTTAGTGGATCGTGAAAGCGGGTTCAAATCCCAATGATATTAACTTGTGTACTGAAATAATAATATTGCCATTTTTTTCGATTTTAGGGTTATTTTCTAAGAATGACGGCCGATCATAATATGGACCGTTTATTTTGAGAGTGGTGTAAGTCCATTTTCTTTTGTGTCGAGAAAATTAAAGGTTAGCATATTTATTGATTTAAAAATATTGGCAAATCATATGAGGTCTGGCATTGTTTATATTGTTTTATTGACATTTAATTTGTTTATATAAATTTGTTTTTGGCTAATTAGACTACGATAACACATATTAATGTGCTGTAAATGGACTTACACCACTTTCAAAATTAGGCAATTGTAAAAATCGTTTAATTTCAATTTTGAAAAATCAAATATCGCCAAAAACATACTTCATTTTAATATAATTTTGTTTACAAATACGCATAACAACACATAAAATTTTATTTTAGACGTAAATTACATTGTCATTCAAAGAATTTACTTATTCTCTGCATGTGGTAGTGTTTCAAAATATGCATGATGCACCGGAGGTATATAGGGTAGTAGCTGCTTCATGTCTTTATATTTTTCGTACGTAATAGGTCTGGCATTTTTGCATTTTTCACGTAATATCTCACGTAATCCTATAAATATTATAAGTTTGAAAGTTTGTAAGTTTTTTTTTGGGTAAAGATATCGCCAAAAGTACGTAATAGATTGGTTTTAAATTTAATACAGAGCTAGAGTATGAATTGGAATACAATGAAATTAAACATAGGCGACATTTTATTTAAAAAGTCAACTCCTAAATAATATAAAATTAGAAAAATCTAATACACTTCTCAAATTTTTTAATATCTATCTTTTAACTTACGAGTAGTGGAAACACGGATGGGAAACAATGCAAATCGTCCGCGGGACACAGCTAGTATAAAATAAATGAAAAATAACAAAACACAGATCGGCATCCATCTGCTTTACCTCTGTCAATTGGACTTACACCACTTTCATAATCAATGATTATGCAATTTCATTTACCGACCGATTTTGAGTTGTACAAAACATGGTATTTTTTTGAGAAATTAAACACGGACTAGTTGTATATAAAAAAATTACATTAAATTAAGCATGAATAACGTGATAGCTCATTTTTCTTAAAAAATGGACTTACACCACTTTCAAAATAAACGGTCCATATATCGTAACCAAAAAGTGTGAAATAAAAATACCTAAAAACAAAAAATCTGGCTGCATAAGAACTAAACAGAATTTCAAGCCTATGACTTTGGGACCTCTACTTCAACCAATTAAAATTTAAATGGGTTCCGACTGTTAATTCCAATAAAATATTGTTTTATGTTTAGTTTTTATACAGTCGAATTATTTTTTTTATATAATGACGCATGCGCTATGTATAAGATAAGGCTTAAATATTTTTTTCGTCACTCATTATCTTTCTGCAAAATGTACTGTCTTGTAATACTTTGTACAATCATTTTAACAATAATTTAATAAATGTTATTCTTCTTATTTATATGTATATTATATTATTACAAATAAAGTAAAACCATTAACTTATATATCTTTTTATTTTAATTCATAACAAATAACAAAACATAGTGTGAGTATTATTATTCTTGAGCCGAATAGTAGAAGTAGTAGGAAGTAAACTGACTGGTTATGGGTTCGATCCCCACTTATTTTTTATTTTTCTAGTTGTCCAAATACACCAAAAAGGGTTATTATAGGTATATGTAATTATGTCAATCAATAATAAAACTATTTTTTATTTAAAATAAACTAAATTCAGAAAAGTAACATAACATCACAACTGATCTATAATGGAACGGAAGTGTCTTGATGGAAACGGAATGTCTTAACACTAGGTTCCCAGGTTCCCTCTGTTCCCTCTGCCTATATGCTTTATTCGGGGTGTATTACAGCGAAATGCTAAATAAAAAAAAAAGTTAAATTCTAAATAGGATTCACAAAAAGAAATTAAAGTACAAAATTTATTTGTTAGTTGTATATTTTTATTAAAAATAAACATATAATAAATATACGTACGTTCCGTAATATACGGAATCACATGTAAATTTTCTATTCTTATTCTAAGACTTACTACAATTTAATTCTTACATTTCTAAATCACAATAATAAATCCATTGTAATATTTTAAATATATTTTGTCATGATTTATTATAATTTATTAGTACAGATCACATATTTCAAAAATAGGTTATCATATTTATAAATAATTATCTAGATTTATTAATTTAATTAATTAATTATCCTACATGTACCAAAAAGTACTGGGCCGGTTAAATAAATTTATATCAACACCATTTTGCTCACTTATAATGTAGAATTAAAGGAACTATTCAATGTCTTATACAACTTTAATTTCCTATATTTACAAATTTCACATACTAACAATACAATCCAAATCAGTCTTCAAAGTGCACAGTAAGTTCTTTGCGTGCCACACTAACCACTATCCTATATTGTGTACATGTAATATACATCAAGCAAATAAACTCTTTGGTGCTCTTGATGGAGTATGTGAGACACCAGCACGTTGGTTTTAGCAGCCGTTCTGAACTGGTTTATTATTTCTACTAATTGTCTGCACTCGTCGTGAACCACCGGTCAGTTTTCTTTCGATTTCTTCCAAACTTATGCCACGAGTTTCAGGTACAAAAAATATAACAAATAATATACCAATTACGCATATTACTGAATAAAGCCACAAGGTTCCGTACATACTGATTAAGGCTATTACGTTGTCAAATGATTTTGTGACGATAAATGTGCACGCCCAGTTGAAACCGGTCGCTAAAGATGCTGCCGTGCCACGTATCCTCGATGGCAGAATTTCTCCCAACATCAACCATGGAATTGGTCCAAATCCAATAGAGAATCCTAAGACGTAGATAATTAGACACGCTAATGGCAACCATCCGTAACTACTGACATCGGATTTTACGACTTCTCTGATGTAAAAGTATGCACCGAGAGCTACCAGGGTTATGATCATAGAAACTAATGAAATGTACAGTAACATTTTCCTTCCTAGCCGATCTATTATAGAAGTAGCGATGAAGGTCGATACAAAGTTAACAACTCCGATGATGACGCTGCATAAATTTTCATCAACAGAACTTCCAGCCATCTTAAATATTTTCGCGGCGTAAAATATCACAGCATTGATACCACTCAGTTGTTGGAATAACATCAGGCCTAAAGATATCAAAACAGCTGGGAGGCATTTCCTAGAAAATAATTGTCTAAACGCATTACCACCATCCGCAAGGTCTGATTCGGCTTGCGATTGAGTGAGTTCACCCATTTCTTTTTCAATATTCACATTTCTTCCTCGTAACCATTGTAAAGCTTTTTGGGCATCTTGATGACGGCCTTTAGTAATATACCATCTAGGCGTCTCGGGAGAGATAAGCATCAATAAAAAGAAAGGTACCGGAAGTGCTGCTCCGACGAAGGCAAGATTTGACCAGTTAAGATAAGTTCCCGCTAAATATGCTAGAAGTATTCCTGTGTTACCAAATGCTGTTGGTAATAATCCTAGTGCTCCACGCACTTCTGGTTGTATAGTCTCACCGACGTAAACAGGGAAAGCAAGACTCACTACGCCCACGCACATTCCACATAAAGCTCTTCCAATAAATATCATAATAACATTAACTGCATTCCCAATTAGCATCCATCCGATGAAGAATGGTATCGATGTGCCCATAATTGTTGCTTTTCGTCCAAAATATTCTATTAGGGGACCTCCGATAATACCACCTACAAGAGCAGCTAAAGGCATGAGACCACCAATCCAGCTATTCTGTAATAATAAAAACAAATAATTTAGTTTTGATTTGAAATTATTACACATTTTTGTTTGCGTTTAGACATCCGCATTAAAGACGAGATAATAAGAGAACTATACAAAGACACGGCTTCATATCTAACTGAGGAAAAAGTATTGTAATAACAATAATATTAAAATCCATAAGGTCCAACTGTCATTAAATTTAGTAGGTATTAAGTGATTTTTTTACCTCTTCGTGTGTGATGCTCAACGTTTGATTCATGCTGGGTAAAGCTGGTGACGTATAACCGGTCGAAAATCCTACCATGAGAGAACCCATTGATACAGCGAATGCTGCGTAGATCTGCAAAAAATAAAAGTATTTAAATATTAATTTTCAAAAATACTACTTATAATTACAAACCTACAAATACCTGAGGTCCTTTCATATTTGACGTTTTAATTATTTACGTCAGAAATATATGAAGTGACATGACTCTAACCCGGAAAGTTCTGAAGTTAAGCCAGCTCGAATCGAACTTTTATGAAAGCAGTATACCTAATGTAAACAGAATTATTTTGTTTGTAGTTTGACTAACCTAACCCTAAAAACCTAGCCCTTAAACAAACAAAGCAATTACATGGAACATTTTCTTATTCAATGTTGCATTTGCAAGTCTTAATAAGTGAATATAAGAAAATACAGTATTTTCTCATTTGACTTTACAAAGATTGTATAATTTTTTTTACGAATGAAAATTATATATTCTAAAATGTATTATATATTATAACTAAATTATAACAATGAACGCTTCATATTTAATTTAATTATATATATTTTCATTTGAAATGCTGAGAAATATTTTGAATGAAATATAATGAGATTAAATATACAAGCGTATTGTTGTGATGATGGACGCTTTGAATTTTTATTGTGTATGGAAAAGAAACTTATTTACTTATTATATTAAATGAAATTCTCCGTTTAAAAGAAAAAATATCTGTCACTGACCTGTGTCCATAAAAATAGCCTTTGTGTCGTTGGTCCATAAGGTTGAGCATCTCCATTAATTGCATAATCAGTTTTGACTTTGATACTATCTTTGCTTAATTGCTTAACGAATGGTACAGAATTGCGCAAATTTTCTTCCTTAGCACTTTTTATCTCCATTTCCATTTTGTATTTGAATTCGTTTCCCAGACTAATTTGACGTAATTGTTGAAAATGGCGACGAGTCTTTTCAAAGGAATCCTGTTCGTCTTCACTGCTGCTTTCTGTAGAAGCAACTTCAGGTATTGCTGCGTAGTTTGGAACAAGAGTCCCTTGAGACCCGCAGGATGTTGCTAGAGACGTACAAGTTGTTGATGCTGACAACGTTGCCCGCGAGGGAACTCTAGCATATTTTGGTCCCCGAGACCGGTATAAGCGTTCCTCGTCCTGTTGGCCACGGCGGCCCTGGTCGGTCCCACCCTGCGAAAGGAAAACATAGAGTTATAATTACTTATATTATTTTACATACATTACTTTACTTATATAAAAGCTTTACGGTATATCCGCACCTTCCAAGAACTCAACAATACTTTGGACAATATCAAATGTTTAACTTAACAATCGATACTGTCTGTGGCATCCGCAAACAACTCCCATTTATTATGTTCACTATCTTATGTGCGTAAGACAGCAATAACGATAAGAGTTGTGACCTCTTGGAGTCTCGGGTCAGACAGAGAAAACATTTGCTTATGACCACTTCAAGCGTGCATATGCCTTGAGCATGTCTTAGATAACCCACTGGTACATTTAGAGACCACCCTGACCTCATCACCTTTATAGACGTTAATGAAATATAACAATTACTACATGTCTTTACGTATACAGTGCACGCAATGGCTAGCCCTACACTGAAGTTCAAATAATAAATTCGTTATAGGTTCCTTTGATATTATCAGGTACATGTCAAGACGTTGACTTATAATGGTGCTTGTCTTCACTTTAGCGTAAACAATTCCTTCAAATGTTTTATCGTTACAATAATAAGAAATAACATTTTTGTTTATGAAAAATATTTTTCTTTGTATTTCGACTAGCCTGATTTTGCTAGATCTATATACTCGTTTTAATGAAAAAATTCCAACAAACATTAAATTTACATTTAAAAAATTGCATTGAATATTTCTTTTTTTTATGCAATGCATTCTTTTTCTCTACTTCTTTAAGATATGACATTAAAATTTATAAAAATGTCATATCGCATTGGGTCAAATTACTACAAAATATTGTTATCTAAAAATGTTCAAATACTATTTATTTAGTTTATGATTCACTAATTCATTCTCG
>JAEBDU010000104.1:2866690-3038252 GCA_016802625.1 Heliconius numata | reverse complement strand
AATTAGATTTTTATGTCGAACGCTTATCGTCGTATTAAAGGAAAATGTCTAAATAATTCAATATATTATATATAGGTAAATACCACAGTTTTACAATGCCATGAGTTATTTTTCTATCCTTGACATATGAATATTTAAGTGTGTAAAGCAAAGAATATTAATAAAATAAACAGAATATGAAAAGAAAATAAACACAATAACAAATCAATAGGTTCTTGCGGATCCATTAAAATTTATAAATTATCGAGGTTACTTTGGGGACTGTCAATTTTTTTTGTTTTATTATTATCGACTATTGTATATTGCATTAGTATTTGGTATTTGATAGATTTCTGTGATTCTAAAGTAATACTAATAAAAAAAATGAGAACTGTGTAATAAGTAAGGATTTTTTTTGGAGGAAATATTTTGCTTTAAAATATGAAAAAAAATAATATCAAAGACCTGGATTGACCCCGACGTGATTTGAACACGCAACCTTCTGATCTGGAGTCAGACGCGCTACCGTTGCGCCACGGAGTCTGTATGAATAGATTTGAAATAGTTGCTTATATACTGGAAGTAATAGATATATTTATTTAAAAATATGTAATATTTTTTATTAAAGTAAATAAATAAGCACATAACCATTGAAAACAGTATAAAAATTAAATTTGCAAATGTGATTAACACTGACATCAGCGCGCTCTATTATCTAGTTGCGGAACTTTTTCAGATCATACATGTATTACTACTTCCATTCTCGTAGTTTATCATATTTGAGGAAACTAGATGGCAATCTGACATATTCTCTAGTTAATTTCACATTTAAATTGTTTAATGTGCAATTAATTTGTAATTTCATTCGTCTTTCATTTTAATATTCGTTGTTTTTGAAGAAAAATGATACATCATAAATGTATCACAAATTTTGCGTCTCAATGGTGTCTTATATATCAATTACAAAATATATGTGATTACGGTACCTTATTTGTGTTATTATAAATGTGTATTTAAATATAGTTATAATAAAGATATAAAAATATTAATTGTTATTGTATTATAATTTGCACAATTGTAACACCGCCCCTGTGGCCTAATGGATAAGGCATCGGCCTCCTAAGCCGGGGATTGTGGGTTCGAGTCCCACCAGGGGTAAACGTGTATTATTTTGTTTTTTTATGTTTTAGGAAAAAGTATAAGATTACTATAATTTTTTAATTATTAATATTTGATTTATTAATATTAACGTTTATTTAAAATACTAAGTATCAGAAAACCTTTAAGTATTATACGTACTTTAAGTACGTACAAATACAATACGACTAATTTACTTTTATTTGAACAAACAAAATAACATCAGTTTCTAAAAACACTGCACATATTTGATATTTACAGTACATATACAAAATCCAAATCTTCAATAAATAAATAAAACTGCAATATAAATTAATGTACTTTTAATAAAACGAATATAAGAATGAGATCACGAGAGAAAGTCCGACATGCACTTTCCAAAGCGGCGTGGAGGCGGCCGCGGTGCTCAGCAGCGGCAGGCACCGCAAACCAGAATGCTGCAGGTAGTAACCCACTTGGTGAGGCAGGCGGCACTCGCTATCTGCGAACGAAGGCAAATAACCTGAACTATAATCTATATGAGCCATAATAATGCCATAAGTGTCAATGAGATTTGTTCATAAAAACATTTCTTGAAAGTGAGAGAAAGTTGTTGTATACGAATATGTATGTACCTACTACATATATGTGATATGTTGGTAAATGGTTAAATAGAAATTTCAATAATTCTCTATGTGTTGGTACTTTTTTGATGATCTGGAATGATTCTTACATTTTTGAAATAAAAATAGTTGTAATATTTAAGTAGTATGTATATATAAAAGTATAATTAATATAATGTATTGATTTCGTAATTTAATCAGACTTATGGATATATCTGGTAATTTCACAGTTTTCTTCATCGGCGCCGTGGCTTAGTTGGTTAAAGCGCCTGTCTAGTAAACAGGAGATCGGGGGTTCGAATCCCCCCGGGGCCTTCTGGAGACTGTCTCGTCCTTTTGCTCATTTTTATATTTTTATTTTTTTTATTTTGTATATATCTAATTAATATATATCTTACGGGCACAGAGATTTTTTGTTTGCAATACTGTTACAGCGAAGTGAGCCGGCGGGCAAAATTCTGGGGAAGGACACGGCTGCGTGAGGTTGAATATGTAAGTTTCCCTTTCATTCAACGTCTGGCAGCTACGGGATATTTCAGCACCACGCCACATGCAAACTAGTATTTGTCCTTGGCCATCATTGCGGAACTAAAACGGACATAAAATAACAATTATTTTTATTCTCAGTTTCACTCTCAGCTTTCTATAGGTACTTTAGCACTTCTGCTCAGAGTAGGCAGATGGAGGAGACGAATTCTAAAGATGTTGCGTGTTCTATGGCGGATTTCAACGCCGCGCCTTGTCTTGACACCAGAGAAAAGAAATGAAAATAATAAATATTTTATTTCCTCGACGGTATCTAACCCATAACCTGTCGCGTTTACAGTCACACGCTTGTGCTCTTGCGCCACGAGTGTCCTATGATATTTTATATTTTTTTAAATTAAAAATATTGGTAGATAAAAAATAAAATAATAATTGTATCTACATTTTTTGTTAAAAGAGATCGAATAATATTGTAATTACAGCTGTCTCCTTCCTACTTCCTTTATTCTGGTAATTGTATGCTAAAAAAACCATATTGGTGTTTTTTATGGTAAGTGCAAACTTACACATGTAAGCTAATTTAGAATATAAAATAATTAGAAACTAGCGTCATCTAGCGGTAAATTAAAAAGGCTTTTAAATTTATAGTTCCAAACATGCCTTACAGATGGCAGTAACGTATAAAAAGTTTTATTATAGAAGTTAATATGGAGAAAAAAGATTTTAAAACTAAATTCTCTCTGCTTACTCCACTATACGCGGAATAGGTACATAAAACTAAAAAGATTTACTTACTTGAATATGTATTAATGCTTGTTGTCTCAAGTAATACGGATGAATACGATAGTCTTGTTCTCGGCCCGGTATCGCGAAGTCCTCGTACGGTATTTGATGGAACTCAGACCCGTTGACTGTGCATTGAGCACCGAATATTCTAGATGGAATAACACTTTTTACTAGATTCATGTCCACTGCACTAATAACATCCGTAACGGTTTTTGAATTTACCTAAAACACTTTGAAAATATATATTTTACAATCCAAAAAAATAATAATACAGTCTAATTGATAACCTCCTTTTCTTACAGAAGTCGACTAAAAATTGGGAGAAATTGTCAAACCACTCACCGTCAAGAATAATTCGGAATAATCAAGGTAAACATTATTGATATTCTGAAAGCTGGTCATGTCCTGTGCCGTGTAAGCAAAATAGATATCATAGAAAGTCCTGCGCAGAGAGTTCATTAGAACTCTAGCCCTTTCTAACTCATCTGCCGAGGGTTGATCAGTGGGGCTTACGATAAGAACCACCGTGTTGTGGCCAGCGCTTCTGTTGTTATTTATCTCTTTTAAAGTTTGGTTTCGACTATGCTGAATTATTCTTGATATCACATTAGGCAGATTCAGACGGTTTGGCCCTGAAATTATGTTATATATTAGGTATATAATTTCTTGGTGTTGTGGATATTAACAAGCCTTATATCTTATTTAGTTTTTGATCTATCATAATTTTATTCATCGCTAATAATAGCGAGAAGAAAAAGAATATTTCTACGATTTTATCCTATAATTTTTACTAAAATACACAAGACGTAGAATTTGATAGCTAACCAACACAATTTTGTATGACTAATACGTAAGTTAAAGTAATTTATGCCTTTAAAACTGTTGTCTTACAACAGTTATACCTAAACGAAGAATTTTGGTTTCCCCGTTAAAAGTAACGCGTTTATTTTTTTATTCTTAAATCTAGCCTCATCTATATGAGGTACTATTACCTACCAATTTTTCTTTTAGGCAATGCTCTTTATAAATTAATATAGGCACAACTAATATTTGAATACAATTATGATGAAAAGATTGACACAAAAAAGTAATTAATTAATAATTACAAAACCTGTCCATTGTCCATATCATAATATCCCATTGTTTGGAAATAGAAAAGTTTATAAATGGACATTACAATGATGAAATCATCCCAGAGCACTTGCGGAGTAAGACAAAGCGAAGTGTTGGGCTTCAGTTACAGTGGACATGTTGTGCCCCGAACATTAGCGGTAAATAGATTCCGGAGTGCCAAATCACTAATTTATCTCTATATGCCCATTATATGCTATAAAGTATAAACGAAGCAGCAAAAGAAGCTTATATATTAAGATATACTTTCTACTTACAATCAATGGATGCATTTGAAATGGTAGTAAACAATGATGTTAGGTTATGTGCAGGGGGAACAATCCATCTGCCCGTGTTACCATGTAGTAGGCCTATGGTACTGCGTTGTGCCTCCACTTCTAGAGCACCACCTATCCAACTTTATAGAATATTGAAATTTCATATTAAACACATTTAATGGTTTTAAATAATACGACTGGAATATTTTAAATAAGACTCCTAATATCAAATGCGTAGGTAGTAATAAATAAGAACCAGGTCCAGGAATACCCACATAAATAGAAAAGTATATAAAAATATATTTTTTTCGGATTGGAACCTGTAGGTATCTCTTTACTAATAAGTCCAATTGTCTCAAATAAAAGATGTCTCAATTGAACCTGAATGTTGATATCCTACTAAAATTTTAATTCCATATGAAATATAATGGATAAATATCAAAATTATAATATTTTTTTCTACTAACGACATAAACTGCTCCACTTCGTATCCTTTCCAGCTTCCATCAGTAGCTACAATTAAATCTATTACTGGAAAATTATAACTGACTCGGCATTCTCGATGGTTCAGTCTCAATAGCGTTGCTAAAATATCACAAGTAAAAATAAAATGAAAGAAGATACATAGTGAAAATAAAAAATATATATTATACCTACTAGCGAATAGGTGACTGTAAACACGACGTTTGTGAGTTTTAAAATATAATTACTCTGGAGGAAGTTGTAGAAATTATTCTTGTTTTACTAGGAAGTGCTTATAAAAATGTATGAATAATGTATAAGTAAATAATAAAAATATATTTATTACATTTAGATTTTTTGTGGATAGCGTCCTCCATTAAAAATGTGAGAATTATAAATATAGGTACATATTTCAATAAAAATAAAGCGAGATCCGAAACTACATATATCTCTAAGAATCCGTAACATCAGTTTTTTTTCATATCCTCGTTTCATTTTTGTTTAATTAGAATCTGACCGGACTGGATTTCTATAAAAAAAGTACATAGGAAAATGCCAAAAAATATTTTTAAACATTATGGAAATTCGCAGGTAAAACTTAATAATAACATAATATAAATATTTTATTAACCACTTACGAACATAATTCATAAACGCCGTGACCGCTGCCTCCGTGAACCTTAACATTTCCTCCTTTGGAATATAAACGGTTATTTGTTGTAGAGATAGCATATGAGCGAATCTAGAAGTTTCTATCGATAATTGTGAACTATTAACTATTTGAGAGAATAACGCGTGCCTGTTACATGCACGGACAGTAGGTTCAAAAGAGATCCCTTCATTTGAATAGTACATCTCTATTACTTGTGATAACCGCAAACTTCGTCTCTGCGCGACCCAAGCCGGTAAATAATTGGCTAATATAAGTCCTGAAAAAAAAATACTGTTATATTTAATTAATTATTCAGGTAACCGTAATGGTAACCGTATATTTTTAACAAACTTTTAAATTTTAATTACAATACATTTCAGTCTAAATTTGAATATAAAAATTATTATAATATAAAATTTTTTATTTATTATTCTTATTCAAATACTTGATTATGTCTACTTAAAAAAATGACAAAAATAAACAATTGTATCTTAATACCGACCGTCAATACCAGCTAAAATTTCTGCGTCAGTAAAATGCCAATTGGGCAGGGTTTCATTGGGTGGAAATATATAATAATCGCGTGGAAGAAGAGTATCGTTCCACCTGTTACTACTCCCCACCAGAATGCGTTGCGAGGATGCTCCAACTCTTGGTCCTTGATTTACTACTACTTCTGCTAAATCTCCTAAAATGAGGGCATTTATTTTTATTTATTTTCAATATTCGACGAAAACGAGGGTTTTTATTAGTTCGATGTGTTTGTGTATTGGATGTATTTGTATGTCTTAACATGTGGTTCTTAGTTCACAAAAGGATGAACCGATTATGATTTAATTTTTTTAATTGAAGGAGTTCTTAATTGAGTGTTCTTTCTAGTTCTAAATATAATTATAAAAAACCTAACAGTAATTTACGGTCATGTATTGTACTTCTGCAATTATGTTTTTTTAATCTTGTTACAATAACAAATCATGACTGAATCGTTTAAGCGTTGTTAATGTCGTTACCTGCTAATGTCGCAACCCATATATTACTAATGTCGGAAGTCTCAATGTCTTGTTCATCAATGTCAAACGATTTAGTTTTTGTATGCCAATCCTCTATTGCTGAATCTAACAAAGCTTGTGATATTTCTTCTTTGAATATATTAGCATTTAAGATATCACTAATGCTTACTCTCTGAGCCTCCAAAGAGGAAGCTAAAGCTGCCACGAGATGTCCCGGTGATATTGTGCCCCAGTCAGTTTCAATCACTCCGTCTTCTATAGGACATCTGCTATACACTCTGTAAAATATTGAGCTTCGATATGTAGGTATATGACCTAATAGGTTGGTTATATTTTTTATTTTTGGGTGTCTAAGTACCTAATATGTGACCCTTGGGTCAGTTGAAAAATAAAACAAATTATTCTAGTAATCTTACCTATTTGCACTTTGCTCCATAAGTTGACGATTTTGTATAGTTAAAGGACAAACAACACTTTCATCGCCTCTCTCCCAAGGCCTGACGGTTGAGCTGAGCATTTTATGCAGTAAACATTTTTCTATTTTATTAAGGGCGTCATCTACATTCAAGATATTCGATTGGCTGGGTAAAAACAATTCCATTAAAAGTTTATATCTATGAAATTGAAAAGCAGAAGCTCTGTACGGCAAAACGAACTCTGATTCTACGGAGTTGGCTGCTTCTTCAATACCATCGAGGCGAACACTGTGAATAAAATTTAGAGAAGTGTATAACGTTATAAACTATAATATTATCTTGTAGTCATAATTTAAATAAGAAAATACCTCCTTAATAGAGCTGTACTCAACAGTCTCATGTCGAGACGGGAGTCAAATTCCAGTCGTCTTAATAACGAAAGAAATACATCAAGTCTTCGAGGAGCACTCAGTGTAGCCCCTCTGTTTTGGTAGCATTCTATAAGATGCGATGGTATACTTGATAATACTACTTCTTCCGAGGCTAAATATGCAATAGAAACATGGGCAGGTATAGTTAAAAGTTGTTGTATTTATAATATTTTAAAATACATAATAAACATGAGTACAAAAGAAGTGAACCATAAAAATGTAAACTTTTTATTTCATATTAACTTATACTTAGTTCAGAGAAAAAAACTAAAATATATTGAAAAGAGCGACCTTTTTTACTGATGTGAACAAAAAATATAATAACTCAATAATTATTTAATTATACTGAGCCCACAAATTGTATTTCAATTTACGACTTATATTTTAAAAAACATAATATTGACAGACTCACAAGTAAATACAGTAAATAATAACACTACTAAAAGCATTTTCTTCATCTTTTAAATTATTATTGTTACATTATGACAATATCAAAATAACTTGTTTCACGTTAGGGTGTGTACGACACACTCCGCAATCAGTGGTGATAAGATAGTGGTTCACTGTGCAAGTAGGGCGATAGTGCTCAATGATTAACAGGTATATACTATGAAAAATAGGTAATTAAATAAAAAAAATATAAACAATTTATTTATTTATTAAAATTATACACAAAATCTAGCATAGTTAAATTTTTACAAAGGAATAAGAAATGTTAGTTTTTGGTGCTTTCATTTCATATGACTAATTTGTTCATGTAACCCAACAAAGACTGACTCTTAATCCAATAAAATAATTTCAATTTTTTTGTTTTGTTACTTTGGTATATGTATATAACAAACCTTACACATATAAAAATGAAAATAAAATATTTACTACATTTACTTGAAATGACAAATTACAAATGCATGTTATTAAATATAGGCAAATGCATGTTATATAATATATTATACATAGGCAATTAAATTAAGCAGTTGTAATTCATTACATATTTACATGTACAGTTCGTAAAACTATTGTAATAATAATTTTAGAATAGAATAGATTTTTTTTCAAAATACAACCCAGTAACTCATAAAAATTTTTAAAGTATCCTACAGTAAATCTTTAATTTAAATATACTTTATTCATTCCATATAAAAATAAAAAAAATACTTTTACATTATTTTTTATAGAAAGAAACATACTTTATACACACAAAATAATTAAATAATTAACTAACAGTTAGTGTTAAGATATTTGTATTTCACTAAAATGCAATTATCTTAACACTAACTTAGCAGGTTTTCCGTCAATCTGACGTGATGATCCATGTTTCAAAGTGAATTCCCTTTTTATATATGCAAATAAAAGATCAGTTATAAGGAATATTTGTGCCGTTGCAAAAGACAAAGTTACACCAAAGAAGAAGTTAGCATTTGCCGAACCAGAATATATCCAAAGATGCCAAACAGTTGGTCCAAGAGCCGATGTTATAATAAAAGCACATCCCACTATAAACTTCTGTTGCATAACTGAAAATAAAAACAAATTTAGTAATATTAATGTCTGTAAATATATCCATATATTTTTTCTGCCTACTCCACAAATAGCCAGGTAAAGGAAACTTTCCTACTTCTATTTATATATTATATTTATTACACAATATTGAGTTGAGTGGACAAGCTCAGCACTATGGTATTTCTTGTTACCAGAAAGAAGAAATAAAAACAATTCATTACCCCCTGAGTAGGAATCAAATCCACAACCATTGTATATACAATCAGAAGCTAATTGTGATTGTAGATAAAAAAATTGTATATATAAGTCACTGAAATAATAAATGGTACAATAAACTATAAGAGAAACAATAGAATATACAAAATAAATACTTACATGAAAATAAATGTTTCCACGTAGGTAGGAGGGCTAAATAAAAACCCACATCACCCACACAAGGATATGATCGGAATATTGTAGAAAGTGCAATTAAAACGGTAGCTAGTAATATTGGTTCTTTATGGAATCGCAGAGTAAGTGGCACCACATAGAGAGCTAAAGCATTTATTTGAAATGCACAGACAAAGAGTAATCGGAAATGTTCAAACATTTCCGTAAAGAAATACCAAAATAGGCCTATATTTGGCTTTAAATCTGGCACCGTCAATCTGTAACAAAAGAAAAACTATTATAATATAGTTTTTTATCATCTATGAAAGTGCCTGCTATATGTGGGATAGAACTTGAGCTGTATCCCACATGTAGCAGTGTAGGCAGAAAATCTGGTGTCAAGAATTCCATGGATGTATTGAACAGCAGAACTCAACTCCAATTTATCTTTACCTGAAGTTGTAAATATATCCATTATATTTACTGTTAGATGCTTATAAATATAGAAAAATTTAATAAATATTGTATATTTATTACATTGTGTCTTTTCACTTACATAAATCCATATGTGTTATAGATATAATTGTAGGAACCTTCCATAATATATGCAGATATGTATATTAAAAACCCCCAGCATAACACGAAAACTAGAAGTGTTTTAATGTAAGAACATTTGTTACATCCCTTGTTCACATTTGCTAATAATATGGACATTGGTACAACCATCAGGATAGGGTATAATGCTTGGTGCGTGGCAAGGGCAATAAAAACACAAGCAAGTATTCTTTTTCCATTTGATGCTCCCCATAAAGACAAAGCTAGTAACAAATTTTGAATTACTGTGCTAGTCATCCCAACACAATTTAAAACTGAGTATGGATTGAATAAATAAATTGATAACACATAATCTGGCACTTCATTCAACTGACATTCATTTAAAATCAATGTTTTTGATTCTTCAGATATTTCTTTATTCTTATCTTGAGTTTCTTTAAATATATTAATAAATGCCTTTGAGGTTTTGTAAAGTATATGTGCAGTAAGAATATCTACGCAAGTAAACAATACTGGTAACAAAAATGGTACTTTTTTTAACAGAAAATAAAACAAGATAAGCATGATAGGAGACTCATGAAAGGAATCTCCTTCGTAAGGATTTATCCCATGATCGTACAAATAGATTCCCTCAATTAATCTCTTCCAGGAATTAAGCGGCGTCGCTATTTCAACTCTATTTGCTATGGTATACCAGTAATCAGTATGCATAAGCCAGTATCTCACTAAACCAGCTATAAAATATCTTAGTATTAACGCCATTTCGAAGTGCATAAATTACATCTACTTAAAAACACATAAGACTTATATACATATTTTTCTACTTTGAGTATAATTCGAAGAATACATGAAAAATGTAAATACACATTTTATGATAGTTTAAACAATTTGACAAACTAAAGACATAAAACTACAGAGTATACAATATTGAATACACACATAATTATAGACTATAGTATTTATTATCTATGGTTACTTATGACTTAAATAAAAGACAAAAACATGTTAAGGTGTAGCGCCACCACAATATTTTTTAAAATTTATAAACTCGTATTTAATGAAAATAAAAAACATTAATTGTTATTCATTATAAATTCTCCAGTCCGATTTAACACCGGTACTTATTGAACCGCCCTCGTATAAAATAGATATTTTATGTACGGTAATTATGAAAAATATGCTTGTGTAAATCGATTACATCGAGTCTATAATTCTCTTATGGCTTTTACAGTAGTATTACAATTTTTAGAGTAGATTTTTTAGATAGAGTGTCCTAAGTCATAACATTAGGTTTCCTCCTTTAGGTTATCTTATTCTGCTATATGTGGGATTGCACCATAAAGCTAAAAAGATGAAGAGCTTACAATTTAACTAAAATGAATATACTAGTAAGGTTGTCGTGTATAAAATTATCTTCATATATAACTTGTAGCAAAATGTACTTATTTATAGGAATTAAATTGAAATACCTTATTAATTTTTCAAATTTTATTGTAAATTGACTAGGGTACATATATATTTTTAACAAAAAAAAGCTTTAACTCATTTCCCAAAATACCTACAATGATAATAATCAAACATGTCTACAATTTACGTAGGTAATATGTTTTTTGTGTTTTGTATTTTTACTTATTTTAAGAAAATCTTTAAACAGGGAATAATTTGTGGTAAGGCACTTTCAGAAACACTTTGTTGGCTACTTTAGTACCAATTTTGTTCCAATTAGCCTGGGCAATAGGTAACAATTCTTTATATAACAGCCTCCAATTGTCATTCACAATTTTTACTCCAAGATCAGCTGAAAAATAAAATAAAATAGCAATTTAATTATCATTACATTATAGTCGATTCACATTTAAGTAAATAAGTAATATAGAATTAGGTGTCGTATTGACGGCTAGTTTAACCATGTTTAATTATATTGTTAAAATGGTGATAATAATTGTCATATGTGCAACAAATAAATGTATTTATTAGAATAAATATCTATAGCACAAAATGTGTTCATAAAAAATATTTTTTTAATACACTTACTTAAGCTTTTGCTATCATCTGATTCGTTTGTGAGACGAATTTGCATATTGCTAACATCAGGTCTCATGTAGAAAGATTTAATTCTTATAAATTCTTCGTCATTAATAATCTCTGGCTTTCCGCTCAATTTCCACGTGTATACAAGATCAGCTAAAAAAGTTACAAAGTAAAAAGTTATTCTAGTGTTCATTATTTTTGGAGGACGTGTGTTTGGAGGCGTTGTCTGTCGAGTAGGGAACTCAACGCCGCGTTTTGCCTCGTTACCAGTGCGTGGAAATGATAAAATTAAATATTTCATTTCCTCGAGTGGGAATCGAACCCACAACTTGACGCAATTACAGTTGCACTCTTGTAAGTGGCCTCTATTTATGTTGTAATAAGGAAATTTCGAATAAAGTCGAACTTACTCATATTTGTTACGAATGTTCCATGCGCAGAGATGTTCAAAGAGTTGTAACCGCCATTACCTTCGTATTTACCAGTAACTAGAATGCCAGGACTAAACATATCCACTTCTAAGTGAAAGTTTTCTTCGTCAGCCCGCAATCTAACAAATAAGCAGACAATTATTTTATATTTCTGCGTCTGAAATAACCATTATCCCTTATCAAACTGTAAAATGTTGCAAATATATTTTTATACAGAAAAAATAGAGATGTACCTAAATAGTCGAATAATTAAAGTTTATTTTACATAGAATATACAACGGTTGCATTCAATTTACATAATTATATAAATATAGAAACTAATAAAAATATGTAACCATAAAGTAAAAATATTATATATACCTTGCATCGCGAACAGTAGCTTTTTTCAAACCACTTACGAGAATATCTTTGGCCACCATCTTAGCTTGTATCTGTAAAAAAAATGTATTATGCTAATTTCAAATATAGAGGTAACTAAAACTAGGCCGTAGTGAGGCCGTCGTGAGGCGATCGTGGCGCAGCGGCACAAGGGTGTGACTGTAACGCAACGGTTGTGGGTTCGATCCCCACTCGAGGAAGTAAAATATTTATTTACGTTTAAATCAGCTTCACGCAAATTAAATCAGCGTCACAGCCGACACGACGGCCTTAATTTCATCATCTCGTTCTGGTAACGAGGCAAAGCGCGGCTTTGAGTTCCGCCAATCAACACGCCAATTCCTCAAGAATTCGGCGGAAAGTAGGAAACGGTAGTGTTTTAACACTAGGTTTCTAGAAACTTCAATCTGTAATCTCCAGTAAGTACCTATTTTTATCAAGAATTTAAACGTTGCCGTTCTTTTAATGATCATAATTTATTTACTCAATTATATTTAATGTACGCAGTTTGCTCTATTTGAAAGATGATATCTTTGAGTACAAGTCGCAAGTCAAGGTTACGGTTTCTAAGGTATTAAAGTGGTTATGATAGGTACTTATATTGATTTCTATAAATGAAAAATCTATCTATATATAATTGATTTTTTTTAGTTAGCTGTATAACGAATAAAAAGGAAAAATAATTAAGAATATAATAAAAAAGTTTAAGTAACACAATAATATTAAGAAAAGGATTATGATTTTGTTTGTTTTGTTTGTATAAGCTTTACTACACAGGCCAATCCAAAAAATAATTAAAATGTTGAAAATTAATATTGCATAGCAATATACATAAGTACATACAATCAGAACGTAGAAAATTATATTAATAATGATGAAAAGTATTTATAACCTTGTTTTATTACTGCCTGAGTAAACTTAATTATATTTATACAAAAGAATTGCGTAATTTAAAAAAAAAACTATGTAAGAAGTTTTGTACAATAAAATGAAGTGTACTTTAATAAGTACCTACCTAACATTTTTTTTTTCATATAAGCAATTAACTTTAAATTATTAACGGAAATTATTATACATGGACACCAGAAATCCGTCAAATTATAAAAATTACTATAAAAAATTTACTGTAGATTGGGTGCTATAAATTTTTTCACTCGGTAACGTATACTTGTTAATTTAATAAAATTAATATTCTTTTAAATTCCACGCGAATTGAAATTTAGGCGGAATCTAGTGTTAACATATTTCAAAATATTACCTTTTGAGAGGCGGAATCAATGCACTCTAAATGCATATTTAGATATGAAATATTTAAAGTTCCAACTTTCCAAGGCCAGTATTAAGGCCAGTCGTGGCGCAGGGGCACAAAGTGTGACTGAAAACACGACTGGTTGTGGATTGGATCCCAACTTGGAGAAATGAAATATTTATTTAAATTTACATTTCTGTTTCTTTGCTCTGATAACAAGGAAAAGTGCGGCGTTGAGTTCTGCCACTCAGCACGCAATGCCTCTAGAATTTGGCAGAAAGAGGAGAACTTAACACTAGCTTCCCTCTGCCTACCCTGCTGTGTGCGGGATACAGCGAAGTGAAGTTGATGTATTGTTTTTTTATATTTTAAGTATTAAGTATGGTGATCGATTCTACAACCGTCGCTTTTAGTCTATTACACAACGAAAGTCTTTGAAAATATAAAAAAAAATCAAGTAACTAATAATCAGTGATATGACAAGAGAATTTTTAATTCTATAGCATTAATGAGTCCGAGCCAACGGGAAAACTTACCGGATATGAAACAACACATTTCACAATTGACTGAAATAATTTGTAACAATAAGAATTTGTGATAATAATATATGTATTAACTACTTAGTTTACCTCCTAATGCATTGAGAAATAATTAAGTCACTCTTATTAAACTTAGTAATTGATGCCAAATTATCAAATGAATGACAATTTTTTATGTAATAATCATTATAATTTAACAAGGTTAAGAAGAATTTAATAATTATTATATATATATCGTAAAACAACGTTTGTGGGTGTGATTGGAACCCGTGGGAATGATTTATATTTATTATACGCAATATGTTGAAAATTAGGCAGAAAGTTAAAAGTTTCGTTAGATTATAAATTATTCTGCGCTTATATTGATCATTACAAAAATCTTGATATACATAGTACAACAAATATTATATTCAATATCACAAGGCTGTGAAATATTTGCAAATAAAACACATAATTTTCCTTATATCCTAATACAATATTTAAAGTGGAGAGTTCATATTTTAAATATGAATGGTTAAGAATAATATTAAAATTTAATATGTTTTGACGTAAATGAATTATCAAATATCATCAAATCTACACTTCTACGCTAAGATTATAAAGCTTATGAGTTTGTTTCATTTCATGCGCTAACCTCAGAAACTAGTACTCCCAATTGACAAAATGACTTTATAATGTCCATTTGCCGAGGAAGGCGTAAAGCCATATTACATGACGGCAATCACTTCGATGTCACTCACAATACGAGCGGTCGGAGTCACCTCGGACGTTTAGAATGTGTCACGAGTAAGGACTCACAAGACATACGCATCTCTAGGCTATTCCCATTTGACTACGAGCGTAAAGTCGCAGGAAAAATCAAGCTTGATTGTATATGAAAGGTGTATAATTATACTGTATAGTTTATACATGAACCTACGCTTAATAGATTATATTCTATTTCTCATATTACCATTACACAAGTACGCTACGTAGCTACGTACGTTTTCATATGTTTTATTATGCACCGAGTGCATTCTGTCTGCAATATTAGTTTGGCTTGGATTTTTTTAACTAGATCAAAATCGGTTAGTCCCTTTGGGAGCTACCATGTCACAGATACACATACACATACACGTCAATCTTATAAAACCTTTGTTTGTTTTGTTTCAATTGATTTAAATAAAGTAAAAGACGAATCAAGATAACACTCTTACTTAGTTTCTGATACTATCATGGCGCAGTCCAAACATCGGTAAGTGTCTGATTATGGTGTACTATGGGTTCGATACAATTTGAGGCAATGTCTATCTGATCGGATCTTTTTTCTAGTATTGAACGCGTGTGACCTCAAACTGGGTGATAAGTCGAGAATGCAATGTTATATTACAAGGATTTGTTTAAATACTCAGCTAAATTACATAATATGAAAAACGAACTTTATAATTTATATCGATTTTTTTATTTATTTCATAGCTCATTCCTACATTTTTTTGTTAACAATATTATACTTAGCTTCTATGTAAAAATTGATTTGATTGAGTTACATCGATTGATAAATACACTCTACCTTAACCCTTTCCCTCCTTACGGTACTTAGAAGTACCTCCACATTTTTCGTCTAATAACTTAAGTACGAAATAACTTTATGTTAACAACAACTGACGTTCCTTTAGAGTACCGTTTCCGTAAGCCAATCACAGCGCGTTATTTGTATTACCGCGCGACATTGTCCAGAAATTTGAACAGCGAGTTACAACTGGTCGGACATTTTTTCACTTTACTGTGCGGTGTAATTGTAAAATGTTTATAAATAGAATATCATAGGTAAGTACTATTTTTTTTACTAATTACGTTGTTTATATCACGGAGTACATTTATAAAAGCTGGTATAACATATTATCACTTTATTTTATAAGAATATTTGATAAAAACTGATGAGGACTTAAAAGTACCGTCAGGTGATTTTAGTCTAAAAAATCATGAACTTTGATAATACACATACTCGATGAAGTAGGTATTTTGGTTTATCAAACATTATTGTTTTTTCTTTTTATTATTTTTTCTGAGCTATTTTTTTTATTGTTTTAGCCATTGAGATGGATATTACTAAGAATACTGCCCTAATTGAAGCCCTGCTATTAGAAGAGATTCCGGACTGTAACGAAGAGTCTGATGCAGGTGTGTCCGATGATGAAGTGGAAAATATTCAACTACCCTCATCAATAGGCTTCGATGAGATTTTTGAAAGAGCTCTAGAAAATACTTTAGCCGAAGATCCGCCATCATCGCCTTCAAAACAAGTTGAACTGGAGTGCCCTGTAAATCAGGTACCACCATCACCAATACCTGGATCTAGTGTTCAGACTGATCTACCGTCTGCAAATACGTCCTCACACAGAACTAATCAGCGATTACCTGAACCAAACCGTAAATGGAAAAAGAAGGACCTAGATACAATTTTACCGGAATACGTTCTAGATACTGGAGTAATAGAAGACTACTTTGCTCACTGTAACACCCCGACTGATATATTTTTAGTATTGATTGAAGATATTATTGATAATATTGTGTACCAAAGCAACCTTTATGCTACTCAGAGAGGCAAAGTATTGAACCTAAAAAAGGAGGAACTTCTAACATTTATAGGTATGAACTTTTTTATGGGTTACAATACTCGTCCGGCGTGGAGAGACCATTACTCTTCGGCATCTGATCTCAACAATGCACTTCTCTGCAAAACAATGCCCAGAGACAGATTTGCTATTATTTTATCTCATCTGCATTGCAATGATAACTCCCAAAAGCCTAGAGACTGCAAAGATAAGTTGTATAAAATTAGATTGATGATTGATGCACTCAATAAAAAATTTCAAGAGGTTTATAATGGTACTCGCGAACTGAGTGTAGATGAATCTATGATTAAATTTAAAGGTAGGTCTGTCTTGAAACAATATCTTCCTATGAAGCCCATAAAAAGGGGATACAAGTTGTGGTGTCTAGCTGACCAGAGAGGCTATATAAAGAAGTTTCAAATTTACCAAGGAAAGGACGAAGAACTGAACTCTAAATTTACCGGCTATGGCTTGGGAGAGAAAGTGGTTTTGGAGCTGACGGAACAAGATTGGGGTAAAGGGAAGATAGTTTACTTTGATAATTTTTTCTCGTCTGTTGCTTTGCTTGAGAAACTGAAAACTGAGAACACCTACGCCTGTGGAACTATCCGAAGTAATAGAAATGGACTAGCCGGAAATATGATCGCTGATTCTCAAATGAAAAGGGGCGACAGTGATCATCGATTTTCAAATTTAATTGGATATTGGAAATGGAAGGATAACAAAGTGGTTCATTTAGTATCAAATTTTCATGGTAATGAATCGGCGACTGTGTTACGTAAAGAAAAAAATGGATCCAAGTCTGCCATTACATGTCCTGTGGCTGTCAAAGATTATAATAGCTATATGGGCGGCGTAGATACAGCTGATCGTTTGAGAGCCCTTTACTGTATAGATCGCAAATCTCCGAAATGGTGGCACAGGTTGTTTTGGGGTCTTCTGGACATCGCATTTGTCAATTCATATGTCATTCATGGACTCATAATGAAACAAACCACTGTAAAAGATTTTCGACGCTTTGTTACTCAAGGCTTGATGACAATGAAAGATGTTAGTCAGAAAAGAAAGACTTCTACTGATAATACTGCGAAAGCTGACCCTTCCAAAAGACGCAAATCTGAGTACTCTACTATAAAAGACGTTCGCTTGGGTAATAGAGGCATCCATTGGCCTACTTTCGTAGAAAATAGGGGAAGGTGTGAGGTTTGTAGTTTGAAAAAGATTCAGTCGAAACCTCATAGTAAATGTTCTCATTGCAACGTGTTTTTGTGTGTAAATGAAAAGAAAAATTGTTTTGCTGAATACCACGAGGTCAATTTGTAATTAAAAACCTATTTATTTAATTATAACTAAGTAAATATTGGATCTCATTATTTTTGTAGTTTCTATCATAGTTCCTAACATTGTAATAACACAAAGTTCCTGACGGTACTTTTAAGTCTAGGTCTTGGAAATAATACTTCTAGGTACAATAAAAATCTTAAAATAATCTGAGCGTTTCCTTTTACCTACCTTATTATGATAATAAAGTTGAAAAGCGGAAATTCGTCAAAAATCACTACCCCGGGTGGAAAGGGTTAAACTATTATATGACGCGAGATATGAACCCGCGCTTCTTGGAGACCGTCCACACTCTAACTTATAAAAACCTACTTACCTGGTTATTCTTATAATCAAAACGTTGTTCTTTTTGTAAGTAAGGATCAATTGGCGGTACACCGAGTTCTTGTATACCGTCGGCCATAGCTGCAATACCGCTTTGGACAGCTTCCACAAGACAGTCGTTTACGTCGGGAGAGTTCCTATGACAAACTTTCAAATAGTTTTCTGAAAAATAAATAATAATGATTAAAATAATACTGACATTAATAAATTACGGGCTTAATTATTTTTTCTGATTTAATTCACATTTGAATGCAGATAGCCACCTACTACGAGACCAGTCGGGGCGTAGAGGCACAAGCATGCGACTGTATACGCGACATGTATATTTTCATTTCCACGCTCTTGTAAGCAGAGAGAACAAGGGAAGCAGCAAGGTAGGCAGAGGGAACCTACATAAATATTCCTCGAACCCACATCCAATCTCGTTTACAATCACACTTGTGCCCCTGCGCCGCTACTGGCCTCAATATATTAAACTAGTAAAAATGTCATCGAAATTAAAAGTATGTATTTAGTAAATAGTAAATCTATTAAAAAAATCTTATTTATGGAAATCTAATATTATGATTTAAAAATTGGTCTCTATTGATATGTAATGAAACAAATAATTATAATAATACATTTTAAGATTTTTTTATTTAATGAAGACAATATTGATAACCGTTCAATTTAAATTAAGAAAAATATGTAAATAATACAACTTACCGACATCAACAGACCCTAAACAGGCAGCTGTTAAGCCTAAGACAATTGTCAACCGTAAAAACATTTTAATATAAAAAATACTAAACAAAGTAGTTTCAAAATAAACTATTACAGTTCGCACGAGTTGTCGCTTGAGCTGTTAAGCTTTATCTGCGATTTACTACAAGTCGTTCTTAGGTAATATGTATACAATATCGTTGGCTGCTAAGATTGCATCAACTTACCTGCTCTCAATGTCACCCACGTTTCGCGGTATATAATAAGTTAACAAAAACATCAAAATACTCAAAGCTTTAATCAAGCATATATTTAGTATACTATATACTAATATACTCATCTATATTAATATTATAAAGCAGAAGAGTTTATTTGTTTGTTTGTTTAAACGCTAAGATCTCTGGAACTCTGGCCAGGAGTGCTTATAGGCTAACATCACAGTGTAGTTCTTAATAACGAAATAACAATAATAATTAAAACCATGGAATTGCTTTAACCGCGTGTGCAGCAAAAATATTAAAATAAATGAGTACATTGTAGTACAGAAATATTCAATATTATTATATTAATTCTAAAAAAAGTTTGCGACACCGTATATGTCTCTTATAAGTCCACAATAAGGCATCTTGGTGACAAAGTTATATTTGGCCTTTTTTGGTATATTGAAACTTAGGAGCAAAAGTTATTCCATTATCAAAAAAATTGAAGTTAAGCTTTGCCTTTTATAGCATGTAATTTGGACGTCTACACGAGATACGCCAGTCCTGCGCCATAATGTTTTCGAACTTTATTATTAGATATCGCGAAATAGGCGTATGTCTAAAACACGCTATTGAAGTCATATAGATATCTTTGAAACTTTACAAAAGAAATTCCAGCCCGATTGACGGCCGCAATGCAAGTTCGACTCCCGTAAGTGACGCCTCAGCAGCGAATGATATATACTTCTATCAGCCACGTAGCGTAGTGCTTGCACCCTTTCAGGGACAAAGTACCCTTTTCTCCCCACAACAGGCTGTAGCAGTATTAACCTCAAGTTCGATAAAAATCGATGCCGTGCAAAGAGGATTGGACTGTGGAGAAAGATGGTGCAGATTGTAATTGAATTGAATTGATAATTGTAGTATTATTTTTGTTATATTTAAAAAATAAGTAAAACTGTGTAATAAGCCTTAACTTAAAAAATACAGGTTAGGTTCTATCCCTATTCGCACACAAAGGTTATGTACTCTTTGGCGTCGCTGTTTTCTGTTTTATTTGGCAAATATTTTTTGGTTAGTTGGATTTTTTCCAGTAGTAGTAAAATATTAAACAACTTTTTTGTGATTGATATTTTCTTATGTATAAATCTAAAAAAACTAATCTTATCTTTATAAAAAAAACAAAAAAAGTGTTTGTATATATTTAATACTAGCGGACACACGCAGCGTCGTCGTCGTCAAAAATAAATTCATCATTACATTGAATCCATCGCTGGCATCCAGTTGTCCTCATAATTTTCAGCTAAAGTTTCTTCATCGTTGGTGTGCTGTGGAATTCTCTGCTTATTTTGTATAGGACATCCAATAATTACAGCTGGAATTCCTTTAGTGCTAAAGTCAAGTCCTTGAGATGTTGACGGTGATGGTGACGATGATGCTAATGTTGTTGAATTAATCGTATGACATGATCTTAAATGTGTATAAGTCAAACAATGATACCTACTTGTTATGCTTAATTTTGGATGATGAATGTAAAGACCTATGGTTGTACTTTAAGTTATAGTTATTGTAATGAATTATAATTACCACTACTACCACCTAGGCTATAAAATGAAAAATAAGATGTCCAACAGGAAAGAATTTTTTGTATAACTTGCTGAGAAATGAAGTTAAGGCGCTCTAACTGGAGTTGCAGGAAACAACAAAAGTATGTTCAAACTACCAGTTTGTTCAACTCAGACAAAACATGCGCAAGCAGCGAGGAGACAGGAGGTGATCTTCTAGTGTTTTTTAAACTATTAATTTATTTTGTAGTTTTTTCCATATTATTCCCACGAGTAGTGAACAATTAAATGGTCGACCCCACCCAGAGGTCCGTGGGCGAGAGGCAAGGCTACTTACAATAGGGTTTCCCCCGATTCCCTGAGGTGACGCTAGCGACATGTTATTATAAACCACCCTGCCATGCATGCCTTTCAGTCCTCAGCACGTTTCTCACCTTGGCTTGGGTGGGATCTTTAACAACGTACTACCTTATTTACACGTCAATCTATTTCGTATATAAATATATCAGTATTATTCTATTTTCCACTTTCCATGTACAGGTCTATATACATTTTATTTACTCATCTATGTCAATATTTATACTGTTTACAATTAATATTAACAAGTCAATATATAATAATAGATAACGTTGAAACCTGATCGTATTCAAAGTCTATTACATGATCTTTCTCACAAGTGCAAACACGACTATGATACGATATTCGCTCATGGAATGCCAGTTCCTGTCTTCCGGCTTCACCATAAGACCTTGAAATCTAATCGTGGTCAAAGTTCTTTATAAGACTTTCTTAATAAGTCCAAACGCGGCTATGGTACAATGTTATGTTATGAAGTTCAAGAAGACAATATTATTATATTGTCATCAGAACTATATACTCGTACAGCTGTCAATTTTCATGACGCTACAATCTTTAGAAGATGGTTAAATTAGATACCTTAGATACGAACCGAATGAGCCCAAGCTCGATATATTTATTAGTAGGCAGTTCAAGGTTTACTCAGCCACCTTCCAGACCATTGTCAGATCCTCGTCATAAGCAGAAATTAACAAAATATGTTAAGACGAATCGAATAAGCCCAAACTCACAATCGTGACGTTTACGTCACCCGCTAGTGTCATGTGCACCATGTGTTTAATGTACGAATTAAAACATTGTTTCTGTAAATGGTTGACGTTACCTGCATTCTGAATATTGGAGTCCAGAGTTCATTTTGAGATGTTGACTCAAGATGAACTCCAGTTAACGGGTTAACGGGTAAACTAAATGTTGTAATGCTACTTAGTTGTTCCTCGTTAGTTTGATAATAAAAGCCAATAGTTTACACGTAAAAACTATAAAATTATATAACATAAAAATGCAATCACTCATTTTTAATGAATAGTGGGTGTCATTAAGAAAAAAATAGACAAAGATACTAAATTATTACAAGTATTAAAATCATAATAACATTTTTTAAAGACAATTTATAAAAATGTAACTTATCTTATAATTAACTGTCGCAAAAATTTTGGAGAACACATACTTATCGTCTATATGTTTCTAACGTATCCGGAACGAGATTTCACGTAAGTAATTGTAATAAATGATATGTATCACCCAATAACAATACTACACACGAGCTTTCTTCCAATAGGGGCCATTGCCTACCAGCAACAGCCCTCACGTTTGACACAGTTCCACTGCTTTTATAGTCTTTTTCACCTACATCTACCCACTTTTACACGAGTACGCTAACAATATAATAAAATAATTTTAAATCAATAATGACAGAATTTTATGAGACCGACTTTTTATGAAGGTGGAATATGTGTGGGGGCGACACAAATTTTGGATCAAAATGAGCTTAGATCAAAACCATTGTCATATGTGAGAAGAAGCGGAAGAATAACAAACGGACAAAAGACTGATTAGACTCAGAATGGATTCCAAATGTCGATACAGAAGATTCACTTAATCATTCATTTATTTATTTATTTAATAATTTATTACACCATAATTGATATTAATTAACTAAAACACAAAACGAAAAAACAAACATAAATTAACTTAAACAAAAAACAGAAAAAAAAACAAATGAAAAATGGTGTAAAGGCATTTGCTTAACCCGTAATTTTTAACCCTGTGCCATAGAACATTTACATATAAAAAAACCCTGCAGAAATTAATTGAGCAAATAACTTAGAATTCACATTGTCTCTCCAAAGTTAGAAGGTTTTACTTATATACTAGTGCGCCTGGCAAATATGCACGACCATTTAATAAGTGCCAGGCTTTGTATAAAATAACTAGTAGGTACATTACTTGAATATACTCTATGAACAACTTCGAATAGCAGCTTTGTACGTATTTTAATAAATAAAAATAAATTTCTTGAAGTAGTTAGAGTTTGTCAGTGGCGTAGCAAGGGTATTTGCTGCCTGGTGCGGCTTAGGACTTGATGCCCTCTAAAAAAAATAGATTCAAAGTGTCTTCTACTCTCACGTAGATCAGGCGTCTGACACTAAAATGTGACATTGGCTACCTTTAAAAAAAAATAATCGTCGACTTTTATGCCCCTTTCCTTTTGATGCCTGGTGCGACCGCACCGCTTGCACCCCCCTAGCTACGCCACTGGAGTTTGTGTTAGCTACTGAGTTAAAGCCAACTCAATATTGTGCAATATTCTTATGTTTTTGGTTTTAGTTATTTAGTGTAGCATATTTATATAGAATATTCATACTGCTGCTATTTATAAACTGGTTTGTCTCTCGTAAAAAGACGTCCGTCAGAGAGTATGCTGACAGTGCCCTATGTCTTTTTTGTCCTATAAGCAAGTTAGAAAAAAGATGGAAAGTAATGTAAAGTAATGTTATATTGCAACATCATCTAATTACGAATGTAAGATGTAACGTTCGTCAAAAAATCGATTTGACGAAACCCGAAAGGTCTATGTAAATCATACCCGGACACTTTGGTACCCAGACTACTTTAGTATGCAACAAAATTCTAATATCTGACGATATTTAATAAAATTTTGATATAACTAATCTATCCTGGGCCTACTTATATTTGTTATTAATCGTTCATGTTTAGTTTGAAGTGTGAATCTTAAAATATTTTATATTACATCCGCAACCTACGCAAAATTGTATACAAAGTATACTTACTCGTATATCCAAAGCCAAAATTGGTGTACCTCCGTACTCTAAAGAATCGTCTTAAGTATAGCATAACGGTTTGTCTCTACATTAGATTAATGATAACAAACATGTTATTATTAGCGCTCTTTAAATGAATACGATGTAATTACCATAATAATAATAATAATAATATAATACTTTATTGCACAAATAAGAGAGAAGAAAAAAAATACAATTCATTAGAAATACGATTAACAAGTGTGCAATGGCGGCCTTATCACTAAAAGCGATTTCTTACAGGCAACCAAAGAAAAAAACGGAAGGATTAAATTTAGAAAAGAAGGCAGAAAGGTGCAAAAAGTACATAAAATATATAAACCAATAGTCAGAGAACACAAAATAGTTTAATACATACATTTATACATACACATCTACACAAACACCTACATACATACATATACAGGGTGGAAGAGGCAGCGCTTCTTTTACTGAAACTGTATATAGGGTAAAATATTTCAAACCTAGAATTAAAAAAAATAATCAAGGTACCTCAACGGTTTGGACGTAGGATTTTTTTTTCATTTCACGATTTTTATCCATACCTGTATTTCGTGTCACGCACACATACGTATGCGACGTTGCCGCTTTGACAGGTAAGTGTGTGCGTGCCTATGTTATACTTTACAAATGGCGTTTTATTTTAAAACGATAATTTTATTATTTATTTTGTTTGAAAAAAAACTTTTTCATTTTTGAGAATTATTTTTTTTCCGAATTATATTAAGCTTTTATAGAGTAGTTAAAACTGTGGTTTCATTTAAAGTGGCGCTGACAATTCCACCCTGTATACATACATACAACTATTAAAGATAAATACATATACAATTATAATATTGTCGTTTTATGAATTGAGTTGGAGATAGTGAAGTTTAAGACGTCGTTTAAAAATCCCAATTGACTGGGACCGTCTTACTTCCAGCGGCAACTTATTCCATAGCTTTACTGCTTTAACCGTAAAAGAGTCACTATAGCATTTCGTGTGGCATAGAGGAGTTTTGAGGATATGGTTAAGGTGGGAACGGAGGTTTTGGGAATGAAAGGTGTCTGACCCCAGGAACTTAAAACGCTCCTTGAGGTAGGATGGTGTAACAGGATTGAAAAGGATGCTATAAAGAAGAGTGAGGGCATGCAAGTTACGCCTGTATTCTATTGGCAACCATTTCAGTTGACTACGATACTGCGACACATGGTCATGTTTCCTTAGCCCAAAAATAAATCTAATTATAAGATTTTGCAGACGCTCAAGTTTGTTTAGTAGTTGCTGGGACAGATCTAAGTAGCACGTATCAGCATAGTCTAGGATAGGCAGAAGGAGAGCGTGGGCAAGAGAGATTTTAGTCCTTAACGGTAAGACGTTCTTCCATCTTCTCAATCTACCTAAGGTACAAAAGACCTTACGACTAAGCTCTGATACGTGAGACGACCAGCAAAAGGAACTATCCATCCTGATTCCCAGATTCCTCACACTCTCACTAACCTCCAAACAAACATTATCATAAAAAATTGAAGGTAAAGGAGAACGTAATTTAGACAATTGTTTAGAGCTACCAAATATACACACCTGAGACTTGTTGGGATTGACAGAGAGGCCAAACGATTTACTCCAGGAACTAATAATTTGTAAATCTGAATTAATTTCATTAACCGCATTTGGTATATCGTTTACGGCTGCAGTTGTGTAAATTTGCAAGTCATCAGCGTAAAGGTGGTACGATGACGATATGAGTTGAGTGAGAGTGTTAATGAAAATGGAAAAGAGTAATGGTGATAGTACACTACCTTGTGGGACGCCAGCGTTGATACTGCATATTGATGAAGCTTTTCCATCCAGCTTGATACTTTGTCTGCGTCCGTGTAGGAAAGAGGAAAACCATTCAGTAGCATTCGAGGAGAAGTTAATAGATCTTAAAATAGATAATAGAATATCGAAATCAACTGTGTTAAATGCATTAGAGAAATCCAGCAGAACAAGTATAGTCACTTGCTGGTTTTCAAAACCGCATCTTATATCGTCACAGACTTTATTTAGAGCTGTAACTGTGCTGTGCCCAGGACGGAAACCAGATTGGAAAGGAGATAGTATGTTATTATTGTGAAGGAAAAGATAGATTTGCTCGTGCACAATGCGTTCAAGAACCTTAGATAGGAAAGGCAGTATGGATATAGGACGATAGTTTGAGAAGGATGCTGGGTTAGGTACTTTAGGAATAGGGATCACAATTGCATGACGCCAAACATCAGGGAATTCGTTATAGGAAAGGGAAAAGTTATAAATATGGCACAGGACAGGAAGAATTGAGTTAAGTGTAAGAAGAATCATGCGTCGGCTAATATTATCAAAGCCAGTAGCGTCGGATTTAATTGACAACACATGCTTGCGAACCTCCGCTTGTGAAATAGGCGAGAAAAGGAAGGGTTTTGTTGCAGGATTAGATTTTGATGACAAGGAGTGAAGGGTTCTTGTTTTAGTACTATCAGCCAATACATCGACAGAGGTGAAAAATTTATTCAGCGAGTCCAAATCCGTACAGTTGTTTAAGGTGGCTGAATCATTGGTGCGCCGGTCCCCTATTCCCATCGCGTTCAGAAATTTCCAAGTTTTTGCGGGATTGCTATTGTCAATGGACGAGAGAATAAAATTACGTCGTGCGTCTCTGCAAGTCTTGTTACATCGGTTCCGTAGTGTTTTGTACCTTTGCAGATTTGCGTCCGTAGGATTTTTCTTGTATTTTGACTTCGCAGTATTACGTTTGAACATAAGCAACTTGATATCTGAAGTTAACCAAGGAGCGGGGAGATGTTTTATTTTAACAGGCCGGAGCGGTGCGTGAACATCAAAAAGCTCTGTCAAAATTGAATTAAAAATATTCAATTTGTCATCGATATTACCGGCACTAAATATACAATCCCAGTCAATACAAGCAAGATCGTTCATGAACTTTTCGTTGTCGATGTTATTAAAACATCTTCGCATTACAACTGTCGGCTTCAGTTTTGGTGGACGTATTTTATATGACAGGTAGATAAGGTCGTGGTACGAAAAGGCATCAGCTGACATTTGACCAAAGCTTGCAACACGTTCTGTTGATGATACGATCATGAGGTCTAACAAGGAAGGCGCACAGCCAGGAAAGAAGTGGGTAGCGTTCGTAGGAAGAATATTTAAGTTAGCACTGTTGACAATATTTTTTAATCTATTTGTACGGAAGTCATTTTTGATCAAGCATGTGTTGAAGTCACCCATTATAATGGAGTGATCAGCCCCTGGAGCATATCTATCTAACAGATCCTCAAAGTCATCAAAGTAGTTTATATGTAGGTTGGGACTGTAAAATACACCAAGTAAGACTTTGAGAGTGCCAAAAAGGACTTCTATTAGGATATGCTCCGATGAGTTTGAGTAGGCAGAAGGTGATTTGTGTAATATCGAGAAAGGAAAGTGACTGCGGAGGTAAATGGCTACTCCCCCTCCACCCTTCTCAGTCCTATCATTGCGTATTAGGTGAAAACCAGGGAGAGGAAATGCAGTAGATGGTAAACCTGGCTTAAGGAATGTTTCAGATACTAGAATTGCGTGGATATTTTTTAAATTAAGTGAGTCGAGCAAGTCTGTATAATGCGCCGGTAAGCTTTGCGCATTGATGTGCACAACATTAAAATTTTTAGGGAAATTATTAAACTTGTTTTCAAGGAGGGAGCTAAGAGGATCCGAAATGCTATAGAAACTGCAGTCGGAAGCGGTCGAATCACAGTGGCGAAATGAATTATTATTTGTACCACTGGAGCTGCTACTAATATCCATAACGAACAATAAATAAAAAAAATAAAATATAGATACGCAATATATATATGTATAAATAATTATAATATATAGAAATATAATATATATCAGTATTAATAAATAATTTATATAGTTAAAAAAAAAAAGAAAAAAAGAAATTATACTAATACTATATTGATATAGATAAAAAAAAAACAAAATAAAAAAATAAATAAAGTTTAAGTACGTTGATAAAATAAATAAAATTATATATCCAAAAACTTAATTCACCTGTCAGCAGTGTTTTGATATTCAGAAAAACAAGAGAAGAATATTTATATATATATATATATAACATTCAATTATTAGCGTGTAAAGAACCGGATTTTAGTGAGAATGCTTGCTACATAATCTGTGGTGACAACACTGTCAGCTGTCATAACAGCGTTTGTTTACAAATTCGAAGTGACAAAATAACAAATGTTGACAAATTTTGTGGGTAAAAGTAACTTTAAAGGAAAAAAAAGAATTGTATTTTATTGTATAGTATTTAAAATACTTATATAAATCAGTAAGACTTCACGAAAAATATAATGTAAGTTGTGACTATTTTGTTGCTGGTAACATTTGGGCTACAAATATATTTTTATAATATAAAAAAAGGTAAACCACAGTTTAAAATAACAAAGTTTAAATGTGACAACGTAATCAATCAATACAACAAAAAGAAAAATAAGACACAATGACAGAATTTATCAAGTAAAAGAATTGCGAACCTTATTCCATTTTTTCAACTCCTCTGCGAGACACTAAAAGGTTGCAAAAGAAAATAAGCAAATAAATCAAACAGCATTTAAGATTTTAAATGTTAAGGACAAGATTAAAATGTCCAACTAAGTAGTTCAAAACATTGCAACTAGTGCATCTTAAAAAATATCTCTGTAAATGTAATTTAAGCATTGTGTAAGTACTAAATGGTCGCCAATTTACAGATGTATCAATCATATGTCAGTAGAATAGGTAAGATTAATGAGTGCAGAATAGTATGAGATTTTTTTCAAAGGTCATTGACACTGAATTAGACGACTTTTGTGGTTTAGATGTGTACAGTGTATATTGACTGACGTTACGGTATTTCAATAATTAAATACACGACACCGTAAAACTTTGCAAAGAGATTTTAAAAGGAACAAAAGATTTAGGTTTTAATAATATTAATTGAAGGTATAAATATATTATATTTTAACACTTGTAACTTTTATGCCACACATAGGAAATATGAGTACTTTTTTAGAAAAAGTGCAATAAAAAAAAAGTTCTCATCAAAATACGTCGAAATTCTTTCTTGTAACAACTTATTTATGTTGTTAATATCTCTGTACGGAGATTTTTACGAACTTCCGCTACCCAAAGATAATTGCTAAGAATGATCATTTAGCAAGAAAAATAGTTATTTATGGAATATTTTACGATGAGATAAAATATAATTACAATGTTTTCATTTCCCCCTCTCTAATAGTAGATACTAAAAGGCAGTGTTAAGTTCATCACTAAATACGGAATGTTGTTTACCTACGGTGCTTTAGTCAGATTAAATGTTTAGATTTAAAATGTCACATTTCATACTCGTACCCATGTTGATTATGCAAAATACGACATTCAGTTCCGCCTTTCAAAACAAAATGCCTTTATTTAGGCGGAAAGTGGGCAAAGTGATAGCTGTGTGTTTATAAATAATTGTTATGATATTTTTCAATACCTACTAAATTAATCACATATAAGTTATTTGGTAAGAATATTTATTTTTGAACCATTATTTTCAGAAATATGCAATGGTCCATGGACACTGACAATTTTTTTAAAACTGAACAACCTGTTCCTATCTCGAGGTGAAATTTCGGTATAAAAATATTTATAAATGTGATAGAAGACCATACAAATTTTCACAAATTCGTAGGAAAAAAGAATTAAATTCTCCTGTTTTACTGTTTCCGTCTATTTGGGGATAGTATGTTAGGTGACAAGTTAACAGCCGTACCAGGCCATCAATCTATCTATTAGAAGTACTAAAGTACTATTTCCCGAAAAGGAAATCAATTTACATTTTATCAAATACATTCCATCAGGTTTACGATTACTGTTAAATAATAACAGAAGATTCAAAAATGCAATTCCTTATTGTGTAGTTTTATTTTTTTTGACTGCTTAATCTGTACATGCATCAGCTTAGTTATTTGAGCTTTACTGGCACGTAAGAAAGGTATATCTAAAAAATTGCTAAATTGTAAAATAATGTCTAGCAAATAATATTTTTTTAAGTTTTACGTGTACATAGCAGGGTAAGCAAAAGGGACCTGAAGACACTCCGTCTTCCAAAGAAAAAGATACTTGAGTGCCCCACTTTCTTGAGGTATTGCGCGTTGAGTTGGGGAATCCAAGCTTTGTCTCCTCAACGAGCGAAGAGCGAGGAAATGAAAACAAATATTTCATTTCCTCGAATGGGAATCGAACCAACAATCTGTCGCATTTATAGACGGATGTTTGTGCCCCTGTGCTACGACTGGCCTCAATAATAATTATTTTAGGATTAAATGTAATCGCACAATCAAGACGTCAAAGGGAAAAATAAGTTTTACCAAAACATTTGAAGCAACCTTTAAGGTAACATAAAAGCTTAACAAAAGAACTTTTAAAGCTTCAGATTATAACGTGATTGACATTCAAATATAACATTAATTTGAAGCTTAATGGTTTCGCAATAAATGCAATATCATTTTCGTTTAGTTTCATTTATTTTAGTGTCTCATTTACATTCAATGAAGCCCGATGGCGCAGTGGTATGTCTTTAAAACTGTAAAGACAATGGCCGTGGGTTCGAATCCACTCGAGGGAATGTTTATAATTAAATTATTTTTATTTTCTCTCCAAAGTAAGGCAAAACGTGATTCCACTCAACAACCATTGTCTTGAATTCGTAATTTCAATCAAATTGAAATACGCACATTATTCCTTACAAACAAAAATATATTATCATACCTTTACTTTAATAACATTTATTGTTAAAAACAATAATTTCTTAATGTTCCTAAATTACGTTTACGAGTATTTCGATTTAATACGCCGCGCTGTACAGAATAAGTAATATTTATGCCCTCACAATAAAATTATGGTTCATTGATCCGTTGATATTGGAAAATATTACTTTGTTGTAGGTATAGTAAAATGAGTGTTTTGTATTTACTAATAAGGAGTTAACATTGAAGACGGCTCTTAATATTTATTATACAAAAATCTCGACATAATGATATAAAACGTTTTGTATCGCACAGTAAATGTCAGTTTAATAACAAAAAGAGAAAAAGCTGTGTTATCTTCCAACCTAATGTAGAGCGACAGTGTAAAAATATTATAAAGGCGCAAGATCAGGTAGCCAAAGCATTTTGCGAAGTGACTCCTTGTCGGTCGCACATCCTCGGAACGTGTTCGCGAATTAAGGCGCTTTCTTTTGTTTACAGTGAATGCATTTCTTATTAATTACGTAAAATGATATTAAAATCAAAATATAAATATGGAATTTTGTTTGTAAATGTACTTGTCGGCTTCAGGATTGTTTTCGCAGATGTACTTAGGACTGAACTTGCAGAAGAAAATGAAGTGTACAGCACCGATGATGCCGTGTTTATTAACGGTAAGTTTAATGTCATTAAAAATAGCATAGATAAAAAAATTATTGCCAATGTTTTTTTGTATAATTATTTTAATGTGCGTATTTTATTTTTATAATTTATGTTTCTTTACTTCGAATATGTAGAGATTCAATAAAAAATATACGTTATTAATATTATTTTATATAACTATTTTAGTTATGTATATAAAAATAATATTGAAAATAAATTATAACACACTCTACGTTTGAAAGCGTTTATTGTCAACCATGTCCATCTATAGTATGACAATAAATTAAAAATTATATAATTTTTTTAATACTAGATTTAGAATTATATAATTACCTAAAAATATGAAGAGATAAATGAAAAAGCTTAGTACATCATTTACATATTTAACACACGTGGGTCATTATTCGGAAGACGCTGCGTATCAATTCAATGCAAATGCTCCTCCTCCCACGCGCACCCGTCATTATCAATCACTCATTGTCCTCAACCCGTTGCCTCTAAAATCGACTGCTTGTTACATTTTTTGCTCGCATCGAAGCCATTCGTTAGAACTAGAAGAACGTTGTGACGCTGTTGACATTTCCTACCATCGGACTGAACCCGGAATCCCGATAATAATAAATTGTTTTTACTGACAGTGAATTGAAATTCAATATAATAATTACATGCGACATTTTTAAATGCTAAGCCGGTAATTGATAGAGATAGTCAAATATAATGTTTTGGCATTTATAAATCAGTGTATTAGATAGCATGACAATAAAAAGTCGTCTTAATCTTAATGTAACGTTTTGGTAATGGTAATGAAGCACGGTAGTAATTATGTATTCCTTTTTTATTTGTTTATGCTTATTCAATAAATAGGCGTGTCTAGTAAATAAATAAATTTCTTTTTTTTACGTGGTTATCTTTGTCAATCAATTAAGGTACTTATAATAAAATATAAATCAATAAAAATTTATAAATAAATTTTATGGCTCTTAAGTGCAAAAAAATCAGTCAATCAGTTTCAATGTTTTATTACAATATAAAGTTTATCATAAAGGACTATTATTACCATCACGTTGTTGTTTAAATAAAAATAAATACAATGAAAATGCGTTTATTATTTAAATTAATTATTAAATTCGTAATAAAAAAAATCTAATATTTAGAAATCTAAGGACTAAGAAAGATTATTTTGGGTTACTTGGTTAATACTTTAAATAGGTACTCCTGGTTGTTACGTGAAAAAAACAACAGGTAAATTTTAATCTTAATCGTAAAAACAAAAAATCGTATCATAATAATTAACTTTTAGGCACAATATGGATTTATCGCACCTCAAGTTTTTAAAAAGTTGTTTATATCTTCAAAGTTTGTTAACCTGTAAGTGATCATCACTTGTGTGTCACCTCATCACCTGTCTCTCTTTTTTTGGCGAACCATATCTCTATTTTTTATTTAAAAAAAAGAGATTCATGACATGATTCGTCATGTTTTGTTTTCAATTAGGTAATCATTTGCAATTTTAACCTTGTTTGCAAAAAATATTTAATGTTTACATTTTACATTATTCTTATTCAGTCAATGGATAGATTAGACTTAAAAAAACTTTAAAGTCATATATGAAGATAGTAAATTAAATCAGCTTCACGCTGTATCCCGCCCACAGCAAGGTAGGCAGAGACACTTACCGCCGAATCCTGGAGGCATTGGGTATTAAGTGGCGGAGCTCAACGCCGTGCTTTGCCTCAACACTTCGACTTCAAAATTATAAAATCTTTGTAAAATTATTTTTCACTTTTTATATCGTTCTTAGAAGTCGGTTTTTTTTTGTTAAAAATTAATTTATTATTTTTAAATCATTTTCACGCTTTATCCCTCAAATAGTAGGGGCAAGCAGAGAGAACTTAAAATAAAGATACTGCGATCTCTACTTTTCACCAGATCTCGAGAAATTGCCTGATATTTAGAGAAACGAAACACTAATAAAGAGATCCTTTATCTGTTCATAAAATAAAAGAATAGGCTATAATTTTTTCTCATTGCATCTGATAAATATTTATTTATAGGTACTCAAAATTATTAACATTCAAGCTTACCGTTCATACCATTAAAATCAAATCAAATTCCAGTACGCTGATACTGATCGAACACCGTTATGTACCCATCGTCACAAAATAACATGTTTGCACGTTGGGATTGATGCTTTTTCGACGTTAACTGAATAATAAATAAGGCTTATTACTCACTGTAGGTGCTATTACAAGGAAAACCAAAAAAAATGAATTAATTTTTGGAAAAAATGTTATTATACATTAAAGTATTCATTTAATCCCGAATTTTGTTATTGAACGAATGTAGACAATAATGCCTCTGATATACACATGCACATATAAAATATTTAATTAATTAGATTAGGATTAACAACCAAAATGAAATGAAAACTCCGATTTTTTTGTCGCTTGAGTTAAGTGGCGGAACTCACCGCTCTATCTTGTCATTCCTTGTCATTCCTTCGAGTGAGAATTGAATCTACAACTTTTACGATGTGCTTCTGCTGCGCCATGACCGCCTCATGTAATAATGTCTTACAGAAATATTTGTATTTAATTTCATCATGTTTCATCATATTAAGTGTATAAAATGCAATAAAACAATAATACAATCAATAAAATGATATTTAAATAGATCAAGCAGAAGTTACCTTGACATACAAGTAAAAATTTATTATTAAGATATAAAGGTTACATTTACCTAATAATTATGTCGTCAATAATCCTGCAATAAAACCTTCTTTCCTTTTACCATTGTGTACTTACGATCTAGATTCATATAACCGAAATAGAACCTAGAGACCCGCCTCTGGACGGGTTCATATCTGGCTACGTTCAATTGTTTATATGAGTTCTAAAAAAATTTAATCATTTCAAGAGCAGAAGAAAGAGAGAGCAAATTAGTAGGTAATAGTTATGTGATATAACATTAAATATGCCAATTTGTTGCACAAACATTTTTCGCTCTAATGTACAAAGCGTGGCGTTAATATTTGATAATATATACCTAGATAATTTTATCATCTATTATGACAAAAAACTAACTGAATGTTATAACCTCTCCTTCAATTACTATTTAACTCTATTTCTGTTTATACCTGTTTTAAGAAAGCCGGTGAGATATATTGACGTAAATTACTTAAGTGTTTTAGAGAAATGCTATATGTTAACTACATGCTTACCTATTTTAAAAATATATTGATATTCACATGGACGTAGGTACACTAGTAAGTTAATCAACTTCATTATTATTTTTATATTCATTATTGTATAAACTTAAAAAAAAAATAATAGAGTACTTGTATTCAACTCAAGTTTCTCTATAAAATATTAGTCTGCATCTAGAAACTTGGCATCTTGGCTTGGCTTTTTATACATAGGTAACTACATTATAATCAGAAACATTACTTTACATTATTGTTTGCTGAATTAAAGTCAAATTTAATTTAAAAAAATATATAAAAAAAATTTATTGGTACTTTAAAATATGTAACTTCTATTACATGTGTATTTTATGTAATATTTCTTTTAAAAGAATATGTAGTAAAAGAAATGTTTATGTAATGTATGTTTTAAAAGAATATTAAGTTTGTTAAAGTCAACACGCATCTGTTTTTTTATCACGCATTTTGTAAAGTAATATAATAATTATGAATGACGAATAATGAAAAGTACCAAAAATGATTCTTATTTTACCTGACACTTTATTCAGTGGTGTAGTGAGGCGGGAGGGGGCGGGTCACGGGGGGTCATCATGCGCGCCGCTCATAAAAGGGCGCCAAATAATCCGCAAAACTATTTAAGCATACAATGAAATTATATTGTGTTCGCCTGGGGGGCACTGTAAAAGTGTTTTGGCTCGGGCGCGAGTAAAGCTCGCTACGCCACCGACTTTATTATAGGTGTTTTTAAAATAAGTAAACGAGGAATGTAATTGATTTGTTTTGTGCCTTATTACAGTGAACAACGAACGAGTAAAACGCGAATCGAACAGCACTCAAGATGGAAAACGACTAGTGTTACAATCTAGACAAGTAAGTCTATTTTTATCCTGAAAGATAGTTTCATTTTTATTATAATCCACGTTATTTTGAGACCAATTACTTAAGATTATTTATATTATATTTTTAAATTTATTTCTTCAATAAAATTAATTTACTATATAGATAAGTTATTAATCTTAGCAGCTGATAATGATAGAAAACTGTATTGGCACTTTAAAGCTTAGAAATTCGAAGTGGAGTTCTAGTGTCAAAGTGGAATAAAAAATTTTTAATTTTTAATTTCATATTTTAATTAGAGTGACGAGTGCCAGAGAGAAACCGGCGAGAGAGGGATATGCACGGGCTTTCGAAAATGTTATCCTCGTTACAGACAGTACAATCCTGAAGAAGGGGAGAGAGCTCCATCTGATTTCTGCTATTTCACATATGACAATCAACAAGTAAGGAGCAATATTCTCTTCTCTCTTTCTTCTATTTTCTGACAGTGAGAAAAGATAATACATATAAAATTTTACTACGCCAATGTGATTCAAAATTATACATACCTATCGCTTGAATTATCTTATGCATTCAATTGGAGCCTGTTTTTGATATCGACTTCATTATGTATGGACAAGTTTTTATTTGTGTATTTATTTGCCTTTAATGAAAAATTGTTCGATTTACACAGCTTATGATATTATAGAGCGCTTAAAGAAATTGTGATGATTTCATCATGAAATAGGGAAACTGTTCACTAATAGGTATGTTACTTGAGACTACTGTATTGTATTTTATAAGCAAGTTCAATTTTTGAAATACTTAATTTGATGAACTGTCCCCACACTACGTCTGTTGTAAAGCTCAAGTACTGAGAATAATGCACTGCAATAAAAACATACTGTTACATTCTATAGACTTCAATGAAAATGATTTCAACCACATTTTAAAAAGTAGAATTTTAATCCAAACTATAATATTTAATTGCAAAAACTGTATAAGCAAAAATATTTTCTTGTCAAAGGAAGGAAGAAAATAATCAAAAGTAAGAACAATCCTAAAACTAAATCTGGTACAGCTAAATTCAGAACGACCACGACTAGTCACCATTTCCGGAGACATTTCATGATCGGTAGTTAGACTGGGAAACGAAACCTTTTAAATATGCCCAATGAAGATACGGACTTCAAAAATATTTAGATCACAACAAAAGAAATTGTTTCAAGTACTTCTTGACTTACCTAATTTTTTTATTTTTTTTTGTGTCAAAATTTCCTTATAAAAAGAAAAAATGCGGTCTGGAAGGAAGCGGAATAGTCAAAATGATGAATAAACGTGATGACTTTTTTGCACTATTTAGAAAATTATACTTCTTGCTGTCGGTTTTTTACTAAAAAAAATAAAATAGTCTGCGATAAAAATAATTACATCTTCGATATATCAACGTGATGTGACAAGTTCCAGTTTTTTAACTAGCTATAAAAAAAAGTGTATTGAATGTTTCCCTTAGTAACTTGTAGCTTGTTTGCCTTGTGAGGATACTGAACCGAGCGGCTCCTAGGAAACTTTGCATACCGTCTTGTAATGTAGAGATTAATGAATTTATTATTACGATTCATGCTTATATGTAAAGAACTTATGCATATTTACTCTATTTATATTTGTGCTAAAAATATTTTTTTATATGAAATTAATTATTTTTTTACATAAATCCTATAATCGTATAAACCTTAATTAATTCTATTTATGTACTTTTGTTACTAATGTATTAGAGCAGTTAATAAAAACAATAGAAGCCATTAATATCACTCGATTTTAAGGATGAAGCTGAAGTACACTGACGAATTATATCCATGCATATATATTTTTTGTAAATTGTTGATATTTATTTATTTATAGGTTTTAGGCGTGTGCTGTATAGACCCGGCCGTTCTACGCTACCGACGGCAGTCACCATCATTCCCGGTGCCATTAACTAAGTTAGCATTTTGTATGAGTATTAATTACATAAACTGTCGTGGTTAGGTATAATTAAATAGTATCAACTAAACAAAAAAGTTATCATAAGTCGCTAATAGATATCAATAAACAACAAATTTAGAAGACATTAAAATCAGCTTCACGCTATACTCCACACAACAGGGTAGGCAGAAGGATCCGTTCCACATTTTCCGCCGACTTTTCGAGGCATTGCATGTTGAGTGGCGGAACTCAACGCCGGGCTTTTGCATTGTTGCCAGAGCGGAGAAATGAAAATATTAATAAATAATAATTGAATAGATAAGAAATGCATATTTTTATAACAGATTACAAATCCCTGCGGGCTTGCCACAATGGTACACCAACTTTTATCGTCAGATACCAGCGCAATGGCCGCCAGCGTTACCGCCGATACCAACACATCCACCAGACCATACAGCGCCTACTCATCCACCATCATTGAGTAAGATCTGCGGAGATATTTTTTGTTTTTTTTGTTAATATATTTTTATAAAAAAAAAACCTTTTTTATTTTTATTAAAAAAAAAAACGTTTTATTCCTAGTCGCAGGTATAACAAGCCCAAAACCTGTTGAGGGACCTTCAAACACGCCTCCAACTACCACATGGGGAACAAAGCCTCCAGTCAGCACTACTAAGCAGGTACATTTGACATTTTAATAAATATTTTTATTTGCTCATTTGAGTTTTTACCGAAGAGAAAACATATACATACATATCTAGTTACATTTTTTGCAGACACATACCTACATATATTTATAAAACAGGTACTAACTACTTGTTATGTAGTTGTTGTACTAATATATATTTTGATAGTATGGCCACTTACCTTACTTATATTTTGTGTTAATATTTCAACTTAAATAATGAACAAATGATCACATGCCATCGTGGCACAGTGTCTGATTGCAAGCGCAACCGTTGCGGGTTCGATACTCACTGGAGGGAATGAGTTATTTTCATTGTCTCCATTTCCTCACTAAGGTCAAGCGTAACGGTGTTCTGTAACTCAGCAGCATTTTTCGAACGCATGGTTTAAAAATTAATATAATAAATGAATAATATAGTAAAATACCATTATTATATTACTAATATGTTTATAGACTTGGCCTCCTATTCACCCAACACAACCAACTAAGCCGACGGCGCAACCAGGCACAGATTCCTCATGTGGCATCAAAAATGGACCACAGGTATGGACCAAATACAGCAAATCTTAGTCTTATTAAGTATTAACCACATGGATAGTAGATAGGTACCTCTCCAATATTTGCCTATTTACTAAATGAAAATATATTTTCTGTATTAATATCCATATAAGTTATTCTGGACATGAAAATTAAAATTTAACTAATAGTACTTGAGCCCAGTCGTACGCGGGCACTAGTGTGCGACTGTAAACGCGACAGGTTGTGGGTTCGATTCCCATTCGAGGAAATGATTAATATTTTTATTTGCTGGCTCTCATAACGAGGCAAAGCGAGGTGAGTTCCGCCACTCAGTACACAAACTCAACACCACTCAGTGCCTCCAAAACTCGGCGTAAAGTGGGGAACTAAACTAAATTCCCAAGTGTTAAAAAATTAAAGCTATCATATTCATATCAAAATTTATTAAATATAGACATATGGCAGCACATACGAGTCGAAAGATGAGGAACGTATAGTGGGCGGACACGACGCGGATCTGAACGAATGGCCCTGGATAGTTGCGCTGTTTAACAACGGCAGGCAGTTCTGCGGCGCATCGCTGGTGGACGACAGCCATGTCTTGTCTGCTGCCCACTGCGTTGCACAGTACGATATTTTATGTGATTTTTACAACATTTTCTGCTCGAATTTGCGTTGAAAGAGTAAAAATAACGGTCGATTTCCACTTTAAGCATATTATTTATTTATTTATTATAGGGAAATATGTTTATAAAAAATTTTAAACTTATAAATATAATACTTAATTATAAAATTTAATTGTCTTGATCATTGCTCATTTTCACACCAAAATCTATAAACTTTTCTTCTACTATTAGTATTGATTTATCATTCAAACGTACAAAAGATAAAAATGCACTAAGTATATGCATTTTTACAACTCAGTATGAGACTGTAAACGATTGTGGGTTGAAGCAATATTTCATTTCCCCCAGTGAGGAAATGAAATATTTATTTAATATTTTGTTAAACACGTAGACGTAACGCTTCCAAAATTCGGCGCAAAGTGAAGAGGAGTATCCTTACACTAGACTACTCTGCCTCCTCCTCTACTCATACATACAAGATACAGCGTGAAATTCAATCAATATATGTTAAAAATTGTATAATTTCAGTATGACCTCTTGGGACGTAGCCCGCCTCACGGCTCGACTCGGTGACCACAACATCCGTACAAACAGTGAGACACAACATGTGGAAAGAAAAATCAAGAGGGTTGTGCGCCACCGCGGCTTCGATATGCGTACTTTGGTACTTTTATTTCCTAATATTAACTTAAATTATTTAATAATTATACTAAATTGTTGATTAGAGATCAGTCGTGGCGTAGGGGCACAAAGCTTGACTGTAAACGGTTGTGGGTTCGATTCCCACTCGAAGAAATTAAATATTTAATTATTAATATATATTTCCATTTCTTCGCTCTGATGTCGAGGCAAAAGCACGGCTTTGAGTTCCGTCACTCAACACGCAATGCCTCCAGAATTCGGCAGAAAGGTAACGGAGTGTATTAACAAAAGTTTCCCTTGCTTTTTTTAAACCAGAGAGTTTAATTTAAACTATCTCATTATTTTTCAGTATAACGACGTAGCAATTCTTACGCTGGACCAGCCGGTATCCTTCACCAAGAACATCCGGCCAGTATGTCTGCCGGGCGGCGGTCGCGCGTACTCCGGCCTCACTGCTACTGTCATCGGTTGGGGAAGCTTACGAGAGAGTCAGTATACAGTACTTAATTATTATTTTCGATTACTTTATATTATCATCATTTGCTAATTTATCTGCATTCTTAAATTTATATATATTGTGAAATTTACGTAACATTTCGGATCTTTACGATATTTTAAACCGTATGTTGAACATAACCTTTTATGTTGGGTCTATGATATTACTCTTTTCGGCGTACAATGCAAACGAAATACGGCGTTGAGCTCCGCATATTGATTTTTGATCAAGTGAGGCATGCTTTAAGCATTCATATTTCCAGGTGGACCGCAGCCTTCCGTCCTACAAGAAGTATCGATTCCCATATGGACGAACGGTGAATGTCGATTAAAATACGGTTCAGCCGCACCAGGGGGTATAGTCGATCACATGCTCTGCGCTGGAAAAGCCAGCATGGATTCTTGCAGCGTGAGTACTCAATAGTGTAGTAAAAATAATTTAATATCTCTCTATATGTTTCTAAATTATTCGCAGAGATTTTACGTAATCTCAATACATATCACTGTACCTATATATCACCCAATCACAAACATCACACGAGTCTCCTTTCAAAAAGCGGTTGCCTACAAGCAATTGCATTGACACAATTCCATTGCTTTTATGTTTTCCACCTACACCTACCCTCTTTTACACGACTTTGCTAACAATATACATATACATATATAAATAAATATCCAGGGCGATAGCGGCGGCCCGTTAATGCTGAACGAGGGTGGTCGCTGGACGCAAGTGGGCATCGTCTCTTGGGGCATCGGCTGCGGCAAGGGACAGTACCCCGGCGTCTACACGCGCGTCACAGCCTTCTTGCCGTGGATACAGAAAAACTCCAAATAAGCTTAATTCTTTTGAGAAAAACAACCCAATTCGAATTCAATTTCTCAAATAATTGGTTGTCTGTGCGATCAAATAAAACAATAAAAAAATATCGTTCTCTTTATTTTAATTAATATTAATGAATACACCACAGTTTTACAGTCATTGAATACACAAAGATTATATTATTAATATTTGGTACATAATTCATATTAAAATTAAACTAAGATATACATATAATAATATCACGTAATTGACTAAAACGCTATTAACTAATCGCTTCACATATCGAAGTTTGACACGTGAAGATGCTGCAAGATGTTACGAGCTGGAAATGAGTGAAATTAATTTTAATATGTGATAATTCCATTAACTTTAAGGTTTACAACATTTTCTATTTTAAACAAGTTAAAAATAAATATTTAAATATATGAGATAACATACTAAGTACCTACACCAGGAAGTTAGGAATCCATTTAAGCAAATCAAATGTTAACTACGAACATTTAAGTACTATTCCGAGCTTGAGTTCCGTGTTAGTTTTATATATGTCACGATTTTGATAAAATTTTGTAATGAATATTTTTCTTGACATTTCTAACAAATAAATAGTTTAAAAAACAAAACAAAAAATAGTTTAAAGACGCCAGTCGTAGCGCAAACGCACAAAGTGTGAACTCGAGGAAAAGAAATATTTATTTACAATTATATTTCCATTCTTTCGCTTTGGTGCCGAGGCCAAGAAAACCCATAAAAATGTATTATCTTTTAGGAGGCGAAAACTTGGCATTTAATATGTAAATATAGTAACCTTGAAAATATCCAGTATCATAAATATCATCGAGGGTAGGCACGAAGGGCGGGTCGGCGCCCAGCAGATCGTCCCAGCGCACGGCGCGGAACAGCGGCATGGCGCGCACGGCGGCGGCGGCGGGACGCATGGGCGCCTCCGCTGTCAGCAGCGCCTCCACCGCCGACACCGCCTCCGGTGATAGCGCTTCGTCCGCCTCCGGCCATTCTATGTCTGCGCATACAGTGGAAGCTCATTAAGATCTCTAGGGACCAAGGTTTTTGTGCCATTTAAAGAGGTTTTTATTGCGTGTTAAGCGACATAACTCAACGCCGCGCTTTCCCTCTTTACCCAGGAAAATGCCAAGGATATAAAAATATTAAATATCTACTAAATATCTTGAATGGGAACTTCTGTCTTTATAAAGATTTTCTATATCCCACTAATCTTATAAACGTGAAAGTTTATGAAAATGGATGTTTGTACCACTTTGACTCAAAAACTTCTGAACGAATTTAGATAACATTTTAGAGTAAAATATCTTATAATACTACAGAATAACACAGGCTACAACTTATGTAAAGATTGAATGAACTATAATATAACAATTAATTTACATCCAAAACTACTTACTTCTAGAAAGTATATTATTGAAGACCGCTTGAGGTGTGTCATCATTAAAAGGTGGCACTCCCGTCATAAACTCATAAAGACACACACCTAGAGCCCACCAATCCACAGGTGGTCCATGGCCTTGTCTGTAAATAATACAAAAAATCACATCAACATCAAATTCGTCGTAATAATACAAATTTAAATTATATATTTAAAATTATAAACCTATCAAAATTGCATGACAGCTTATAAAAGTTAACTAACTTAAATTTGCGGGCGTATGCACTCACTTTGTATGATATGAATGGAATGTAAGTTTATAATGTTTTTTTTTCTGTGATATATGTATGTATAAAATATAATTTTCAGTTTTTTTTTATATATATATTTTGCGATGATGGGTGCGAGCGTTAATTCATATTTAAAGGGGCCTAAACTTACACTGGGCCTTAATTCCCAAACAATGCTCTGAGCTCCTCACTCTGCAAAATTATAGAACCGACGTGCGACTGTAAGCGTGACGTGGTCGTTGGTTCCATTCTCACTCAAGGGAATGAAATATTTAATATTCTCATTTCATTGTTCTGATAAGGGGGCAATGTTTTCGATCAATGGAAAGATCTTAATTGGTAACAAAGTATCTTAACACTAGGTTTCCACGATCCCTTTTTAAATAGTAGGGTAGGCACCCTACTGGGTGAGTTTTTCTTTTTTTAAAAATAGTAATTTAAAAAAAGAAAAAACCTTAATAGCAATTCCGGTGCAAGATAATCGGGTGTGCCGAGTATTCTCTGGTCGGACACTTGGTTCCCGCGTCTCACGCTCTTCGGTGTCCTGTAAGGCGTGTGGGCGGTCGCGAGCGGCGTCTTGCACACGTCCGTAGGCGATTTACTATCTTCACTCTATAAAATATTATAATTTATTTATTTACACTTTATTGCACACAATCTTTTGAATAAAGAAAATACAAGAAAAGAAATAATAAACACACGTAATTGATGCACAAAAGGCGGTCTTATCGCGATATTCAACGATTTCCTCCAGACAACCTTTGGGTTAGCAAATTTGTATGATTATGTAAGGGATAAATATACAAGTATTTGTAGCGACACAGGGACACTTTAAATGTTTTGTTCACGGGTTTCATTCCCCCTCAGGGGAAAGTATTTTCATTTCCTCACTAAAGATTTAAAAAAAAAAAGACAAATCGCGGCAAAACAAAACTTAGCAAAGAAAGAACAGAGAATTGAAATCTAGTGTAGTAAAGTGGTTAACTTGAGCGGAATTCAATGACGCATTTTGTCTTACCAGAACGGCGGAAAAAGAAATAATAAGCATGGCGAGATTTTAAGAAACAACTCTAGATAATTGAGAAATATATTATACTAACAAAGTATATCATATTTATACAGAAAATAAATGTTTAATATTAAAAAAAAAAAGTTTTTTATTTTATAAGTATAAAACCACACTGAATCACGTCAATGTGTGACGTCAAGTCTGAGTAATCTGTCAATACCATATATACAAAATGTTATTAAGCAGGTAAGAAGAGATAAAATATATGTAATACTTTACTTTGCTCAATCTTCTTGTAGGAAAAATTTCTAAGCTCGTAGATATGTGTTTTCCAAATGTGTAAGATTTTTCTTTGGAGCTTGAAACTGTATCATCAAAGGGCAAATTAAATCTTGTAGCCTTCTTTTTCAACTCGGGCGATTTGTCGGCCACTGGTGTTGAAAATATCACACCTACGTTGAAATGGTGACTATCGTTTTGTGATACCCATCTGAAAATATTACATTATAACATTTTCTTGATGCTAACAAAGCTATTAGAGGGATGCAGCATAAATAAAATTAAACTATAAAGTCTATACAACATACCTCTTTTTGAGAACCCCTTTAAGTGGATTTTTTCGCCTTTCCGGTGTAGGATGTATAGATATACGTTTTGGTGTGTTTTGACTGACTTCTAGCTCTAATGCCATGATTTCTTGTGTGAGACCACTGTGATTTTCTTTAGATTCAGCAAGACTAGTCACACCTGTTGGAGTGTCTCCATCACAGTCTAATATTCTCTTTCTTTTCTTGGCACGGAAACTGAAAAAGTATTGTTACTTTTTTATCTCCATCACGTTGTATCCCACATATAGCAGGGTAAGCAGAGGGAACCTAGTGTTAAGACACTCCATTCTCCATTTTCCGCCGAGCTCAACCCCGATACCAGAGCGAGAATATAAAAATAATAAATATTTTATTCTCCCGAGTTGGAATCGAACCGACAACCGTAGACATTACAGTTGTACGCTTGTGCTCATGCGCCACGACTTATTGTATCTAAACTTAGGGTAATAATTATGTTTTAATTCGTTTTCATTTCGCTTCTTTATTAAGACACAATTTTGCAATGTGTTATCCAAAATACAATGTGAAATGTGGGGAATGGACTAACTTAGCACCTCTTTTTTCTTTGTGTTGCTATAAGCATATAAATAAATAAATAAAATAAATCAGCTTCACACTGTATCCCGGATACAGAATGGTAGGCAGAAGGAATCTAGTGTTTAGCATTGCGTGTTGGATAGCGAAGCTTAACGCTGCACTTTCCCTCTACACCAGAGTGAAGAAAATGGAAATATAAATTTACATGTTTAGTTACATGGATGGTCTTTAGAAAGAAATAACACTGTAATAATAATATCTTTACCTTGGTATCCTTTTTAAAGAATGACCTCTACATAATGGTGATGTAGATTGGTCATGCTGGGAATCAGTAAAAATATTTGAATCAAGGGACGAGCCATTAGTGCTTATATCTGTTGATTTGTTACTTTTAGTATTTGTACTATTTTTTGAACTTTCACATGTATGGTAGGAACTTAGCGACTCAGACCCAGAATCATGACTCTGAAATAGAATTAATCATTTAGCATTGAGGAATATTAAAATCAAATTTAATATTTTTTATTATTTCTATGTTTTCAAATAATCTCCTGATTATTTCAGTTAAAGCTAATATTTATATAAATTAATTTTAAAAAATAATCAAGAAATACTTGCAGCAACATCATCCAAATTTATACTTTCAGCACTCATAAAGGGGTGTATCCCAGACAACTGAGAGTGGTCAAGCAGTGGTGAACTGAGACGACCATTTCCAAACACACTCTTAAACCTTGCTGAAAATATATTTTTTATGAAACTAGGGATCCTGTAGATTACCCTAAAATCATCACAATATGAATGATATTTAAAAATAATTAATATAAAATTTTTGACTTATTATTGATTTTATTATAACTAACTGCTTATCACTTTGTCTTGTTATTAGAAAATGAATATAATCAATTCCTCCCAGTGGGAATCAAACTCATAACTGTTGCATTTTGTCAGAGGTGCCCTAACTGAATAACTTTTCTGAATTCATTTATCTTTTATTTCATTAATCATGATTTCTTAAAGTTTAAAGATTATAACAGTACAAACCAACTGCCACTTATCTCCGATCAAGTCTAATTGTATTTTCAAGCCATCCACAGGGCACCCATTGTGCAACATATACAAACAAAATTACATCTTTTTCAGTCTAGCTACTTGGCAGATATAAAAGAATTATGGATTATGTAAAAGAAACTCCTACATAATATAATAACTTCTTCAATAATAAAATAATTACAAAGTAGAAAGTTAATGCTGCCTATTCTTTACGTATTCCACACTATAAATAAAAAAATATTTAAAAATACATAAAAATTTAAACATTCTCAAGAGACACCAGTTCTAATCTGCTTACATGCAAATTTCTATGTTTTCAAAAATATTAATATGCTGTCACTTTACATACTAGTCTCCATAATTTCATCAAGAAGATTCTCACAAGTTTCAGTTTCGGTGATAGAGTTCTGTACACTTTCTCCACCTCCAGAACCAAAAGACAAATGAGAAGTTAGAGAGAGCAGTTGTCCCGGTGTGCGCAAGTTGAGACTGGGAGTGCAGTTGACAAAATCAGAAATTTCTAAATCTAAAATAGTTACAGGTTTTAATTAATATACAAAAATTGAAATGCTGTTGCATCAGCACAGCATTTAACCATAATTGCATAGCAATGATTTTTGGTGTGAACAAATCATAAGTGTGAACTTCTGCCACTCAATATGTATTGTCTCAAAAATTGGAGAAAGTTGGGAATGGAAAGTCTGAACACTAGATATTATATAAGCTTCACACTTTATGTATGATAAACTAAAATACATTCGGTAAAAAAATATTTAGTAAATGTTACAAATTTACCTCTGTGTATTTCAATTTTAGATAATCCAAAATCTGTAAGCTTTACATGACCAGTTTTAGAAATTAACATATTGTCAGGCTTTAAGTCCCTATGAACAATGTTATGTTTATGTAAATAATCTAATGCCAATGTCACTTCAGCTATATAGAATACAGCCATGGCTTCTTCAAAAAATCCATACACTCCAAGCAATGATTTTAAATCACCACCAACCATATACTCCATTACCTTAAAAAAATAGTATCATTATAAAATGAAAATAAATCATAACACGCTTAAAATATAATGTTTAATATACTAGTTTCTAAAAACTAATATCTTTACCAAATACACAGAAGAAGCAGATTGAAGGGAATAATACAAATGCACACAAAATGGACTTCTTGACAATGCAAGTGCATTTCTCTCAGTAACCACTTGAGCAACCATATTTTTATTAATCATGTCTGATTTTTTCATTACTTTTATAGCATACACTTGTTCTTTATTATTTTTTTTATGTGCAAGAAAAACTTTACCGAAAGCACCACGACTAATCGGTTTTACAATAGCAAAATCATTTATATCTGGAACCTAGAACAGAATAAAAACAAACATTGAAATTATACACATTTGAAAAACCTTTAAGATAATTTTCATTATAATAATTTTTTCATTATAATAATTCTATTTGAATAAAGAATATTTTGAATTAAATAATAAACACCTTGTTCGTAGAAGCATCTTGACAGTCAGAATTAATTTTATCTAATATTGTATGGCTAGCACAAAGTTTTGAATCATTCGAGGTCATATTTATATTTTGCAGTTATTATATTTTACTTGAAAACGAATAAAGTCTGGTCATTTCACATCTCGTAGTGTTAAATTTTTTAACAACAATACTGACAGACTGAGTAAAGTATTCAAATTTCAAACACAACTGACAAAGCCACAGATTATTTACAACGTTGATGAACCGAACTCTACCGACACGGTACCGTATAATATTTTATATACAATAGTAAGATAAACAGGTATTTGAAAATCATGAATCATCATAAATTATAGAAAATTATCGTAAAGTTTTATTATTTTTATTATATTTATTTAAAATAATAAAAATTGGCTAAGTTTACTGAGAAACAATGTATAGAAACTTCTTTTCTATAACTAAATAATATAAAGTTTTAAAATACATTTAATTTAGTTAAAATATCATTGAGTTAAGGCGTACAACATAAATACTTATACTAGAATAATCATACAGAAATTTGTAACGTTAATGTAAGAATATTTAACAAAAAAAACTTTATTAAAAAAGAAACATTTTACTCTATATTTTTTCCGTTAAAACTTACAATATCAATAATGAAGATAATTTGTTAAAATGGGAAAAAACAAATATGTTTGTGTCCAAGTTCATTAAAATTTTATTGCAGGAAAGCGTCAATTTTGTATTATTTACTTTTGTTGACATAATGAAACATAGTTTTTAAATGCTTCAACAATACTAGAACAAACCAAAGTCTCACGAGGGTTTTCTTCATAACATTTCAAAATCTGTGGAATTTCAATAAAGATAAAGTAGTTAATTTTGAAATAGTGTTATAAAAAAGATTATTATACTTTGACACCATGCCATCAGGTACTGATTGTTTCAGTTGATTCAGTTTTATTTGTTCTAAAATAAAGTCCGCGATACCTGTAAATATCTATCTCTTATAAAAAAAGTCACAATAAGACTTTTTGCGACAAAAAATAATTGGAAACTGCAAGTTGGTAATTCAACGTTTTTGATTTGACAAAGATATTGCAACTTACGAGCGAAAATAATTCCATCATCAAGGAAATTTTATGAAGATAAGCTGTGGCTTTTATAGCATGTAATTTGGAAGTATACTTTTCGAGAAAATGTAAAATTACAATAATTCAACGCTCTGTTTACGACCACAAGCAAAGGCTAGTCCCGCGGGGGGTGCCTTCACAAAATTATGAAAAATGATTTAATGTATAATGTATATAATCAATCTTATGGGAAATGCAGGATAATAAAATAATTATAGGTAGGATGCGGGGAAGCTGCGAGTGGGCCGCTAGTATTTAATATTTTCGTTTCTTCCCTCTGATAACGAGGCAGAGCACGTCCTTGATTCCCAAAACTCAACACACAATGTCTCTAGAATTCAAAGGAAAGTGAGGAATGGAAGCGTATAAATGAAAACGGAGTGTTTTGAAACTAGGTTTTTAGTTCCTATACCTAGTAGCGGTATACTGGATACAGCGTTAAATAAAAAAAAAAACAAATTATTAAAACCTTTGTTTGCCACTCGAAGCAAGGTTTTAATTTTTTTATTTTCTCTTCAGTAATTTTTGGTGATTCAAATAATTTATTTGTATGTTCAATTGTGTTCTCGTATTCTCTTTCAATAATCTTGTTAATTACATAGTGTTCATTTTTTAGATAATCTATTCTATCAGCCCAGTAATCTTCACTCTCATCTATACTTTTTGTATGTAATTTTAATTCGGAGTCCTTAGATAAATTCTATAATAAATTTGTAGAAATTAATAAAAAATACGAATATCACAGGACAATAAACATTTTCTACTTTTTTCAATAGGACTATTTAAAAAACAAACCTCATTTTTTAAATTATTCTCAATATAATCGTCTTTCGTTTTTCGTAATAGAACTGGGCGCACAGTAAAATTATTCTCGAAACTGATTCGTCTTGAGTCTTTGCTTGTGATTGTACCCATGATTGTTTTAAAATAATTATAAAAATTTAGGTTACGAAAATTATTTTTGATAAAGAATAAATATTATAATAAAGTAACTAAAAATGACAAATGTATTTTTTCATTTAATTATAAATTTAGCGAATGGCACAGTATATTACCAGAATGTGATATAGAAACTTGTTATATATTTTTAATGATATTAATTCTCACATTTATTCTTATAACGAATATAACAAATAGAGTAAGAATTAATATAACTCGTGAAGGGGTAGGGTAAATTTATATACCGTACGGTAATATATATGTTTTGCGAGGCCTAATATTGCTGTGGTATATATAGATATTTGTAGACAATTTTATACAGTATATAAAAAAATAGAAAAACTAATTTTAACCTTTTAATTTAATGACCTTTTTTAACTTCTCGGTATTATCGTATCTCGTCCCATTCGAGGTTCGAGTTAACTCGAGCTACTAACTCGAGTTGATCTATAAAATGACATTGACAGCTTCATATATCTATGATCTATGTACATTACTTACTCTTGTCAAATCTTGTCTCCTATAGAAAGTAAACAGTATATAATATTTTGTAATTTGTATTTTAATTTTATATTGTTATGGATATTTTATCTATTACTATTTTGAACAAAATTCTTATTTAATTTCATATTATACAATTACGACCTTTACAATATTATAATTTATATGTAAAATATAATTTTGCCGTAGAAAAACATTCAAAAAATACTATGTCCCTATACGATGATCTCGATACAATAAAAGCACGTACTACAGAAAAAGTAGCGGAATGGTCTTCAGGAATCAAACTTTTACAATCACAACTACAATTAAAAAAAGCTGCAGTCACTCAACCTAAAAGGGAAGCCTTGCGTAGGTCGAATCAGGTATACTATCAAGAAAATGTCTACCTAAACGCTTTTGTAAAGCTCTAAATTTCATAAGTTTATGTTACTTTACAACTTTGTTTTTAAGGTTTTGACTCCTGTAATTGACTTGAAAAGTAAACAGAAAGATGATGATGAAGCTAATTCAAATAGTCCTAAAGTGCAGTCAAAGACATTCACATCTTCTTTAAATGTTCGCGACTTTGATTGGAATGTTGCAAATGAATATGACCCAATGTGGCCTAATGACTATGAAAAAGTTGCTAAAGGTATGATTAAGTTAGAGAAGAAATTATTCACATATTCAAATGTTAGTAATAGAATTTTTTTACTGTATTACAGAAATGCAGGCAAAAAGATTAAATCTAGATGGGAGTGATAGAAATGAAAGATCAGAAAGAAAGCGCAAATCAAGATTTGGTGATGATGATGAACTTATTCCAGAGAAGACGCTGGTACCGATGGTAATTGCTACATATAATATTAATACTTTTTTTTCACCATTACACTTATACTGGATACTTACCCTGGATAGCAGGGTAGACATTTGATTTTCTACTTTCTGCCCAAATTATGAGACATTGTGTGTTGAGTAGAGGAATTCGACACCATGCTTTGTTCAGAGCAGGCAAATGAAAATAAATTCAGTATAATTTGCCCTTTAAGTGGGGATTCAATACACAACTTTCACGTTTACAGTCAGCTGCTATTCCACTGCACCACAAGAACCTTAAAATCTTATTACAAAAATATTAACTATTGAAATTATTAATTGCTTATAATAATTATTTTACAGCAACCTGAGGAAGAGGAAGCAGAAGAAATATCTAAAAGAGCCACCGGTGTTGCCATAGCCCCACCACCGTCTCTTACTGTGGAGTCTTTATCACCACCTCCACTTAATATTAATACACCTTCAAATACAGGCTTTTCAATTGGTGGATATGGTGCCAGTTCTGTAGCTGCTAAAATTATGGCAAAATATGGCTTTAAGGTATTAATAACAGTAGTTATGAAGATAATCTATTACATTGAAGTATTTATCACTTAATATTAATACACCTTTTAATACAGATTTTTCAAGTGTGGCTTCTCATAAATTGTTTTCACACAAAAAAATTATGAAAGAGAGCCTCTCTTGGAAACAGTCCAAGCAATCTGACAACTAAGCTATATGTTCTTATCTAGATCATTTATATGTTTATTATAATTTATTCATGTCTTTTCCAGTTTCAAGATTTTTACAAATTTTATAAATAGCATTCTATCTACCAAATTATAATTCTTGTAATGTCTTTGGTTTATCAAAATTTATGAAAATATCCATACACAGCTGCTAACAACATAAACAAATTGTAACAAGTATAAAATAAAGAGATTAATAATAGAGAATAATTAAAGAGATCATAATAAATAATGTTACAGATATTATCCTTTAATATTATGACAGTTCAATAAATTAATTTTATTTATTAATTAAAGAAAATTATTAAAATTTATTTATTCTTGATCTTCTGCCAAATTCTTGAGACAGTGCCTGTTCAGTGATAGTAGTGTAGAGTGTAGAAATGAAAATATTAAATAATTCATTTCCCAAATGGGAATCAAACCTATAAATATTGAAATATTACAATTGCATGTTGTGCCACTGCCTGCACATACATTTAGCTATCATTGATATAATGACGGTCCTTAGGTCAAGTACCGAAAATCAAAAATTGCAAGTATCTTTCTTTTATTGCTCTTTCGAACTACTAACAAGGGTAGTAAGGCTTTCTATTGCTTACACACTAAAACTACACTTCTTAGTAGTTTAAAAGAGTGATAATAGAAGACCATCAATTAGTGTATTCTAAATCATATGCAAATTGCATATATACTTTCAGGAAGGTCAAGGATTGGGTAAAAAGGAACAAGGAATGTCAGTTGCCCTTCAAGTTGAAAAAACATCTAAAAGAGGTGGACGAATTATTCATGAAAAAGATAATAATATGCCACCACCAAGCTTTGCTATGCCAGCACCTCTAGGATCAGGTAAATAGGAGTTAGAAACCCTTACTTCATAAAATACGTCAAATATAAATTCTTCTTTATTTTAATTTAATATCAAACTCTTATTTTTCAGATTCCCCCAATGCTTCAAATTCTCCACAACTTTCAAAACATGAGCCTTCAATTACAGAAATTATGAAATCGCCAAGCAAAGTTGTTCTTTTAAGGGTAATCGTTTTGAAATTAATTTCTGTGGTGGTTCTTTTTTGTTATCTTGTTATAATTTAAAGTACCAAAATACAACATTTTGCATACACATACAATTTTTTAAAGGTCATTAGCCCAGAGTCTGTCAATATGACAGTTGTGAGGTTAATTCATACTTGGACAACAAATTATATTCATAATTGCAGAATAAATTCCGCCACTTTAAAATATCTTGAAAATGAGAAATGAAGTGTCCTAATATTAGGTTTTGTCTGATTACCCTGCTATATATAAGAAATACAGCGTAAAGCTAAATATATTAAAAACTATACTAAAATATCAGTACAGAATTTTGTGCACACATAGTAACTTTTCTATCAATTTTTTTAAATTATTTTTAGAACATGGTGGGCCCAGGTGATGTTGATGAAGAACTTGAACCCGAGGTAAAAGATGAATGTAATACAAAATATGGAGATGTCATTAAAGTGTTAATATTTGAGATGCCAAATGTTCCACATGATGAAGCAGTCCGGATTTTTGTAGAATTTAAAAGAATTGAAAGTGCTATAAAAGCAGTAGTTGATCTAAATGGTAGATTTTTTGGTGGTAGACAAGTTAAAGCTGGTTTTTATGATGTAGAAAAGTTCAGTACATTACAACTCACTGAATAAAATATCTGGTAATAAATATTTTATTCTCTAAAATTTTTTTTTTCACTGTCCTGCAAAGAAAATCTAGTGATAGTTCACTATGTTCGTCACTTTTGGCTCTAATTTAAAAAAAATATATATGAGTGACATACTTCCATCATAATAATTTTCATGCAAAGGGGAAAAATTGTATTTTAAATAAACATTATGGCCTGGGAGAGATTGCTGGCTTAGCAATAATGCAGGCAGCATTGTGCTATTTTTTGTATCATTGTAAACACATTTGTAATTAATTATTTGGTGTGCTATAAAGACTATTTTACTTTATTTTACTTTATGGCCTGAGATTCCACCGCTTAAATCTGCAGGGATCTGTTTTCTTAATTAAACTCATATTAAACATGATTAGTAGAACAGATTACACTTGGGTTGCCTAGAAGAATCCTGCCGCAATCACCTTTAATTAATTTTTTCCTTAACTCGTTTTTTTATATGAATCGCACATTATTTGAAAGAAAATTGCATAAGGAATTGGAAAATTAAGATTAAAAAGAACGCATAAAAAACGCTGAGTTATAAACACATGAATATGCTCTTTAATAATATTAGTTCTTATTATCAGCTGTAATAAGACTAACATCCCTAATAAATAGTGTGTTATCCACAAACACGCTCCCCCTCTCTTTCGCCAAATTGCATACATAGTACAAGTGTGCAATATTTCATTAATAGACAATTCGCTAGACTTGCTTAAGTCTCTCGAGCACGCGAGGGAATATTGTACACAAGTTCAGTAATCTTAACTTCAAGGTGGCCATGACTCGTCGACCGAATTGTATATACGGTCCATTTTAACTCAAAACTGAAACTGAACTATGATGAAAGGGAATAATAGTAATAAGAGAAAAATAGTTTTTGTCTATAATAAATAAAATGTCAATTTTTTTTATGATATACATTTTACTATTACAATTTTGGATCCCCCTATTTAATTTAAATATTAGACACATTTTTTTTTCATTGATGATTTAGCCAAAAGCAATACTAGAGTTATTTAATCGAGTCTACAACCCTACAGTATAGCTAGTAAATGACGTTTCATGGGAATTGACAAATTCCGTCATAATGACAAATGATAAAACACGAATCTAATGAACTTTCAATTTCAATTCAAGTGTAGAATTCTAGATTATTTTCGTTTTTATAGTTTTATCGTTTTGTAACTAAAGTGAAAGGTGGAGGACATTTCATATTTTATAGCTCTGGTTTCAGAAGACATATCATTTAAAAGTAATGATATATTTAAGAAACAAATAAGATGGCTTTTTATTCATGCAATCGATATAGATTAATAGTTTTGATAATGTTAGCACTCATCATTTGGCAATGCATACGTTTACTATTGCCTGATAAGCCTAATAGTCACCTGATGGAGGTACAGTTGAATTTTATTTATATAACTATATAATAGATATATTTACTATATAATAATAACTGTTCCTTTTTAGAGTAGTATAGTGGAATTAGAAGATGATAAATATAACAAACATAAAGAAGATAAAATAAAAATAAGGGTTTATTATGAAGCTCTTTGTCCAGATTCAAAACATTTCTTTATGAAACACTTAAGACCTGTGACAGAAAAACTATCAGAATTTCTTGATGTAACTTTGGTTCCTTATGGAAAGGCTAGTGTAAGTATTTTTTTTTAAATTTACTTTTGATATGATTTTGTTAATTTTTGTTTCTTTCTTGTCATATTTCTTTTAAGATATATTATGTACTGTAATAGCAATATACAAAGTGTATACGATTATTAAGTTTATATAAAATTTACTGTCTTGTGTCTAAGTGGAAAGGTTGGCTCTGATGGTTATGGGTTCAATTACCACTCAGAGGAATGAATTAATATCATTTTCTACTCTATTAACAAGACAAATTAAAAGACAAGTCTAAAATTGAGAGAAAAATGAGAACATTGATTTTTTAAAAATAAATTTCAAAGTATGCTCCTTGGCAAGTGATGCATTTGTCCTAATGTTGATTCCATGATTTAAAGACTTTGTTTCCTTACATTTTTTGTTTTTGTGAAAATTTATGTACAATTTTTAATATATTTGTTGATATTTTAGACCAAAGAAGAAAATGGACATTATTATTTCAAGTGTCAACATGGTGAAGAAGAATGTTATGCAAATAAATTACATGCATGTGCCATTGAGGCTCTCAATAATATGACTTTGGCTGTGAAAATTACAGAATGCATGATAATAGACAACATGGATGCTAATAAAGCTTTATTAAGGGTAAATATACTATAAAATTTAAAATATAACTTCATGCTTTATCTCCAATAGCAGAGTAGCCAGAGAGCACCTATTGTTGAGACATCCTATTCTACACTTTGTGTCTAAATTATATTTGTGCAATATAGTATATATTGCACAAATGGTAATGGGATTTGAAGCATTTTCATTTCATACATTTTCATGTATGAAAAGAAAATCCCAGTTTTGTTATTATTTTAATATAAATTTAAAAAATGCACTTAGCATTACATATAATTTATCTTATATAAATTATGTTTTCGTTTAAATCATTCAATTTTAAATCAATGAATAATACTTGCTTTAATACTTGATATTTAAAAATTATAAATCCAACTTGTTCTTTTAGCTTTATTTCTAGTAAAGTCCCGTCAGCCGCGTAATTGGCAGACATTTTTTTTATTGATTATTTTTTTTATGTTTCAGTGTGCAAAGCAAATAAAAATTGACCCAGAACCGATCAGTGTATGTGCATTAAATGAACATGGATCTGCATTATTAAAAAAATATGGTGATGATACAAACATAATAAAACCTACTTTTATTCCAACTATTACTATTGATGGATCCAAAGATAACCAAGGGCCAATTCTGAAAAATTTCCTTTTAGAAGTTTGTAAAAAGATTGACATGCCTTTACCTCCACCCTGTTTGTGACCCACGAAATTGCATAGAAGAAAATTCAATCATGTTTTGCTTTATTTTAATAAATTTTTCATGTAAATGTAACTTGTAACTTCTCAGATTTTAGTAATGTGTATGTACACTTAAAAAAATCAAATTTGAAAATATGTATATATATTAGAGTATTCTAACACAATATTAAAATATAATTTATTTTTTTAATAATATAAATATATATGTACATAGTTTCAAATTACATTTTTTTAAGTGTTACATATACATTTGTAAAATCTGAGAAGTCCATTCACAAGTCCACTCTAACTACTAGTGTATTAGTAGAACATAAACTCCTTTAATGGCTCACCACTGAGTTGAATGTATATACATATGTTTGGAGACAACATGGCCTATGTTCAGCATTGGAAGAGGACAAGTGGTTCATGATGATGATGATCCTCATAGTTATGAAAGTATTTTTTTTAGCTTTACAATGTATTCCGCATATAGCAGGCTAGGCATCGTGATAGCATATATATGTCATTATAAATTAACATGTTTGGCATAAATAAGTTGATTTATATAAAAAAAATTGTTGTTAATTTTATTAAAATAGGTTCCTTGAATGAAAAGTATTAATTATAAATTATATTGCAATATATTTAGTGATTGTTACAGAGGCATTTTTTGTATGATTTATAAATTGTTTTATTTAAAGTTTACTATTTTTATACTTTTGCATTATTTCTGGCTAATCATTATGGTTGTGTTTTTGCATTTATCAAAATACATATAAGCATAATTGGCGTATTTACTATATTTTAAAGAAATATTTTATAAGTTTTACTGAAGAAATAAAAATAAGTTGTAGTTAGTAAAAAAACTATCGATTGGGGTGAATATTTGACTGCTTTAGATAATAAGCAACATAATCCAAAACCCATTATTTACATATAAGGACACTGGCACAATGTAATTTTTATTTGTAAAACATTGTTTTTATTTTTTCCTTTTGTTTTTTATATACATTTGAATTTGAAATTAAAAAGTTATGTATACAGATGGATATGGTTGATATGCTGTTTTGTATAACAACACTACAAAGGCATTTTTGACATTTTTATGTTTTTAACGATTTATTCCGACAATATATTATATTTTTAGTTACAATAGATTCTTTACTATATATGTAATATATGTGTTTCCTAAACAGTTTGTTTTATTTCAAGTGTTTTTTATTATGCATAAAAACCTTTATATTTTTGGTATTAATATCAAAATGAGAGAATATTTCACTACAATTATAGTTTAACAATTTTTAAAGTGTTATTTGACACTAGGTAAAAATATATTTTGTAAAGTAACCTGTTAAAAGTGTGTTCGTTATAATTTCGACTTAGTTCGATAAGAACATATAACATTCTATTTATGCTTTTGACATAGATGATAGGATGAAGAGGATTCATACATACATGCCAATATACTTAATACTAAACCATTAACTAAAATAGTTAAAATTTCACTAGAGCACACAGCGTGAACACAATCGTTCCCGATTGACGCGCTTATCATCGAGGTGATGCCCTTAAATGGCCATAATTGATTATTTAATATATTATGCCATGAATTAGACTTTTATTCGATATCCGGCAGATTTTATGATGTTCGACCAAATATCAAGTACTTTTTTTGCTGAAACCCGCATATAGTAGGGAAGGCAGAGGGAACTTAGCGTTGCGACATTCAGTTTCCTAATTTCCGCCGAATTTTCGAAACATTGCGTGTTGAGTGGCGAAAATGAAAGCCGCTCGTTGCCTTGTAACGAGAGCAAAATTAGAAAAATAAAAACCCTGGTAATCGAACTCACAACTGACGCACGCTTGTGCCACTGTTCCGCGAAGCCTTCATGTAAGCAATATTTTTTTGTAGTGATATTGAAATTAAGAAACTAAAACCATGCTATTATAGTTTAAAAGACATACTTCATTTTGTATTTGTAATATAATCTATGTAATAGTAATAGTTTAGTATTATATAAAGGATACGTATATTTAAATATTAGCACAACTTTTAATTAATAAATAAATAAGTTTGCCGAATACAATTTAAAACTGAGAACATCAATTTCCTAGCGTCTAAATGGCTACCTTTGCTCCGAAAACCATTTCAAACACAACAATAAATCTTCACTGAAATCACGGTCTAATTTCGTAAAAGCCCCGTCTCGCTTTGCTAATTAATATGAATGGCATTTGCATCCGGCTTTTTCTCGCGTAGACCATTTCCAACTATTGTTTTGCAAAGATCCTCACAATTTATTCCTATTTTTATCAGACTGCATCGCGGCGGAGGAATCATTGAGAACAATAAACCATCTTTTCGGTTACGTTGAAATGAAAAGCTTTTGTTCACTCTGGACGAATTACACTTATTTGTTCTATGTAATTAGGTAGGGTTTCTTTTTTGCTTTTTTATCTATTGTGTTTCATAATTATTATATTATTTTAGTCGTGTAATTGTAATGATACTTGTTTTAGCAGTTTCATTAGACGCTATTGTGTGTGAGCCATTAGTCCTACGATAAATAAGGAATCGTACTGGACGAATTGATTTAGGTATTCAACACGTACTTATACTTTGAAGTTGATGAAATAAAATAATTAAAAATAAATACTTAAATAGCAAGGAAAGTTTTAAACTTTCTTAACTTTGTCTCAAACAGATCTTCCTGTGCACTTTTTTCCTTTAAGTCCTTACGTTTTTGTTACTAGGTAAATAAATTTGTTAAAAAAAAGCGTAGATAGAATATTTACCATTTATTAATACATTCATTTTTTAATTAATTCAATTAAATTTGTGTTAAATATTAACAAATTACGATAACATTTAGAAAAAAATGTTATGAAGTGTTTACAAAGTGGCATTTCTTACTTACCTAGGTAGGAAACAAGTTTTAAAATAGTAGGTACCTACTATCTAAGTATGCCTATAATATAATGTATAAAAAATCTAAAAATTAAATAAATAATTTCGACGTTTCATTAAATAAAATCAAAATGTACTACATATATGAAGCTAAGCATTTCGATTCTAATGTCCTAACCTATTAATTACTCTCAGTATTCATTATAATCGCGCTAGAAAATCTAATATAGTATACCTAGTAGCGTATTATGAAATAAATAATGCATATCGACATCAGAGATACGTCGAACGAGTAATGACAGTCACCGTTCAGCCTGCCGATGTTGATTGCTGATACCTCGCTATAAATCCGTTTACACATGACCAACGCAAACTTTCTGCTACGCGGTGCCTATGTTTGTTTAATGAATAGTAAAACGCTGTAAACAAATTATTGCTTTTTACAAAATGTTCATAAGTTTTTAAGTTCATAGCTTTTATCTATTATAGGAATGCCTTTGCCTTGCCAAATAAAAACCTAATAGGTAGATGTGCAGCTACGCATTTTAGTACGCAAAACAAAGTATATTATGAAATTTTATTCGAAACACACTATTTATTGTTTTATTTTCGCACATTTCACTTAGTAGGGTAGGCAGATATTCTGCTCTTTAAAATGCATTGAATTTTGAGTCTAATTTGAAATTGGAAAGTGCTAAGTGGTGTCGTCCTATGTTTACCTGGGAGCTTTAATCTCAAACGGTGGAGGTGCGAGGAGCGACGTATGGCAATTACGAGGACTAGTAAAAAAATGTGGAAGAATTATAATATTACAAAAGTAACAACATTTAGCTGGTACGCATACGCATTATGCCTATACCATTATGAGTTCTATTTTAGATCATGAAAAAATAGAACGCTTTGACACTTCGTGGGCGGAGTTTCGTACCAATGTTTTCGTATTATATGTAGGTATGAGTTAAACACACCGAAAATAAAGTCCAAATAAGTAAAGTCGCTAGTGGACGGATCTATCTATGAGCGAAGGCATCATAACGACCCCTAGCGGGGAAAGATGGCGGGACAACTTACAGTGAGCTACACCTACCCTACCAACAAACTAAATAGCATGTTGACCACGACCACTCTGCCAAGAGTGATACGAATTAGAATAAAAAGTTGCCTAGATAGATAGTCTCCTTTTTAAAAATACAATGCATAGCACTGAGAGCATCAAATGGAGTTACATCAGGTGGGGGGAATAGAAAAATTTTGAATACAACCATTTCTCTGCGTGGGTTCCCCACCAATATGTGAAGGTACAGTTATATTTTTTCCAAATGCACTACGATAGAGTCGTCATCAGAGTTGTATTGCTTAGTTAAAAATATTTTTATAGATACAAGTAGCGTAGGGTATTCACCCTCCACTTTAAAGCTCTTAGTAATTTAAGGTAGCGTAACCACTAACGGCAACAGTCCATATAAAAAATAATGTAATCTAAATTATTTTTTACATATCATATATTTTTTTATAATGGACAGTTGTATTTTATGTATTCAAAATATAAAAATATTATTTTATCAATGTAATAAATTCTTGAAGGTACCTTCTCTATTTTTCACTACAGCAACATAATTAAATTCTTTCACGTGAAAAATTTGTTTCGTTTCTTTTCGTAAATAATATAAAAATTTTAGAAAACCATTGACAAATGCTAAGAACAAAAAAATCTAATAAAAAAAAAGTTATGTCTAAGAGGATGGCTCCGTCTAACAAACACTGTAAACCATGTGTACTTACTGTATATATAATATTTGTCGGTGGAGCGAAAACCATGTAGTCTCATTAAAACTTTCCTCAGACTGGGCTTGCACGTGTTTTTAATTTTTATCGAGAGCACTCGTCGTTAGCGGGCACGGGATGCATGCTGTGGCTTGATGCTTTGATTGCGGTAATGACGTCTCTCCCGTTCCAACTCTATTCCTCTCTCTCCACTATCTTTAAATTATTTCTTTACAAATTGAGGTATCTTTTTAATTAAGCGACCTTATGTCCATAAAAACTTATGACATAAAATTGTTAGAGCAGTAACATATGGTCCACTGCTTACCCACAGACAAGTAACGTCTCTATAGAATATCTTTTCAAAAAAGTGCTGAATAAATCTTGTTATGTTTATTGCAATGTGACATAAATTAATTACACTTAATGGTAGACGGTGTTTTTTTTCTAGTCTTAATTATTTTTCTTATAAAGTGACGACATTTTAAATATTATTGAGGTGACGTTGGTCTCTTATAAAACTACTGCTGTCGATTTTGAAATAACTTTGCTTACAGCAATAGTTTCTTTTAAATTTTTATCTTTACCTCGGCCTCCAATAATTTTTTAGGGGATGAACATATTTGTCTGTAAAAATAATTAACACTGGGTAACAAGTTTCACGAAAAATAGAGAATGAAGTGTCTTAAATCTAGATTCAGTCTGCTAATTCTACTGAACTCGAGAGATACGTGAAAATAAAAAATATAATAAATAAGGAAGGAGTAATTGAAAATCATAATTTACTTTATAAACATTTCTTTATACTCGTTTCTTTATATATAATTTTTAACTTAAATTATACAGATTAATTACAAGTAACAATGTGAAAAATGCGTTACAAACGAAACCGAACGCTGAGGCCGATCGTGCGTCTCTATCGCTTGTTCCGCGCTCTCGTTTGCACTAACGGCTCAGGCGGAACGTGACAATAATTTTCGTCATGCTTTCCGTGCTTGCAGCCGGTGTTCTTCGATTTATAAGACATCAAAACACGAGTTACGTAAATTATAAATATTTGTGTGGAAGATGGTTTACTGGTTATAATTGATAACTTGACAAGTCTATTGTAATAAAATAAGGTAAGTGATGATGCATGTTCGTGTTTATCTGCATAGAGAATGGATGCGGATGCGGATGCAGCGGACAGGGATGCAACAAATCCGCTTAGCACGGTCACTGGCGCCGAATATGCTGTTCGCTACTGACGCGAACGGCCTTAATGGATTTTTCATGTCGATTGCACTCTGCATAAGTGTGCGTGTGAGATTATCGAAAGGCTTCAATAGAAAATTTATCTTATAAATTTTTTGTTTGCCAGAAACTGTCTAGAATTAATTTATGTTATTTTTATGCAGTTTACGCTGTGCGTTTGGATTTTAGCATAGATATGTCGTCAATTTTATAGGCGATAAAATTAAAATTCATTATTTGCTTTTACTGTAATTGCTAGATATATTTGTAACATTTTATATACACTCAGCTTAAAATGTCCACGTATTAATTACGTACATTCTTACATTAAAATGTAAATTTAAAACAAGAAAGTAATTTGCAAACACTTTATAACTTGCAATAACAGAGTTGAGTTCGATGTAAGCGCAGCGTGATTTTACAATCTGTCCACAGACCATTAATAATAATTAGGAGTGATATCCTTTTGACTTACTTGTAGGCGGCGACAGCTTTACCGCCGCATATTTTGACGTGAAATTTATAATTATTGTAAAGAACACAATAGGGGTTTTCTTCATTGTAATATGCTAATTAGCTTTTAAAAATAGTGTATCAATTTTATACATTTATTAGATACAGTTATTTTTTTTAAGTCATATTTTTATTGTATAAGTAAATATTAAAAGTACGTTCATATGAAATATATAACAACAGGTTTAAAAAGCAAGGATTATAAAAATAAATATGGGGCCAGTAGTGGCACAGGGGCACAAGTATGTGACTGAAAACGTGATAAGCTGTGGGTTCTAAATATTTAATATGTTTATTTTTACGAAGCCAAGAGTTCTATCCGCTACTTAACACGCAAAGCCTCTAGAATTAAACTTAGGCTCCCTCTGCCTTTCCTGCTATATGCGGGATATAGCGTGAAGCAAAAATATTATAATTGCCCAATTACTGTCGGCAACGAGTGCTCATACGTACATATTATAATATTTTTGCTAATTCACGCGTCTGTCAGTTATTTCTTTTAATTGCACAGTTTTACTATAATTATACATAATTTAACCTTAATGGGTTCTTATTTTATAATTGTACTACTGTGCCTAACAATTTATATTTAAGATTTCACAGTAACAGATTATTGCAGTCACTTTATATAAGGTAGCTGAAGACTAATTTAGTTTAAGCAGGGAAACGCCATGCAATCGGCGGCGCTTCTTGCTGCAGTGTTCCTAGCTTTGATTACGTTTGGTCTTGGACAAAAGGAGAAGCCGGTAAGAATGAATTTATAATTGACAACATAAATATGACACATTTTTTCCGTAACTAATAGCAAGATAGGACAAAGACAACTTAGTGTTAATAATACGTTTTTCAAGTTCTACTTACAATTTTAGAGATATTACGTGATAAGTTGCGGAACGTGGCCTTGATTGCGTTTTCTCTGAAATCAAGAAAATGAAAATATATAAATTTAAATATTATCGCTTTTCCAAGATGAACTCAAACGCGTCCCACAGCGTCTTGTTCTAATCTATCGACTACTTATTATATTTTTTATATTAGGTACAATAAATAATAGAATTCCCTGATTCTGAAAAATAATAATACATAGTATGTTAGTATTCTAATCTAAAAGTTTTTCTGTCTAAGATTTTGTATTTTTTTAATACAATTCTTACTGGCATTATAACAAATAATAATCATAAGATAATCAAATTATGTCGCATAATGCAGTTAGTAGGTACGATAATAATTATATGAAGACATAAATTAAGTAATTACGTCTATTGCATTGTGAAAATATTAGACGATTAATATGCCCGAGCACAATGGATTATTTTTGAAAATGTCAATTTTTCATGATCGTGGACGTGTCGTGAAGCTTATGAAGCGTAGGGAAGATCAGAGTTGATGGATGGGCGACGGTGTTGGAATGCACGCTACACTATTGCTCAATGTCGCGTCGCCTGCGAATAAGTGACTGACGCCAAAGCGGCTTCGTTACTACTTTTTCCATTATCTACAAACGCACTTGTTCATAGAGGAATGTAGTTTGTGTGTTTTCATTCTTCAATTTTGCTGGCTCACGTGTAACGTTACATATATATACTTTTTTAATTTACAATATACAGGTTGATTTTCTTAATATGGGTTACTTACTTGGGGTTACTTAAATATATATGGGTACTTACTTGGTACATAGTGATATACAATATTTTATTTCGTGAATACGGAGTTCATGTAAATGCAGGTAGGTATGCCAGTGGCGCAGGGGCACAAGCCTGTAACTGCGAACGCGATAGATTATGAGTTCGATCCCCACTCGAGGAAATTAAATATTTAATATTTTCTTTTCTTCACTCTGATGTCGAGGCTAAGTGTAGCGTTGACTTCCGCTCCTCAATGCCAAATGTGTCCAGAATTCGGCAGAAAAATGGGAAACGGGGTGTCTTAGTACTAGGGTCCCTCTGCCTACTTTGTTATTTGCTGGATACAGCTAAAAAACAAGGAGAATGCACGTATCACCAATAAATATGAGGAGTTGTCAACCTGCACTATTTGGAGATTCATAGGCAGCATTATGAATGTAGATTATCGAAGTTAATTACATATTTTTATTTTATAAAAAGGTATCTAGTGCTTTACTAAGTAACAATGAAATAAATGATTGAATTATAAAATTTAAAATTAAATATTGCAGAGGGAAATATAATGGAAACGATTCAGTCTCGTCTAAATTAATATTTAACGTTATGATACAACTTGATGTGTACTGGGTTGGTCCCTATGGAATCTCGGTTTAGTAATTTTCTTTTTGAATGTTATGTCATTTTTAATATTGAAGTGACTTCTTTGACTTCTCTTGTTTACAAAGGGATCACGAAAGTCTAAGAGATTATGTAATGACACTATATAAATAATTCATACAAAATTATTTCTATCGTAGTTACAATAAATATGAGGAGGCGTACTGTCGTATGTGAAAGTCTCAATCTGATACATTGATTTCGTACACAAAATAGTTATTACTCGTCCATTAAATACTTTCAAATATGTCTAATAAAAGAATAATTATAATAAAATAATAACTTGTAATATATATCTATTTATAGTAGTAGATATTTACTAAAATATAAACTTATTATAATAGGCGTTCAGTAATAATTAGATATGAAATTACTTTTGGCAAGGTTTTATTTAATTTAAAAAAGCTAATATTAATAGAGAACTGTGTTCAACATTCAAATTTCAATAGTTCATCAATGATCAACCATTTGTCATAGATAACATTTGACTACGCTGGAGTATTTTAAATATCAAATATATTTTTTTAAATAGATTTATTGGTTCTATTAAATTCATAAATGTGATATCTGTATATTTCATATATCATATTTAAGACTAAACAAAATAATATTAACAGTAAAATTAGTATTTTAAAAATACAATTATGCTTTTGTAGAGCTTTAAATTATACTTGGTTGAGGTTTTCAAATATAATAGAAACGATTTCTTGAAATAGAAAAAAATATTAATATATGTACAATCAATTGAAAATTTTACTAAATAAGACCAATCAAATTGGTTAAAGAAATACCATTTAACGAGCAAATATGTAGGATATTTCCCGAACATGAATGTGGTTTATAAATGTTATTTTAAATGTATATTAGTTCCAGAAAAAAGAGATAAATTCAATACCAAAAACTCTGGAAGTTGAATCATTCTTGTCGTAGCTAATAGCTAATATTTAATATAATTTTATAAATTAAAATTTGTATTAAAACCGTAATAGGGCTCAGACATTTTACGAATAACGTAATATAACAAAACTTTTGCATAAAATTCCAGGTGTTATTATAAAAATTAAAAACCATATAAAGCTAAACAAATGTTAAATAACTGACTTTATATTTGTATAACGTCAATTTTTACTTATTATGATTTTGGTAGTCCTTTGAAGCATTTTTGTATGTTACTGAGAGCCATAAAGGCGATTGAAAATTGATTTCAACAAAATTGTATTTTCAGGAATTTAGTGAGGAAATCAAAGAAATAATACAACATGTTCACAACGAGTGCGTTGCTAAGACTGAAGTGACAGAGGGTGAGTAAAAGAAAAATTTATTTCCGTTACCTTTGTTCTCTATTCGTTTGTGTATTACGCGATATATTCCCCGCTAAGCTTATTCAAAGTTATAAAACTATCAGAAATGGCATTTCGTTGTTTAAGAATTTCTTTTTACCATATATGTCGTTAATTTTGATAAGATTGGTGTTATTATAGACATTGTTAGCTAGAAATTTAAAATAAAAATGTACTACATATCCATACTTTTATAGAAACTGAAATATACTATAGAATTAATTATTCTCGAGGTCTTGAAACATACTAACTACCCCAAATACTACAATTTGTATATATGTGTTTTTTTCAGTTACAAGGCTCTCGTTGAAACAAAAGTCACGCAATTACATACTACATAGGTACTTAGAGCACTTGCCCTACGTCTAAATTATTTAATGTCAATTATTAGGAAATGTAATATGTAGATACTATTTTAAATAATTTTGCTGCTCACGAATAATTTTACCTTTACGTTCATATTTATTTTTCATTAATAAACAAGTGTCGTCGAAATATATGTTTTGTTTGAGTTTTTAACAGTCTTCATTCCTACTTGCCCCCAGAGGACATAGCGAATTGCGAAAACGGCATATTTAAGGAGGACATCAAATTGAAGTGCTACATGTTTTGCTTACTAGAAGAAGGGAGCCTCGTAAGTTATTTACTTGTCCTTTGTTTACAATTTCAATTTATTTGACGTAATAAGTTTTGTATTACCTGTAAGATTACCTTATAGTAGGAGATTTATCTTCATAAGACATTTTTTTGTCATTAATTTTAATGTCAATCTGCAAAATTCACTGTCTATTTTTAATTCAAATACTGCATATATAGAGCACTCACTACAAATTTGTATCCTATGGGAAGCGATGTCATGGAAGTTCTGTCAATTACACAATGCAATCAATACTCGTCACGCTAACCTTGTTATAAATATGTTTTGTATGCAAACTTAGCAATTACATAATTATATCAAAAATAATAAAAATAATATACCTACCAGTAATCGACAAGCACCAATGGTTGATTTTTTTTGACTTTCAATAAGTATGTAAATTTCTTAAATTGTGAATACTAAACTAAATGCGAAACCCATTTTTACTTCCCGATGACAAAAACAATGTATCCTTCCTGATGACATTTAGCACAGTATACTTTTTTCCCGCCATTTTATTTCAAAATGCCGGATGGACACATGGATAATTGCTAAAAGCAGTTAGGCGCAAGGTATTCATTATTATTTTTATACTTTGACAGCAATTTTTTTTAAATTTATTTATTATATAGATAGAAGATATAGATAGATCTTTTGACCAAACCTAAGGTTAATTAATGTTTTGTATCGATAACTTATCTATAAATAAGTAAGTAAATATATTCTTTATAACAGGTTGACGAAAACGATAATGTGGATTATGATATGATGATTAGCTTGATTCCGGATCAGTACACCGACCGAGTTTCTAAGATGATCACCGCGTGTAAACATTTGGGTAAATTTAAAAAATCGACGTAAATATGTGTACCTGCCTACTATATATTATCTATACGCACGCATATGTATGAGAATGAAAAAAAGAGACCAGAAAAATAAATATTAGTTGTATCCCGCATATAACAGGGCAGGCAGAAAAAACCCAGTGGCAAGACTGTCTGTTCCCCACTTTTCGCCCAATTTTCGAGACTCAACGCTGCGCTTTGTCCTGTTACCAAAACAAGGAAAAGAAAATATTAATTTATTAATTTCCGTTTAAAATTCCGTAAATTTAAAAATCAAACTCACAACTGTCATTACATTTACACGCTATCTCTGCGCTACGACGGCTTTTAAATAATAAAAACAAATAAATATAAGAAATGTGCTACTGCATTTCTTTTGTTTCAAATAAAGTTTCCTTAAAATAAATTAGAATACAAAATGTAAAAATATCTTAAAAGTACCAACCTATAGCCGAGTCTTAACATAACTCTGATAATAATTTGTTTCGATAATTTGTAAAATACAGTACCTACACGGAAAACAACTGGGAAATTGAATGTTATCAAAATAGATTTTCGATTTTATTTTTACCAATTTATATATTTCCAGATACTCCTGACAAAAACAAATGCCAAAGAGCGTTTGATGTTCACAAATGCTCCTACGATTCGGATCCTAAGGTGAATTTCTAATCTACTATTAAAATATGTGTAATGTCTTGAACCATGCATGATATAATGTTTAAATTAGATAATTTTGTAATACACCTAAAGGAAATGTTTTTTTAGGCTGAAAAACTAAAGAGAGATGTTTATAAGATAACAACTTATGTGATAGGTAATACAAATGAATAATAAACACAGACATAACTCTAATGTCACGATTTCCTTACAGGTGGGACCGCGGCCGCCTATAATCGGTTGTCGGTTTGATTTCCACTTGAGGCAATAAATTAGTTTTATTTTCTCGCCCTGGTATAACAAGATGCGGCGTTATGTATCTTATATTATCTTATTTTTTATTTTTTGGATTTGTCTAAACAATGAGAACAGAGGTGGATAATTATTATTTTTGCTTTTTGCATATTGTAATTTTAGCGCTAATAAAATATATAATATACTAAATCACATAACAATGATATAATTTTTATTTAATTTCAGTTTTACTTCTTATTCTAATTTTGAGGAGCGCTGACTTTGGGGGAAGTAAATATGCTTTAATTTATTTTAATAAAAATATATAATGGCAATTAGCGAATTTTTTTATTGAGTGTAGATAAGGAGAAACATATCTATTTTTTTAACTTGGTACATGTGTAACAAACTGTGACTTATATAATTTTTTTGATTAATTTTTAAGTAAGTACTGAATAGTCAGTATTATATAATTTATTTAATGTTATAAGGCTGCGCGTCCAGATAATATCGCTACTTCCCGGTAAGACGCAAATACTTGTAAATAACGACGTAATTTGGCGTTAGCCGCAGGCTTTCCGTTCTTCTATTTTTTATGAAATCTTTTCCAAGTTTATTCAGATTTTGAAAGAAGTATAATGCCACAGAATTAATTTGCTTCACCAGAAATAATTTCTTAAAGAAAAAAATAAATGAGTTCGAATCTTGTAAAACGTGTAATTGTGATTTTTAGTGGATTGAAATTCAAAAGAAATCTCTCGTTAAGAGCTAATTTTGAAAACGGAGTTTTTCATAATGTAAAGTACTTACAAAGTCATAAGCAAACGTATTTAAATTTGTGACTAAAACTCCAGAGACGAAAATATTTTTTTGCCGTCTTGATTTATTTTAATAATTTATTTCAATTGTTGCTGTTATCCCTATTTGCTTTTCACAAAATTAAATACATTTTTATTAAAATTTTACCAAAGAAATATTTTTTAACTGTAACCTTAGTTGTGGGGTTGAAATAAATAAGTAAATGGGGATGATTTTTCTAAGTACTTATATTTATATAGTTGTAATATATGATATATGTGTAATGGTATAAGTATCTATATATGTGCAATATGAGTTCTGTGACCAGGGCCGAAACTGTTAGATTGAAAACAAGTTATTCCGACTTACATGATACAAATTATAATAATAGAGTACGTTATTTAACAGCAAAACGACATTCAAAAGACGGAAAAACCGAGGGTCGGAACATCTGCACATAAAGAGGCAATTTGGAGATTGCCGGGGGCGTGCCACCGCCACAGAGAATTGTACTCAAATGTATTCAAAATTAAAAAACGAAGAAAATATTTGTAGGAAAATTCATTGCGGCAAAATAAACAGCAGTAGCTTGTTACTAGTACAGACTACAGAGTACAGCGTGCGCCGCGGGTCTGCCGGAGTCGCGGAGGATCGACGCTACGTCGCACAACAGATATTCGTCACAATTTCGCATTTAAACACTGAAGATTATGATGAAAGAATTTATGAATAGGGTATTCATTCCATATTAACCAGCGACTGCGGTTGCTTCTTTTTATATTTGAATAGCATTTATAAATTTTATTTTGCCAATTATTATATAAATATCTGCTAATTTACGTGAATTCACAGATACGGAAATATTTAGAAATTTCCTTTCAAATTTTACACTAGTTCCTCTGTTTTGTATGCGCCTGGCAGAATATAATCGTTAAAAGGCATTTATTATAACGAGGAAATAGGTTGAATTAGTCGGTGAAGGAGAGCCAGGGTAGTGCAGCGGGTGAAGGCTGCGGATGTCGCAATTTGGCGCGGAGCCGCCGTAATGACGGCTGGACGGTGAGCGCCGCGGACGTACGTGCGCCGGGTAAACGAATCCACCGGTGCCTGCTGCCTTCGTTTCAATAATCATTTTATCAATAGAGCTGTGCCAGCGTTCTGCTCCGAATTTTATGAGCTTTATTTTAAGGTGAATTTTATTAGGGTGTTATTCATTGTTAGCACAACGGTGGTACTAATATTAAGATAATAAAATCTAATGTATAAAATCATTTAATTTTACAAAACGATACAAGACGTTATAATATTTTTTTTATCTATATGCTTTATCCAGATGCAACCGGGTGGTCAAAAAGAACCTAGTGTCAAGACACTCCGTTGTCCAATTTCCACCTGAATTCCAGATATTGCTGAAGTCAAATTAATTTCCACAGGTAGAAATCGAACCCATAACAAATCAGATGCCATCCCACTACGCCATGATTACCTTTTGAATATTTTGTTATTAACTTATATTTGTAAGCTGTTATATACTCGCAATAATGAACACAGTATAGTTTCAACATGAAAACCAAAGTTTCCTTTCTCGATGTATGAGACATAATTTATATGTAAATATAAGGGGTGCTTCGGAAGCAGGGAAGAGCACTTTGTCGGTATCGGCCGATCCGGCGGACCTTCCTTAAATTATACTCTATTAGACTCTGATTCAATTTATTGGATTTAGATTTGAGAAATTGGAATTTAATCTCTTAAACCTATAATATTATTCTTATAAAATATTCTATTAATATATTTTTAAATAAATATAAATCGGTTCTACTTAAAAATATTTGTTTTTTCAAGGGTGTTAAATTAATAATAAAAGTTTGAGTTGAAGTATATTAAGGATTTATAGTATTTTTACACTCCTAGACTGCCTAATAGACATTCTGTATCTCGGGGTTCTGTTTTGACAGTGATGAGTGCCGTTATTGTGCATTGAAGATTCTTGATCGTTTCTCATCAATAATAAGTTTATATTTGGAATCGATACATTTGAAAGATTACATTTAAAACCTTTTAACCTTTAATCTCGCAGATTGTGTACGTTAAGTTAAGTAATACAATAAATTAATTTGATATAAGTTAACTTTTCTACTATGTATGCGCACGTGCTTCGAGCTCATATATTACAGCATACAATTCATATTAAGATTGTTATGACATTGGCGTAATCTATTCAGCAACCTAACAATTTATTGGTGTAGAGCGCGCTCGTGAAACAAGCCAATTATCTAAATAAATTGAGTTAGCCCCCCGCGCCGGCGGCCCGTCACCCGCGTCATAGTCGCCTCAAAGGAAGCGCCGTGTGCTACGAGGAAAGGTGTTTGTTTCGAAGGCGCGCCGACAAATGAATATTGATGATTCCGCGGGACCGGAGATGATTTGCTGAAAAATTAGCTTCTTTTCATCGTTTTATTGCCGCGTTCGAAGCTAGCCTGATGAAGACTAATATAGGTGTTAATTTAACTTAGTTATTAAGGATAAAAGGTAAATTTATTACGGCCATTATTTGGATTTTAATATAAGTCGCGATTGAGATGTTAATGTTTATTTTTTGGATATAAAATGAGAGCGAATACAAGTATTTTAAGTTTTAAAACAAAATTATAGTTGTTCTTGTTTATAATTATGCAATTTCAGTTGTATTATAAACTTTTGGTTGGGGACACATCATGGACGTGTGTCATCTTGGCGGGCTTTCTGACCGGAAGACAATTTATATGCAAATTGAACACAAGATACAAGCCAGTGATATGCCGCGTGGAGCGCGCCGGGTGCGGCTCGGAGCCCCAGCAGTACCTACCGTCTAACTCTTATATTAACACTTTTAAAATTAGTTTTACTAGTCTAATAAAATTTACACATCAGTAACTTAGCTCTCAGGAGTTTGATTTTTTCTATAACATTGTTATATATTATTGAATTTTGAATTTTCTTCTTGTAGTAGGACCAAAAAGTACAGTTTACGTAAAGTGGAGAACGTAATGAGTATTTATTTTACAATTAGAGGACAACCGAATAAACAGAATCGAATCAAGAAAAAGCTACATTAGCAGAATAGATAAGCCAACTAGAATCTCTGTAATTCCAAATACAAATAAATAATAGCATCTATTAAAACGTTTATTGAATTTGAATGCCAGTACGAAATCTTTGAAACATTTATTACGGTAAGCGGGGGAGATTTTGAAAGAAAAAGCCCGACATAATTAATATTTTCATATTCGCAGAAAGAAATACGATGAGGAATATTTACTTTTATTTCAAGCTCATTTCGTCGCAGTAAACTTAAGTGTGTTTATTTAAATTTTCCTTTACTGTGTTCGCTTGAGGTGTGTACCTAGGTTAGCGACTGCCTCGCGGCGTCTCCGAAATTACCTGGCTCTTATTAAATTTGTTTCTTTTCTCTTTAATGTCATAAAAATTAAATAAAGTATAGTAAAATTAAATAAATACCTATTTATTCTCTTAAAAACATTATAAGATTCATGTACTCATGTAGATGTCCACGTAGCCAATAGAATACTCTACAAATTATTTATACACGAGTTTGTCCATAGAATTTTTGTTTGTAATTTTATGCTACACACCTTGTTTCTTTTAAATAACTAATATTTATTATGCAATTCCACAATTTATTGTTACTAAATATTATTTTTAAATTATTTCTTCATTAAAAATAGGTTTATTTACATATTATAATGTTTTATTTTTCATAGATCAATGTTAAAAGTAGAAAAATTGTAAACATGTTTTTCGCAGATAAAAATTTCGGAAAACCTAAATCTATACTAATATTATTATATTAGTATAGATTTAGGTTTTCCGAACAAACTCTTCCGCTTTATTAAGCGGAAGAGTTTGTTTGTTTGTTTGAACGCTAAGATCTCTGGATCTACTGATTTGATTTACTTTGTTTTTGTTTTGTATGAAAGCTGCATTCTTCAGAAGTGCTATAGGCTATATAATATTACATTACACATATATACTAATAAATTAAAATACTTTCTAATTTGACATGCAATTTATTCTGCCATGTTAATAACAACCGTCGTCGCTACGCGACCGCGTTCGTTACCGCGTCATTTTGATATTCATCCTTATGAAAATAAATATAATAGTCACTTTTAGCATTTCATTTAAATTGAAATTATACTTCTATAGAGATTATATTCTTATATTTTAAGCACGCGTAGCCGCGTCCGGGTCCGCTAGTCTATGATAAGTAAGCTACATACGAGTACGGTCGCAAGTCACGTGTCGACGCAGGAATCACCAAATGCTTTTCTTTTAATTATATTACTAAGCTTATGTGGATGAGGCATATTTTTAAATGAATAAATATTTTAATCGAATTTAATTCTATATGTTCTATAAATATTTAGGTAAAGGACGTTGTAATCCATTTGTCTTAATTTTTTATTTGTAATCTACTGAGAAAGTGGCATAGTTTAACGCATAATTATTTAAATCACACAGATAAATAAAGCAGGCAAGACTGAAAAAAAACTCATCGTATTTGAAATATTACCTATAAGAAGATATTTATTACCATTCATATTAAAGTAAACATATTATTTTACTTATACAGGTATAAATTTTCTTAGTTTATTCAGCTTGCGACAATCCAAAATTAGTTTTATAACACAAACGAGACAAGTGCACAATAAAGGTGATCAAAGCTAGCTTTAAAAATATTCGAACAGTACGTGTGAAAAATAGTAGAAATACCGTATCCAGTCGAAATACTGTGCTTAGAATGTTTTGTTTATCGTACGACGGCGACCGCTGGCTAAGCCAATTAGTGTCCACTTGGGCAAACACCGGCTCGTTAGAGGACTTGTGTGTTTTATTCAATTCAATTTGCTAACTTCACTGCCGCTCATTGATGGGACCTGGTCTTCTTTGTCCACTCTTCGTTTATCTGTTATTTCGCAACTAGTAAGACATTTGAAATTTTCTTGATCTAGTTAAATTAATTTTATTTAATAATATACTTGTTGCCGTTTTATATTCTTTTCTATAATAATTAATTGATGATAAATTTTGACTGAATTTACATTAGTTTATCAAATTCAGACGTTTAGAAACTGATTGTCATATAAATAAAAGATATTAAAAACGAGAGGCTGATAGGTGCTTAAAAATATTCTTCTCAAGCATAAATATTTACAAAGCACTCTAGAATGCTATACAAATTGAATGCTTTAACTTAAATAAGATCTGAAAAGGTAATAAGTTTGAGCATTTGTTCTTTGGACCGATCGGGAGCTCGCGACGTCTTGTGGTAATCTAGTCCGTGACTTGCAAGTGAAGAGGCGGTTTTATTACCGCGACTGCGTGGAACGGAACGGCGCGGCACGGCGTTGCACTTCAAACAAGATAAGCATTTCACCTTCATTGCCTTCTATACTAAAATTATCGGGTTTATTTTGTAAAATTGCGTTTTTATATCGTAATTTAAAATATTAATAGGGTAAGTTACTGTCAAATAGGTAAATACATTTATTTATAAAAACAAGATTTGTTTTACTTTTATATATTTTGTTACATACACGCTGTTTTCCTACGCGGTAGGTATAGCCAGAAAGAACGGAGCGCTAAACACTACAGTCTCTGTATGTCTCTTTCGCCTCGAGTTCTCATACTTGTCCCTCTGCTTCTCTTACTCTTCTTAATTATATAAATATAATAATTAGCATTAAATATTTCGTTATGCTTTTTCTACATATCGGATTAACGTAACTGCACTTCAATTATTAATATTATAAGATAAATATTTCAATGCAATAGAATATAATAAATGAATTATGTTTATTTTTCGGCTCTGGTACGACAAACCGCTGCGTTAAGCACGGCTACTCAATCCACTCCATATCCAATCTGTCTGACCTACTATATTATGTAGGTAACAAGATAAAGCGTGAACCTCAAATAAATTATACATATATAGCGCTTCTTACTAGTTTTCGAAAAAGAGTAATTCTGTACAGCTTACAATTCTAAAAATTTATATTAATTTCCATTAATTAATAAGATAAGTTTTTTGAAAAATTAAAATCCTTGCATGTTGTACTGAAGAGTAAATACACGATAAACGTAAACTTTTTGCTTTGACTCCATTCATGCTTTAGCTGCACAGTAAACGTAGCGTTTATTGAGTAGAAAATTATATGCAAAATCACGGTGGTAGCCAGGCCCTGGCTGCCAGGGTACACCGCAGGAGCGAGGGAGAAATAATTAATGTAGCCCCGGAAACTCAGAAATTCAGTTTTATAAAACGGAGCATACTTTTTCGAAATAGATTATTCTAATTTTATGTAACAATATTGTAGTAGGGGATTAATTTGGATCGTGGGTCATGCGCTATGGAAGCCCGTTTAAAAAACATGGCGCCGCCGTAATGATTGCTTGATGAGCGTCATGCTGCCCGCCCAACTTGTGCAATATAAACTAGATAGATTTGGCATCAGTTGGTGTTTAATTGTAATTATTTCATTAATCTCTAATATTGGACTTAATATGTTAGGAAAGTAATAGATAAAATAATATAATGTTATAGTATATTATAACTGCTTCAGACAGTGCACTAAGACTTAATATAATTTAATATTTAAAAAGATATTGTTATCTATAATTATTAAAGAAATTCCCTTAAACTCTTCAAAATTAAAGTCGAGTATCTCTAGTAAACTTAAATTATTATTGATTGGTATTACGTCATTCAATTGATCGTTTTGATCAATCGACCTTCACATGTTACACCAAAGTAAGAGTAAAGATGAAGCTACGAGTACATATATAGTAAGATTATGAGTATGTATATATAATCATACGATAATGATATATTTTATAAAGCTAAACAATTTAATCCACCAACATATTACTTTGTTAAGGTCAAGACCAGTGCCTCGATGTTATTAAGATTAATTACTAATTTATATAAAAACAATTATTATTAAAAAAACTGAAAATAAACCAACTCTTAATCTATATTGTCACTATTAGACTTCGCAGAATTTCGACTCTCACCGTTGTTTTCAGCATCAAACTATCCCAACATATTTCATCTGATCTATGTATATTAAATTTTAATCAAAGTTACAATTCTACCTATATATATCTATAAAAAAGCATCCAAATATTTACAAATACAATTTCAAAACAACAAAAACAAAACAAAAATCCAAATGCCACTAAAAGTTAAAAGTTAGACTTTAGCTAACTCGATGCTCGACAGAGTTTGTCTGTGTACACTAACGCGTGTAGGCGAAAATTAGAGAGTAAACTAACGAATACTTACCAGTTCAGTTCAGTTCAGTCATAGGCACTAGAGGCACGAGAGCTGGAGACGAGTTGAGAATGTCCTAACAAGTAAACTGTCCGGACTCGCGGCGAATAATAATGTTGGAACGCGACGACTACAGCCTTTACTGCAAACCATAACGACACTCGGAACTTCCTCAGATATCTTTGAGTGCTGCGTGCTTGTAATACGCCGATCCTAAAGTGTTTGCGCTTTACAATATCCCTATTTTTATTTTTTATTACTAGTGATGCATCTATTTTATTCTTTTTCTGGGATGCCTTAGTTTTTTTTCGGTAGCGTTTTCTGTGAGTTTTAAAATTAACGTCAACGATTGTGAGTTTTATCTTTCTCAATAGGTATTGAGATGATTATGATATTTTTTTTCAGATTCACGCTGTATCCTGAATCGAACCCACAACCTATGGCATTTACAGTACTTGTGCCATATTTTATAACAATTAAACATTAATGATACGAGTACAATTCCTTTAGATCTATTCTGGAACAGGTCATTTTAATAAAAGATACAAATAAATCTATCATTATATTTTATTAACTTAAATAAAAACAAAAAAATAGTAAGATCACATTGTTTTCGTATAGTTTCGAAATGCAGTGAAGAGGTAGGAGGAACGGGAACTTTATAAAAAGGTTCGTCGTCCCAATGATACAATACATACTTATTTTAGTTTGCCTTGCAAAAATTTATACATACAACAGTACAAGTTGAGCGGAGTTTTCAAAAGTTTTCTTCTTTACTTATTTGAGGACGGTCGGAGCGAGCGTCGAACTCTCTAACTCGTGTTATTGAATTTAATGTACCTCCAGCTCGTAGCTAGTTCTATTCTGCGTCGATAATATCACTTGGATCGGTTAGATGTCGTGAGTACATTTAATAACTTATTTTATAATAATTTTACATAATAGTTTATTGATTATATTTATAAAATTATCTACACTTTAAATTTGTAAAAACTATAAACAGTTTCAAACATTGTATTATTTATCTAGCTATTCCTTGTTAATAAATATTACTAATTCTGATGGGTTGGTATTGTATGCCCTAATACAGGTCCCATATCATAAAAAATGGTTTTAATTTATTAAGTTAGCTACTATGTTAGCTATGTTAAGTTTACCTGTATTCATAAAACTGTAAATTGTGTAATTGTGATAAATAGAGTTTATCATTATAAAAAATTCCAAAATATCATTGTATAGTTAGTATACATTTATTTATATAATTTATTTACAGTACTAATACTATGATAGAAGAGTAAAAAAATTGTGTCTCTACATTCAATATCTATCCGAAAAAAAGAAAGGGAGACGTAAAACCACTGATTGAATATGAACATACGATTTTAAATAATGATCCGTCTGTTTATCTATTTGTATGTTTGTCAGTTTTGAAAGTTTTTTGTTGTTTAGCTGCTTTTAGACGAGGGGGAATCTAGGCTATATTTAATTCTGAAGTCTGGCAACTGGTTGACGCCTGATGTAAGCTATAAAAAATAATGAATATAGTATATTCATTCATTCAATAATATATTCATATAGCATATATGAATATATTTTTCAAACATGATAAGCCTTTTCCGTTGCCATATAGATCAATATTTGGAAATCTGATGAAGAACTGCTACAGTCCAGCAAAACTACATATTAAGTTGTTGCTTTGTTTCGTTACAAGAGCGAGGAAATGAAAATATGAAATATTTAATATCCAATATTTAATTTCCACAACACATTATTATAAGAGCCTGTACATGTATGCACTTGTATATATATGGTAATAAAATCACATGAATTTGCTTCTACTCCACATTTACAAATCTTGTGCTTCTAAATAAATTGTCTTTCAAAATACTACATTAGCTGAGTTAAAGCAAACATGGAATAGCGCTAACGTGTAAATTTTTATTTGGGTCTCCCGCAAAAGGTTTTCTTAGACCAACATTTACATTTGACGTCGCGTCGCCTTCCTCCCGCCGACTGTTTGCGAGAAAAGCTGTTTAATCACAGAAAACAGGCGAAGGAGCGAAGAAGCTAAGTAATTTTCATATTGAAATTTAAGTTCAAATATCGTTTATCACATAAATAAACAGAAATGGGTGTAACTTAACGATAATTACTCGTATATTTGTTGATGTGTATAAAATATATTTCTAAAACAGGTATGAAGTGGTTGCACTAAAACATCTTAGGACACTAAAGTGTCCGTGAATACCTGCACGTATTCAATTTTCCTGGCAATATTTCACCCTACTGGTATTTGACGCGCTTTACGTGGTTACACAAAAATCTATATACGGGTATTTCTGCTACGAAAATGTCTTGTTCATACTTTCAATTAAGAAATATTTATATTAAGATATACCTAAATATATAAAAAAAAAACTATTATAACTATAAAATAAAAACAGCCAGTATTTGTTCCACTACAATATCCGGCTTAGTGAAAATCAAATTTGGTTTGTCAGATGAGGATTTATGCAACGCTCTCAATTTCCTGCGACGACAGCGGAACATCCGGTATGCAAGGCCCCTCTCGCCCCCAAAACCTCTGCAACAGCGGCCCAGCGGAAAATGGAGCGCGAGCATTTGCATAGCGGCCCTGGAACCGAGCAGACCGGCAAATTGTTGTCGCATCGATAACTCGATCAATATGTCGTATTTGCTCCCAGATATTGCACGTTTTCTTTTTCTTGTTTGTTTGTTTGTATAGTTTTCCATTATTTTTAATATATTTTTATTTTTGATTCAATGGCAAGTATATATATTTTCAAAATTATTCTTTATGAAGTGGCAGAAGTGAATGATAGAAATTCACACAAAACTTTTATTATATAGAAAAAAAAATTCCGAAATGACTTTAAACTAAATAATAACTGCCAACTTAATTTTTGTCAATTTTATCATAAACGTATTAGTTATATCGGAATACAATTACAATAAATAAATATAGTATGATTTGAAAGTTCACTTTTAAACAATACTTGATTTGAATTTTTGATTGTATTTTTAATTGACCATATTGTGGTTGTATATAATAATTTAGATTTATAAATTGATGTAATATATCGTATTTAGGATAATACAGACTTTTTTACATTAAATTCTCTCTTAATAAATCTTAAAATTGTTTTTCATTAGTATGTGTACGGCACTTTATATAGAGTTTTTTTTAAATGTACAATGATAAAATTATAAATATTTTATTGAAACCACAGTTACGACCGATAAATAAAAGGTAGAAAGGTCAGTTTAAGTAGTTCTACGAAAATCCATTAAGAAAATAACGTAAGCAGAAATAAACTATCAACATTAGTCAGTTATCGACCAGAAAATATAAATTTCGTTTTATTTTTTGAAAAGGCGAGACAGCAGAGTAACAATTTTAAAAATATTGATAATGTGGGCATATCATATTTTCGTAAGCTAAACATGGATCAACAGATCCTTGCTAAGAACACACGTGTTCAATGTGGTTCGTTACGAGGCTCTCTACTAGCATTTAGGGTTGGGAAATAATAAATTTCCAGGCACGATTAGCCTGGAAATTTATCAAGTTACCAATGTCCATTAAAAAAGATAATTGGTTTATACTATGGTAGTAGTAATACTATATCTATTTGCTATGATTGTGAAAAAAATAATACATAATCCTAATATCTAATTGTACAGAGAATTTTTCTATATAATTATTTTTATTTTTATTGGGTGTATTAGTTAATTTGTACTTTTAAGACGACTTTTCTGACAAAAGCGACACCCCTGCTATATTAAAAGTGGCTACAGATCGAAAGCACGGGGTTGATTTCGGTTCGTTTAAGTTTGACATCCATAACGCGACTGTTTGTGTAGCAGCTCCTCGGCATGTGGCACGATGACAGAATTTGCAATGAAAATTTCCTTAGTCAGCGTACATTGCAACTGTGAACCGACATCTGCCTTTTGATTGGTTAATATTAACGAATACGACGAGCAATCCCGTTTATAATTACAAAAAAGGTTTTCCTTATTTTTTTGACGGCGGTACCTATAGCCCATTTTTCAAATCACTTTGTCGCTGATTTAAAATATGAATGGTAATTTGGATGAATACAAAATTTAAAAATTGTTTTTATAGCGGAGTTAATAAAAAAGACTGTTTGCCATTATAAACATTGCAAGCCGAAACTCCTTAAATATTTAAAGCGTAAAATCTGTTATATCGCCGGCGTGAAGGTATGTTTGCTCTGTGATCCTAAGCAAATAACAGGATTTAATGAGAACAGGATACCGACGCTCACCAGCTGCATTTTAGCAATATTTTTAGCATAATTTAAAATTAAATTAAATCAAATATCGTTAGCCAATCTTATGTATAAATACGTAATATAAAAAATAGTGCCAATACACACACACCTATGCCTATTAGGCACTATTTGTACTATTTGCACTATTTGTAGTTGTGGGTTCTAACGCTACTCGAGGAAATTAAATATTTATTATTTCAGTTTCTTTGCTCTGGTGTTGAGCTCTTTACCGCTCAACACGCAATGCTTCCAGATTTTGGCGGAAATCGGGAACAGAGTGTCTTAACACTATGTTCGATCACAATCTCTATATTATAAAGATATACAAAAAAATGTGCAATTTACAATTTCTTGCCATAAAAAAAATATAATATTAAGAGTCTAATATAAGTTTTTAGCTACTCTAAGAATATTTCAAGATGGTAAGCTTTCATTAAAAGGAGCGTAGATTCTGAATTTCAATGCACGTAGCATTCTATAAGTTTATATTAATTTACTTGTAAAGTTTAGTATTGCTTGTGATTTATTAGTATTCATTACGCCGATACGTTTTCCGCAGCCAGCGTAGAGGTTGCGGTCACTCGATAGGGGACTTACTTACCATATAGATAGATTTTTCCGTGGCAACAGTATTGCATAAATATACATGATTTAGTATCTCTGCAAAAACTACTCGAGCAACCCTTTTTCGTTGATGCCATAAATTTGATAGCTTCAAGAGTTCTATATATCAAGCTTCAAATAAAATCAAAGCTGTCTTAAACTAACCCTCATGACCTCATGACGTAGGCTATCTTAGTGAACTTTACAGAAAGATTTCACAAAAACTATAAGTTAATCAAGAAAAACGCAGGAACAAGAAATCCGCGTAGTAGGTAGTACTACTACCTATTATAGAAACTATAAATTATTATAAAACTACAAATTTATGTGCCTATGTATGAATTTATGAATAAATCAATTAATGTCTTTTAAAGTATATAATTTTATTAGGTGCGAAGTGTAATTAATATATCCAAAGGTTAATGGATAGGCAATAAATGCGGCAATTGGCAATTTTAATTAGCTGCAAGTACCGTTGAGAATGTTCATTTTTGTGGAATCGCGAGACAAACCGCGAGAAGCGGCGCGAACCCAATTAAAAGCAACGGAGTCTGCTATGTATTGAAAAGTCGGGAAGTGCACTTCGTTCGTAGCACACTAGCGGCATATATTCTTAGGGTTACCAACTTCTAATTTTGTAAGAGAAAATATATATTATTTGATAAAAAGTTACTTTATAGTCTTGTTTAGAAGTTAATATAAACGTTAAGACTAGACTTTATAGTCTTATTTAACAAATTTGACCAGTTGTTCTAGATATACTTAACACAGAGTTTTAAACTGTTTTAAATAATTTTAAAGTAGTACCAGCGTTGAACAATGTAACATTATACACAGCCTAACCAAAAATATTTTGGAAATGGTTTAATATTTTTGCATATTTAGCATAACTATGTTCAATATAACATAAGTGATGCGATAATTTCAGCGAAACGTCACCCCTAGTCGTGCTCGCAGCGCGCAGCATTCATTTTTAATTCGATCCAGTCAAAGTTTGGCACAAAGCGCGTGCGCCTGCGACGTGCTGGGAATAGTCACATTCGTTCTTTATTTAGCTCGCTTCTTGTTGTGCATAAATGTTACGCGGCGCAAATTAGAGCAACGATCTATGCTGTTACAAATTAGCTGCAACTGCCAACATGAGGGGATCATGTTGAAATTTTTTTGTTTTTATATTCGGAAATACTATTATTTTTATTATATATACGTAGAATATTTCACGAAATATCCTTACGCATCACCTCGTAATATCACAAAAATAAGTAACTTTTAGAAGATTTTTTTTTCCAAATATTACAATAGATCGTCAAGCAGCTCTTGGGAATATTTTTTTTTCGTAAAATTTATTTGATTACGTGAAATTTTAAAAAACGCGTAGATTTTCTTCGACAGTGTAATTCCCCTGTGTGTAGGTTTCCAATAGGTTGGCAGGTCAGTCGGGAGTCAATGAAAAGCGGTAAAGTGGTGCCGCCGCGCTGATTAAAGCCTGAAGCAATCGCCCCGGAAAGTATTTATAGGTACACCTGTTCGTTAGCGGCGCGAGTCTCGGCCAACTCCTTGATTAGGCGCCGTCGGGCGTTGCTTCTTCTCTACAACAAATAAAAGTATTTTTCTCTTTACGGCCAACTGAAGAAATCATGGTGGATTGAAAGGAAGTGCAAACTTTCCAGATAAACTTTAAATGTTTATTTTCGTACCAAGCTAACTTTTTTAATTGTGGGTAGTTACGTGATCGATACCTTTTATGTTGTGTAACATGAAAAAACTATTTACGTTGTTTTTTTTTCAGTTTCACTCTATAACCCACATGCATTAGGGTAAGAAGAGGGGCTTCAGTGTTAAGATATTCCGCTCTCCACTTTCCTCCGAATTCTGGTGGCATTGCGTATTGAGTGGCACAACTTAACGCCGCACTTTGCCTCGACACCAAATAGTTGAAATGAAAGTATTAAATATTTCATTTCCTCGAGTGGGAATCAAACTCATAACTTGTCGTGTTTAAAGTCACACGCTTGTGCCTCTGAGCCAGGAATATTTAGACCCCTATTTTATTTGAATATAACATGTATAACATGTTGTTTAATGAAAAAAAATCACTTTCATCTAACATCACACCTATACAAATAAATTCGAAGTTCGTACAAAATTGATCGACGACGGCTTGAGAGATGCGACACATAGTTCCGTAAGTAGTTGATTTTGCATGTGAATGGGTTCGTATTCGCACCACGCGTGGTGGTGGTGCGTGCGCGCGGCACTCCCGCGGCTCATCTGAACCCTGGTCACGGACCTCGCTAATAACATCACGTTTGATGCGCCTCTATTATTATATTTTCATCTCGAGACGGTCCCACGACTGGGAGTTGGGGCGTAGGCAATATGCGAATGACTATATTTTTGATCTTTCGCTATGATTTAATATGCTATGGTTTTAGCATTTGATAATTTTATTTTAAAATTACTTTCTGTAGGTTTTATATTAGTAAATATTATATTATCGTGTTAATTATATGGCTTTTAAAATGGACCATTTTTAAATTATTTATTAAATTAGATTATAATAAGCAATTATTTTATATTATACACTATTTTCCTCTGCAGTGCGATCTAACTAACCTGGTTTTAGTAGGATGAAGAAAGTGCTTTAATAAGTAGGCAGCTCACGTTTCATGGAGAAGACGCTTACCTGAAACTTTTCTCAGTCCTTAGCACATTAACCAACCAATTCTGAATTCAACTTCATGAAGCCTACATTGTACACTGGCTTTTTGAGTAAATTTTACGAACTTGAACATGAGTTAGTATTGAAGTATATTTATTATGTATTACAAGGAGGCCGTCGAGGCGCAAGGGCACAAGTGTTTGACTGAAAAGCGATGGCTGTGGGTTTGCTTCTCACTCGGGGGTATAAATTATTATTTATTAATATTTTCATTTCTTCACTCTGGTACTAAGGCAAAAGCGTAGCGTTGAGTTCCGCTACTCAACACGCAATGCCTGTAAAATTCTGCGGAAAGTGGAGAACGGAGTGTCTTAACACTAGGTTCCCACTGCCTGCTTATATGCGGAACAGAGCGTGAGACTGTAAGAAAAACTAAACAGGGCAAGTTTTCGAGTCTCTTTTGTTGCGTATCATTTCTAGACAAAACAATCAGAATATTTTTATTGTGACGCAGATTATGAATATATTTGTTTCTATTATATTAAAACAGTTCTATGTTGATATTTGGAACACATATTGTGATAATGGAAAAATGAGAAATTATGTAAAATTATTCTAGTCTTTAAAAACTTTTAACTAATGATATTTTAGCATTAATGTATTTCTAGAGTTCTTGTCATTTACAAAAAGTTAAGAAATCTAAGAAACGGACTATTAAAAGGGGATTTGGAAAAGTCCATTATCAATATATATATTAGGAAAGGACTCGAACAATTTCTAAATGTGTAAAAAAATAAATACGAGACATGTTATTAAATGATGTGGCTTGAAATAATTTCAGTTATATTACGTCGATGTATAATGTAAAACCTCCACGAGCCAAGAGCCCCGCTCGAGCCGAGGAGGCGCAGACAGCGAGTTCGTTACGTGCGCTCCGCTGATTTCGCGAGTGACACCGGCGAATCTCTCGACGACCAAATCTCACCCGCAAAATGTATTAAATAAAAAAAAAAACACCTTTTTCAACTTTCTCAACGAGTTCGAGGAGGCAAAATATCATGATGACTTTTGTAGTTCTAAATAATAATGATCGTTGCTGCCAATTGAAATATGACAAAATAACTTTATTGCTGTAGAGCTTTATTGCATTAAATAAATTGTTATAATGTGAAGTTTTTACTTACTCTTACTATTTACTGTTTTTTGTCCTAATCCTAGGGAAATTGTAAGGAAATATTAAAATTTGATAAAAAAAGATATTATTGTGAAAATAATATTTTCACATAATTTCTTATAATAAGCTGATGATGATAAAAGACACAACCTCTTAATGATTAGGAGTTAGGGGTTACTTTTAAAATATTATAGGGTTACTGGTGTGCTACTAAATTATTCGGATAAGGTAAATACGGAAATTGATTATTTAAAGTTTTATAATATCTCTAAGAAATATTAGTTTATTGTCAGTGAAAAATCAAGGGTTTTTTGTTATGTATATTTTAAAAGTACAAATCATAATTTTATTAATGTAAGCATTCCCCGCGTGGAATAGAAATGTGGGTTGATTTCCATTAAAAACATAATTTTGCCCCAAATCAATCATAAATCTAATTTGCCCAACTTTTCCTATTAGAATTTTATAAATTTATTCAAAATTCTGTATGGAACTAAATCGTTTTCAGTTTACGTGGCGTTGTTTATAAACGTCTTAACACTTTTATTTATTTACATATCTTCGCTCTGGTGTTAAGGCCAAGCGCGGCGTTGAGTTCCTGAACAGGAAATATCTCCAGAATTCGGTGGAAAGTGAGGAACGGAGTGTTTTAACACTATGAGTATGTGTGTATTGTTAACAAAAAATATACACACATACAAACTTTTTTAAATAAACGTTTACTTATGCAAGTATGTAGGTCTATAATTATATATAGGTAGTAGGTATATGTCGATGATATCGACACAAGTTCAATACTAGTTGCCTGGTGTTATCTGGTGGTCGGCAGATAGAACCAGAGCTGATATTTAGCGTCCCGCTACGTCACGTCAGCTAATTCTCATTTTCAACAAAAACGCCCGGAAATTGGATATAAGGATCTGCGCGTTGGGATCCGGCTACGTGACGTTTGTCGAACACGTCACTTCACTATGTGGTAATTTCCGCTCTGTGCTCGCGGAAAATTACTTTAGCCGCATTAAATTTCCGATCGCATAAAAATAATAAAAAAATAAAAAGGGGATGTATGTAGAGATATGATTTTCCATCAATTTAGTTTATATTTTATTTATGAAATCAATTCATATTTAGAATTTGATAAGTATATTATAATTTAATTATGAACGTACGAATATTAAAAGTCACTGCTCTTATTATAACATTAGTTTAAATATATATCGAATAATAAACGCATCTGCCGACAAACTACGACCCTTCACTGGCGAAGTGCTGTCGAAGGGCGAACTGCGAGCGTTACAAGTACGCACTCTAATGAGATTTTCTATCGTACTGTGGTATAACTGTGTGATTTGTTTTCCTCATATAAGATTGTTTCTATAGTGTGTAATGTAACATGCAATATATTGTGGGTTCGATTCCCCCTCGACGTCGAATATGAAAAAATAATATTTTCATTTCTTCGCTCTGATGTCCACCACTCAATACGCAACGCCTCTAGAATTCTGCGGAAAGTGGAGAGTGGAGCGTCTTAAAACAAGACTCTCTCTGCCTACAAATACTGATATAGAGTGAAAAAATAATAAAAAAGGATTACTATAAAAATATTTAAAAGCAACTTACAATGTTTTCCGAATTTTAAAGTAAACATGAAACAAATAAAATTATTATTAAAATGGGTGCTTACTTGTCGATATTATGCATGATTGCATTGCGCACAGCACGTCGGTAAACACGTCGTCGGTGACGTGACACGAGGAAATAGATTTTCTTGTATGTTATTTGGTGATCGCACTGCGCTTTTGCGTGTAAATTAATTTTCGCTGTTTCTGAAATGTTGATGATGTTTAAAAATTTTAAATAATATAAGTAGTTTCGATTACCGCTGGCATTTTATTTAACTTTTCCTATATCCTGTGAGGTTTCCTGTATCTTAACACTAGGCTTCTTCTGTCTACCATGCTACACGCGGGATACAGCATGAAGCACCGTTCCAACTATTTTCAATCTCTATTATAATTTTCATAATATAATATTTCTGATCTGCAATATGAAAATTATATGGCATACCAGTAATATATTTAAAAAAAAAGTAAAATTGTATAGAATAACTGAAATAAAACTGAAATAATGGTCGCGGTGACGATGTATAAATTGTAAAAGTATAATTGGACGTGTGATCTCTATATTAACCCATTTTAAATAAAGGGGGTTATGAGTTTGACATGTACGAGTAAAAGTGTTGCAATTAGCTAATATTTGAGTATGAGGATCTATTTAGGCTTCTAATTTCGTAAAAATAAGAATGTTTCTATGTTTCTTTGAAAAATAAATATCATATGGAGACGATCTTTAGGGTTCCTTTCAGTAATTTTTTGAAAACTCTTTTTTTGTAATTTTTTTGTTGTACTGTAAAAAATTATTATAATAGTAATTATTTTACGCTTATAATATAATTGTATTATAGTATTGGTGACAATATACAAACCTTTATTTTATGCAAATTCAGTTAGAGCAAAACGATGAGAGCCACGGATCAGGTTATTGAAGTTTGTGTATTAATATTAGTGAAACAGAACAGGTTTCCCAGATTACCATAATTTGCTTCGATGCATTTGGATAATGAGAACGTGTTTCGCCCTCTCTTCTATGTTTATATATCTATCTATAACTAATACTGATATCTATCATCTAGTTCATTGGTACGTAAAATACGTATACGGGCCACCTTTTTTCAAAACTTGACGTTGGAAACATTACATATTTAATTTATAAAGCAGCTTCACGCTTTTTTACGCATAGCAGGGTGACTTGACAGCAGGCGACTATCCGTTCAATTTTCGCCACATTGCTTGTAGAGCAGCGGAACATAACGCTGCGTTTTGTATTTTTATAAGAGCGAAGGACTGAAAATAATTAATTTCCTGTAGTAGGAATCGAACCCACTGCCACGTTTACATTAAGCCTCATTTATTTTAAAAAATCAAAAATTAAATCAGCTTCGCATACAGCAAGGTAGGCAGAGGAACCTGGTGTTAAGTCACTCCGTTCCACACTTTTAAGGTGAGAAATTCTCATAATGTAAATATAAATAAAATAATAAAAAAATAGCTAGCTATAAAAAAAATTGCTAAAGTAATTTTAGACATCTATTAACTTAAAATCAATCTTTTCAGTACCTAAAATATCTTAATAAGCTCAATAAATCGTAGCCGAAAGCGAAGAGGTGGAGCACCACAGCAGGAAGGGGTTATTGTGATGTTGCGGCATTTCATATTGCCGAGGAGATTTACGAGTTGGATATCATGGCCACGGCCGTTCCCTTCAAAATCACGACCCGGCTTGTAATTACTATTATTAATATAGGAGTCTATATATAATTCTATACACATATTGCAAAGATTTTTTTTGACATTACTATGTAAAATGTACTGGACTCGAGCGTGTGACTGTAGCCGCTGAAAGAGTGGGGGGTTTGATTCCGGTCATTGACGCTACTCAACACGCAACGCCTAGAGAATTCGGCGGATATCGTAACACTGGTTCCCAAGTCCCTTTGCATACCCTACTAAGTATGGGATACAGCTTGACGCTAAAGAAATCTAAAATAATAGTATGGCAATATTAAGATCACACGGTATTTAAGCACTATTGTATCGATTATAATAATATTGCAAGCATTTTATTTCGTTGAAAAATCTTCTGATAATTTGTAGCAATACAACAATATATTTAACGTGCCATGTTAGTTGTGTGTGAAATCTTGCAAGCTCAATTTAACCCACTTCCCAACGTTCGATTGACCTGAAATTTGGATTACGACTTCAGTTACCGCCTCCCGTATGGTACTTATAGGTATGTTAGTATATGATATTAGGAAAGAGAGAATAGAGAAGATTTGTCCCGCACGCGTACGTACCTGCCACCTACCTAGATGAAATAACTAAACTTTTTTCGACTAAATACTACCGTTTTTGCGAGTTGTTTGAGTCTTGTAGATTCACTAAATGTACTTAAATTTTATTACACAAATATTCTTATACTTCAAAACAGACAGACCGCGAGTGGGTCGCATAGTAGACAATAAATTTAGCTTAAGAAAAAACAGTAATTTTACTTGACTGTAACAATATATAAAATTATCAAACTTTACCATTCTGAAATCCAGTCTTCTTCCGTTCCCATGAGAATTTCGGACAATCTTTTTTCAGTACTCCTCAACACATCCTTAGCAGCGACAAACCCCATGCCGAACTTCAGATTAGCGTAGTCTATTTGTTACTCAGTCACGAAATAGTTTTAGTCTACATAGAATGACATTTCAATTTAGTCAATAATTTTCTAATTGCTTTCTTTAGCCTAATTAGACATTGAAACACTTATTTAATTCGAGACTGTATCAGTTCATATCACAAAATATACCTATTTGAAGATAAAAAATATTTTTTTTTCTTCAATAATATGTGCCACATGTATAGGAAAATAATAATGTATAGGAATTATAGACATTATAATATAATTATGTAAATTGTATTGCGGAATCCTTATATTCAATTTTAAAAAAATAATTATTCCATTGTAGTTTTAAATTTTTATACAAATAATTTTTCTCAAATGTTTTAACTTGCTGTAGCAGAATAAAAATTAGTATCAAAATTTGAAACTGTGTTATTTCCTAGGCAACATGCTACGATATTTGGTTGGCAACTTCCTCGAATGTATAATTCTAACTAAAACCCGATCAGAATTCTATGTAAACAAGTTGGCGGATTTCTAAAGCAGATTCTCGTAATAAACATAAAATCCATAACGAGTTGCATAACTTTATCAATAACATTTGAAACTTCCGACTTTAGAACAGGCAGTACTGTATTAAAAAGAAATTCATTAAAACTTTTTTATTTTCTAGCTTCTAGCGCCAAAAAATGGTAATCGATGCAAAAATCACAAAATTATACAATAATGTGTGCATATCACACGACGACTAAAATAAAGACATTTACAATGATAAGTAAAATAATTAATTACACCCATTGTACTAAAACAATGTTAAAAATTAAGTAAAAATATACACTTCTCTTCTCGTTTACAGTCTGAAATTAATATCAAAAATTTTCTAATCTTAATAACAAATTTAAGAATTGCATAAATAAATATACAATGAACAAAAATAATGCACTGTATGTAAGTAGTTTATTTCATTAGTATGAATTAATGTTGGTAGATAATTTATTATAGTCTTATACAAAGTAGCTTCTAACTTCTACATTAAATTGTTTTAGTGAAGTAAATTTGCATCATCCTTATTATTTTTATTGCATTTTTCAAAAATATACAAGCAAAATAAATATAAATGGAGATGCAGAGCAATGCCTGCCTCCGAATAAAAGTTTAATTGCAAAAGTTATAGCATGCAGACGACTAGGCGACTGCTATCAGCCTGATCTTCCTAACTCTAAACACGCTCCGAGTTGACATCTGATTTGATTTGATTTATTATACGAGTACTGTTAGTTTATTTGGAAATTGTTTTGTGGGGAGGAAATCTGTAAGGCGACATTTGTGGATCCCTTCCACTTCCCTTCTTTGAAATTATATATTACTAAGTTGAGAAACGGGTACAATTTTCTCTATTTTTCACTGATACAGATTTAAAGCAATTTGAACATATTTTCCGTATACCAAAAATTATATTTAGTAACTTAAAATTAATTTAAAATTATTATAATTACGAGGAAAAGTAGGTAATACTTTCCTTATAATTTTTATTTAATAATAATATACTACTTCCTAAAGCTGTCTACAACTGGTGGCATTATTGTATTTTTTTACAAATTTCTTTTGAAAATCATCTGCTATCTATTCAATGTGCAATTTTAGATTTTAAATTATACATTAACATTATTATAAGATTTTCTATAATTTTTAATTGAAATATAAAATAAGGTGTTATCCAACGTTGTATAAAGTGAGGTTGGTTAGGAAAATGCGCAGATTTATACTGTAAGCGTTTTGTCTAGAACGAGGTGACCGGCTTTATCTTGTTTACGGTAACATCGGCGTCGCGACGTCTCGTACAATAAGGTGACCGTCACAGACATATATTTCAATTTTTGTACTTTTTATACAAGATATCTACAAATTGCTGAGAATTGCACATTTATGTAAAATGTTATATTTTATAATGATTCAGTATATATACAGTGTACATTATATCTCCATTGTTATGTCAAACTGTTTTATTTGACATAATAATTTTATTTGTTATAGGCAGTATTTTAACTAGATCTCTCTTAAACATGCATTTTTCTGTTGTGTAATTATTTCTTTTTTTACCGTACCATCTCTTTCGTGAGTTCTCCATACAACGTGACAATGGCGAAGTGATTTTATGCTCAACCGGCACGCTCGAAACGCCATAATAGAAACAACAGAACAGAACAGAATAATTTTATTAATTTAAGAAATTGTGATTTGCAGAGAGGCGATATAAATGACTGATTTATTCATGTGATAAGGCCAGTCGTGGCGCAAGTGCAAGCAAGCGTGTGACTGTAAATGTGGCAGGTTGTGAGTTCGATTCTCACTCGGAGGGATTACGAGGAAGATGAAGCCCGAAGGTGGCCAAATAGACTTCTGAAATAAGAAAAGTAGATAGGTCGTGCTTGGGACACGTTTGATTTCTCTTGGCGAGTATTTTAAATACCGACAAAATAATGATTTATTACAAGAAATGAAAAGATTAAGAGAAAATAAAAAAATTAAAAAAATATCTTTTAAAAACAAGCTTTTTTTAAAGGTAACTTTCTAAAGGTACTAAAATTAAAATAATAATTGCAAAAGCTTGTAGCACATTTGAAAACAGAGAAATAAAACTAAATAAATTTCTTACGTATGCTCTGCTTCCCAATGTATCCAGCATATAGGTAGGCAGAGGGAACCTAGTGCTTAAACACTCTGATCCCTACTTTCCGTCTAATTATCGATACAGATACTGTGGCAGAACTCAGCACCACGTTATCAGAGCGAGAAAATGAAAATATATAATTCATAGCTTCGAGCGGAAATCGAACCCACAACACGTTTACAGTCAGTAAACGTGTTGTGGGTTATTCCTCCTCTAGAAAATTCTCTTCAAATAATATTTAAAATAAAATAGAAAATTTTAAAAATCAAAGTCCCCGAAATATCGGATAACATAATACTAAACAAAATTAGCTTCCATTCCATAACGTGATAATTTGTTTTAAAATGCTTATATAAAGTTTGTCTAATAGTAATGCTGTAAACGGTCGCATTACGATAATATTTATTTGCAACATGAAGCTTATCTAGTCTTCTCAAACGGCAGAAAATTGGTGGTTGCAAGGTAGTTAACCCTTGCGGGGGAGAGCGCTGGGGGGACCGCGGCGACCGTAAGCCCCGCAATAGATAAAACAGTGATAGAACATGCACCGCACCATTTCCATGAATAATTCATTAGTTTCAGCCACTTTTGTTAGTATCGGTGGCTTTTCAGCGCTTCACACCCGAAAATATGCGTCGGTCCCCATTATTATCGGATCATGCGTATTCTTTCCCCCATCATTCTGATTTTATACTTTATGTTAATTTATTTGTAATTTATAGAATTTGTTGTATACAAGGAGTTTGTTTCAGGTATTTTTTTTATTTATATGGAATTATATTTTGTTTTTATATTATAATTACCTAATTATGTTAAAAAAGTCAGTAAAAATATTTTCGTTGAGCATTATGAATTATTTATTACGTACATAATTATATAATTAGGTACATAAGTTTAATTTTTATATAAAACATATTTTTAAAGTTATTTTCAATATATTTTTTTATATATTGGTGGATAATTTATAACCGTACTTATTATTTATTTTATTATTGGTGTTTTACTGTTCTGAAACTGTTTAGTACGATTAAAACAAAATTGTTTTTGTATTTAAAAACATTATAAAGAACCTTTCTCTGCAAGTATCCTCTGAAGCATTTTTAACGATAGACAACTATCTTTTCATCGAGAGGTCAATTAAAACACACTTAAAATGTTTCTATTCAACAAAGTTATGAAAGACCTATATTTTCATATACGAGTACATGCTGCATTATTCTTAACTAACACATTTTTTTCTATTATTATTAAATTGTGTATAATATTTTTTTTATTTAATATCAATTTAACAAATTTAAGTTAAAAAACATATAATTCAAAAAAGTTGTAAACATATAAATCAAAGGGATTCCGTTCAAACATTATGCAGTGCCGTGTATTTATTCCGCTCATACAAGACATAATGGCGTGTCGAGGAAGCCAACACTTTGGACGCGAGATCCGTTACCGCCTTCAGAGCTCCCCAACGGATTCGCTCATAATTTACGATCATCCCAAAAAATCCCGGGATTATTTTTATTCGATAACAATAAAGGTGCCGTAGAGGGTTACCTTTATTATCACTCAGTAAGGGACGATTTTTTTATAGCTTAACACGTGTTATGATGGGCATAATGTTCATTTGTTGTACACATTCTTTTGTATGTTAACATTTTTTAAAAACATGTGGCTAGCGTTCATTTTTATTCTGAAGATTATATAAAAACAAAATTAGATATTTTCCTAGCGGCAAAATGTGACAAGTCGTATAACTTATTAGTGTAGAATAGAGATCATGTTTTCGACTTTGTAGATTTATTTTGTGATTATATTGTTCCAAATTCATTTTTATGCATGACTTTCATTTTTAACCGTCTTTCAAAAGAAGGGAGGTTCTCCATTCGTTGGAACCTTTTTTATGTATGTTCACCGAGTATTCTTTGAACTGGACTGAACTTTGATTTGGACTTCTATGTTATAAAATCTTTTTTTGATTATTTTTGTTTAACAAAATCAAAGTATGTTTTGCTTTAAGTTAAGTAAATTTATTTTTTACTTTTTAGTTTATTGTTTGAACAAATTTCATTGTTCTGTAACTTCAAAAATGTCTTAAGTTCTAAATGCTAAGGTCAGGTTATTAGTAAATTCCGCTCTCCACTTTAAATGGTGTAGTTTTTTTAGGCTTAGATATGATGATCTTCTGGTGGTCGGCTTATAGACGGATGAAAGTGATCCGTTACAATTTGAAGAGTGGACAGCAACGGCTGGTACGCACAGATTAGCCCCTTCGATAAACAATAGCATTAGTATGCGAGGACGCGCTGACCGGCGCCGATCAGCCCGCCCGTGCCCGGATTAATTTGCCTCTTGGAAATTATGGGTATTCTATGTGAACGAATAACAAAACTCTATCTATCACATTGCTATGTTTTTAATATTGTGATTTCAAATTATTCATGGAATTGCCGCTACCTAAATTTTAATAACGAATGAATCCAGGAAATATAATATTTTTTTCGAAATATAGTATATTTTATATCTTTTATTATACATAATTTTTATAGGTATATAAGTTGTAGGTATATGGAATTTGTCAATATCTTCAACAGTCTTTTTTAATGGAGGTCATCTATCTTCTATTAGCATAATCCTTCTGAAACTTTTGGGTATCATAAATGATTGATTTAGGTATTTTATTGAATTATATAAAGAAAAGTAGACTGTATTACACAAAATACTGAAAAAATATCTAGTATAGATTTTATATATATAGAAGATTTCTAATCTTTTTTGAGGTATCATTTGAAATCAAACTACATATTTCTTAAAAATTTCATCAATCAAGTATTATTGAATTTTTTGTATCCGTCCCTCGAAAAAGAAATTAAACAACTAAGTTCGAAAAAGTGAGGGTGAGGTTTAATTTATAAATAAATGAACGTAGGTAATACAAAAAATAATTTTAATTTCGTGGATTTATGAATAACTAAACGCATCATGATCAATTTCGTCTTAATAAAATAAAAGCTATACAATATAAGGCTTTGAAACGAGTCCCACTTTAAAATATCTAATATTTACGAGTACCTACGTATGTATCTAAATTCTACTTACCAATCATTGCATAAATTACAAGTGTAATTAGATGTTTCGGTCTGTCTAGTAATAGGAGACACCTAATTATCATGAGAAGGCCAGACCTGCTGTGTGCGGGTGTATCCCGAACAAAGCACGTCTACCCTGCGTGAACTGATTTAACTGTATTATTAAATATTTATGGGATATATCGTACGTGAAAGTTTACCATACCACATTCATTTTCATTTTTTTCATTATTATCATATTTTTTTAAATATCATTATTAAAGTGACAAATAAATTTTTTCAAAGTTCATAATATTCAAAGTACCTACGTATTTACGTAATGCTGTTTTTGGCAATGCGTCAAAACCTGTGTGCTCGAGAGATCTACTTAGATATAATTGATATAAATACATAATAAATTTATAAAACAAATTTTTAATATAAAAATATAAGTATAAAAGTTTTAAATTTGGATAATTTAAAATATGGCAGCCAAAAAGACAGAAGTAACACACTGTCAATGTGAAACAGTTTCATTTTACACCTTAATGTTCCTGAGTAAGTACATTGCATATTTAACTTTATAAAATTTTGATTTTTTTTAAATATAATTATGAACAATTCTGAGATGGGTATGAGATAAATATTATACAGAATAACACTTACTGCTGAAAATTATAGTAGATTAGTTAAAAATAATGTCGCAAAAAGTTTTATCGTTGATTAAAATTCAATTGCGGTCAGTCATGGCTCAGGAACAGCGGAGTGTCTTAACACTAGGTTCCTTCTGCCTACCGTGCTAAATGCGGGATACGGTGTAAAAAATAACTAAATAAAATTCAATTTGTTTCAATTTCAGCTTAGTATTTATTTCGGTTTTATTTTTGATCTCACACTCCGTTCCCCACTTTCTGCCGGATTCCGGAGGCATTGCGTGTTGAGTGGCAGAACTCAACGCTACGCTTTACCTCGACACCAGAGGGCAGAAATAGAAACATACATTTCGCTTCCTCGAGTGGGGATCGAACCCACAACCGTCGCGTTACAGTCACACCCTCGTGCCGCTGCGCCACTAGGGCCTATATTTCTAATTGTTTTATAATCTGTACAAATAGTCAAAAAATAAAAAAATAAAAAGTCTATTTGCAAGAAATATAATGAAATCGAATAAAACTCATTATACGGGTATTGACAATAATGCCATTTAAATATATGGTAAGCAATCACCATAATTTTTATTTGTTCATTTCACGATATCCGGTTGTGATGGAAATACAAATACGGCTACGATTACACCCTCTAAGTAATGAACGTATTGTTTGTAAACTATGTTTTTTGTTGAAAGGATATTAAATACACAATTAAAAATATCTCTATGTTGTTTGAAACAGAGATTAAGTAGAAAGTAGAGTGATTCACGTGGGCAATAGTATATAGGCAATATTGTATTTTATTTTAATTATTTTCCCATTGTATCGCTTATTATGTTTAATTTACGGAATGCAGAAATTCTTCGCTTATTATGTTTAATTTACGGATTGCAGAAGATTCAGTCTTTTTATTATTATCACTATTTTTATTAATAGTTTTAGATGTATAGTTAGAATATTCAATAAACATATGTATCTACTAGTAGAGATGTATTAAACACGTATCAGATTCTTAAAAATTATAATAAAACTAGCGGCCCGCTCGCGGTTTCACCCGCGTCCTAGTGACGTTATGCAAAATTTGAGACTCCTAGCATTTGTAGTAACGAACTTTCATACAAACTTTCAACCCCAAAAACAACCGCTTAGAAGTCGAATATTGCAAATTCCCATCTTAGCGAGCACCTACGTCCTATAAATAACTCTTATGCAAAATTTGAGATTCCTAGCACTTGTAGTTACTGAGATTTCGTGATGAGTGAGTGACCTTTCGATTTTATATATATAGATTATTAAAAAACAAGTAATAAGCAAATTTTCTATACAACTCAAAGTGACGGCTTTTCTGATAATATTATGATGTTGACATCAAAAACACATTTAGAAGAAGTTAGATTGGCTACTGCGAGTTGGCGGGTGGCCATACGTACTACGTAGACGGGAGTCATGTCGGCGACCTAAAGCCGGCCCTAATCTTTGAAGATCCGCCACAGATTGTTTGTAAGCATTTCGGTCCATCAAAGTGAGATGAATGTAAACTTTCTCTACTTAAATTTTGATTACAGCCAAAACAAGTCTGTATTAAAATAACAAGATTATTCGGATATTATATCTGAAAGCGATTTAAATAATCTGCTATATTGGTTTTTGTTTAGGAATTTCACATTAAAAGACTCATATAAAACAAGCTTTATTATTTATTTTCTACTCAAGATTAGTATAGTTACGTGTAGACACGCAAGTCTTTATTACATTCATATCGTAAAATGCACATTGTGAACAATTTAATAGATACATTTTGTCTTTTAAAACACATTTCTTTGCTTTAGCTTAATTATATTTACAATAATATGATCTATGCACTGTTTTGTTATAAATTAACAATTTGGCAACATGTTAACTTTCACATATTAAACGTATCTTATGTATATTACATATATTAATTGACAGAAGAATGAGTTTTTAGTAATGAGGGTAAGTGAAATTAATATTTTCTTAAGTTAAAAACAGCATTTAAGTACTTATTTTATTATTAAGATAAAATTTCAGTGGTAAACAAATGGTCGCAACTAACGACATTTTGGCATTTTTTGGCAAACATCTGATATATTATTTAATATATAAATTCAATATATATTTAAATTATAAAATAATTAAGTAGAATCCGTCAGGCTATCGTGGCGCAGGGGCCACGACGCGATGGTTGAGGGTTCGATTCCCAGTCGAAGGAATGATGTATTTAATATTTGCATTTCCTCGCTCTAGTAATGAAGCAAAGCGCGGCGTTGAGTTCTGCCATTAAATACGCAATGCCTCAAGAATACTAGGTTTCTAGGTTCCCTCTGTCTAGGAGGCAGACTACATAGGTGGGCTCCTATGTATTTAAAACAGAGTGAATCTAAAAAAGAAAGTTAAAGTAAAATAATTATTATTATAGTCTAATAACATCTCAAAATCTTGACTAAATGTGCTGATCGGTAACATAATTTTGGAAAAAATTATAAAAATTGCCCTTCTATCTAGACCCTAGAGATAGAGAAGCATATTAGTTTAATTTTTATGTTTAACAATTTTGAGATGCCATAATAAATAATATTATCACAGCAAATATGAGGCTCATTTAAAACATATAGGTACAGCAATAAATTAAATGGCTTTAATTTTAAATAAATGTTTAGATAATCAGTCTCAACATATATGGAATATAAATTTTATTAAAACAAATTTGTGAAATATAATAAATCAGGGCCTTTTATATTAAATTTTTTGATGTGTTATAAAAAATTTCTTTATTTTCTGACACCCATCTCAGCAAGGCAGAGCTATTACTTACTTTTTGGTTAAATAAAAAATATCAGTTAAAAAAACAATCAGTTGTTTACCAAGTAAAAACAAGAAAACAGTTCACTGGAGATTATTATTTTCTCTTAATTTTCGCTATCTGCTTTACTAAATCAGATAGCGAAAATTCTTGAATTCTTGAAGTCTTGCTATATAACCTGTAGTTATTTTTATATGAAATAATTAATTTAGTATTTACTTTTCACAGAACTACTCTGTCAAGATGTGAGCGTAAAAAAATAAAAATTTTTACAACATTCCTAATTCGTGAGTTTTCTATTAAGGAACTTTATATAAATACTAATGAATTTATTATTAATTAAATAACAACATTTATACACAATATACATATACAAATATCGCTCAGTATGTTTAAAACACAAGTTTCATCTATGCGATTAAACATGATTCTATTCGATTATTAAAACTACGTTACCTGTTTTCGAGAAAAGTTATAAATTAACATATTATTATTATTACGATAACGCTACCTATATCTGGCAACTTCATTTATTCCCCTGATTGAGGCTCCCTTCATAGAGCAAATATTCTAAGCCATATATTTCTAAAATATACTAATTATTTTCCTGACACGGTGATATAGTATAGCTAAGCAGATATTGTGCAAAATTAAAATCGATCTAAATGATATACTCGTATGTAATATAACATTTAATTCTATTTATAAGTGCGTACAAATGTATATTTGTAAAAGTGTTGCTTTCAAAAATCATTTACACCTTTATAATTGTATCTTATATAAGATTCAAATGTGTTCAAGCTAGTTGATATAAATACATAATATACAATATATAGTGGACAGTGTACGTATTTGCGTTTTATTATATTAAGGTGCATTTAAAACAGTTGTAAAAAATACATTGGTATATACATTGAAAATAAAATCCATGGATGGCATCTTCTCCAGTTGGCTCCATCTGTGAAAAACAGCATATTTTTATTATAAACATATTTGGAATGGTTAATAAGTTGTAATCGGTTCGGTGCTCATTTATATTTATAGGTTCGGCCATCGAAAACTACGATTGAAGCTTTTTCGAGCAACTGAGGAAACTAACAAGGAAATGCAAAACTCTTTTTAAAATTTCTCGATATTTAAAGTGGCACTAAAAGCTTTCTCAAAGGATATATAAAATAACTTTGCATACAATTAACATACAAGCGTATTTAAAGTTGTATATGATTTCGCTTACGTTCAGTATTGAAAAAAATGAACATAAAGTGTTCTAATAATATTTAAAAAAATTAATAATCCTAATTAGACAAATAATAAGTTCAAAATCAAATGAGTTCATCAGACTAAATTCTCTAAATTTAAGCAAACTTGTAAATTCTTGCGATTACATTACCATTTTCGTTGGGCAGCCAGAACTTAATGAAGGTATTTACCTGTGACCTGCGATGCACCACCCACCCAGTTGAGATGTGTCTTCCCACCACCCTCGTCAGACTTTTGCTTCCCCTTATCGATCTCGTTCAAGTTCGATTGATACTTCGTTCCTGAGGAGACACATCATTGAAAACAACTTAATTTAATTGAAAATTTTGTTGTTTTATTTATTAAAATTAAATTTAATTAAAATTAAATTTAATTATAATTAAATTTAATTATAATTAAATTTTAATATCTTAAAGCTAAACTTAGCTATAAGGATTGTATGAAACTTGTGATGTCTTTGTTTCATAAACGACTTTTTATTTCCTTTTTTATTTTTTCGTTTTCAATTGTTTTTACTTAATTATAGCTAATTTCATTAATATGATATATTTATGTCGAGAGATATTATAAATAAAAACACATAAAAAATATAATCAGCAGATTATTATAAAACAATAGTCTCATGTAAATGTCACATAAAAGACACGACCGCAAGTAATAGTCATTAGGCAAAGGGAAAGCTTCAATATGGAGAGGCAACGGGCCGGCCGGTCGCCAGCTCGCCACCAGATATTGAAAAGTTGCGCAATACCGTCGAGTGGCTGGCCTACCCGTAAATTCGTAATGGAAGCAAAAAATAAAACAGAACAGCGGTCGATGTCCTAACCGCTCTCCGTCGCCACTCGCCGCCGTGCAAAAACAACTTCCCTCAACTTACAATGGTCGTGTCTAAATGTTTTTCAAGTTCACGTTCAGTGAATTGTTTTTAATTTAAAATGTTGTCTCGTTTTCATAATTTGTCATAATTTGTAAAATTATCTATCTGACAACACAATTAGGTAAACAATTCTTTTACTGTAAAACTAAAATTGAACATTCATTAAATGCTTAAATTTCCTATAAATTTATATAAATAAACTTTAAAAGACCACAACATTAATGAAAAAAATGTGAAAAAATATACATTACAGACACAAAAACTAAAACCGAATAAAACCCCCGTAACGGAAGACACAAGTTGACACTCGTCTATAATAATGGGTTGTCGCGCAAGATGTCGTAGTCCGGCGACCCGGCAGCGGCAACATGTCCGGGGAAATACCAAACTTCCCAATAACGGCGGAGTAATGACGCGCACCGACCAACTTATGAGCCCCGGTATTACGAGACCGTAATACGATTATACTAATATAGAACGTAACATAATAAAGTCGAAACTGCGCTTGCTCTTAATAAACTTTACACTCTTGTGTTTTTATTAAACACAAAATAGTTACGTGTTTGTAAGTAATATTAGAGTGATTGCGGTGTTGAGTTCCGCTAGACCACATGCAATGCCTCCAGAATTTTGCGGAAGGGGGGATCGAAGTGTCTTAATACTAGGTTCCCAGGTTCCCTATGCATGCCCTGCTATTTGCAGGATATAGTGAACATAAAAAAAAATAATAATTGTGATATTAATAAGAGGCAAGTGTCAGTTGCTTTTATATGACATTATTTTTTAATATCTTTACAAGAGTAGGCAGAAGAAACCTAGTGTAAGGTAAATAGATGACATTATACTTTATATAATTGAATACATATTGACCGGATTAATCGTTAATATTAATATGTAAATAACCAGTCCAGGTCCAGTTAGCACAAAAACTAGGTAACAATCATTTGCATAGTGCCGACTACTGTCGGACTAATATCTGGAGCATTTAGAAATATTTTGTGAAGACTAACGACATCAATTATAACAAAAAATTTTTTTTTTGTCCTTTGATTATAGCGTTCCGAGCGTGCCAGTTGAGCACATATCACTTCGCCAATGTCACGTTGTTCTAGTGACATTCGTGATTACTTTTGACATTTACAGTGACGTTTCAAATTAATTCGCATACGGAATAGACCTAACAACGTTGCCAACGTTTAGATCTATACGAATTATTACAACCTCGCATGACTGTTTTAACCGGGTTAATATTTTAAATAAATACTTTGTCCACAGACGATTTGTACGAGCAATAGAATACTATAACTTGCAAAACCAGTTAACAGCTTCACAACAAGCAAGGCGTCGTTATAGCTTACGAGCTATAAACGTATATAACGACCACTAATAATAACTGAAACAGCAGCAAACAATGAAAATAAACTGAACGATCTCTGGGGATACAACTCGTAAAGGTATTATTATCTCTTAATAAACGAAATCACTGGCATAAAAATCTTGTTTGGATGCATTTTATTGGCAACGATATCAGATATAAATGAACTCATTTTACCACCAATTTTATTGATACTCTGAAATTTATACATATTTGTTTACGACGCCGGTTTGCGTATAATATTGACATGGATAACAAATTAAGTAGATTTATGTAGATACTACACATGGCAAATAATGAACTACTCGTGTAATGATCGAATAATTATTTTCTTTTCATTTTCCTTTACCTAAAAAAATATTTTTTATTCACGTTTTTAACAATATAGATCTTAAGTTGATAGTTGCAGTGAAGAATATTCTCCCTTTTTGCAATGATGAAGGCAGTGAAATAGGAGCAATATGGCAGGGGCACAAAAATGACACAAATAAATCCAAGTAAAAAAACTTAATAATAAAAAAAAATATCTAAATAATACTATACCTTTATCTATAAGTGGCGTATCACGTCGCGGCGGTCGTGACGGAGGTGGAAGTGTCACCGCTTTTGGATCTGGAGTTGTAGTTGGAGGAGACGACGCTGAAGATAAAAATAAAGTTAATAAAATATTCACCGGTCTTATAATTAACCCCATCTAAGAATACTTACTGTACAATCTTATAGTTCCATCGGACTCTCCTCTTGGATTTTTTGCCACACATTTATAAGTCCCGTAGTCTTCGGTCACAATATGTCTAATAAGTAATTTCATATGAGTTTTATAAGCCGGAGCTCCTACAGTATTTTCCATGTGATATTTAGGGCTTTCGTGTATCATGTGACCGTCATCGCGGGTCCAATAGTTGAGAGATGTAGGATGAGCCTCAGTAAAACATTCCAATGTAACGTTATAATACAGAGGTGCACCAACCAATTGATGTGGAATCCATAACATGGGGGGAACTGTCGATGTAAATTATCCGTATGATTATATTAAAAGTTATTATTCTATAATTAATAAATTAATTACTTTACAAATCATATGCTTACAATCAACGCTAACTTTGACCCTTTTTGAAACTGTAGGCGGCACTCCATTACTGGCAATACATAAATATGCGCCCATATCTAAACGTGAGATCCGTGCCATTTCTAATACTTCTCCTTCCCATTCAGATACTAAAACAACAACAGCATATTATATAATATATCCTATACAATGTTAATAAAAAATATTGTTTCAAAACTTCAAAAATACCTGAATGTCCTTTACTGATCGAAATTTTCGAATTGTCGTCCCGTTTCCACTTGATAGTAGGCTTAGGAGAGCCATTAGCACGGCACGTCAGAGTGACATTGGCGCCCTCTCGAACGATGACGTCGCTGGAACTCAATGAGTCGTCAATCGACGGAGGCACTGCAATCGTTGAGGCATAATTATATTTTTTTACAATTTGTTTTAATTATTTTAATAATAATGCAACTAATATTTACTAAAATTTATATTTTCATTTGTTCGCTCGTGTGTCGAGGCAAAGCGAGGCGTTGAGTTCCGCTACTGATAAATGCAGTAAAACAAAAAAATACGAAAACTACAAGAAATTTTACTGAATTTCTGACATACCTACAACGTGTAAGTATCCAAATTGCGTTTTGGCAGTGACTGTGTTAATCTGGCACATATAGCGGCCTCTGTCTTCCTCTCGAACGTCAGATATATGCAGGAACCAGGTGCGATGCTTGTCGTGGGTAACACTGACTCGCGGATTGCGAGTGATCACGTGGTTATGGACAGTCAAAATAGCGGACTGTTCAAAGTGCATCCATGCTACCTAAATGTTCAAAAAAGATATTAATAGTTTTTTTTTCTATATGTATATAACCTTATTCAATTAAAGAGGGAACAAGAAATTCTTAACATTACTAAGGATTCCAATATGGGTATGGACGCATCGTGTTGCGTAGAGAGGAACTCGGAACAGTGCCCGGGACTTGGGACCTCAGATTTAAGAGGCACTTTTGACTGTACATTAACGCTTATCTCCACTCTCCAAGCTCTTCCTTTTATCTAACCAAATTCGGAATCATTTACTGTAAAGTATATATTTATTTTTGTGACTTTCTCAGAATTTGTATGAATATCTTTTGGCGACTCTTAGGTGTTTGAAGGAACTCAGATGATATTATCTCAACCCAACACTAGTTTGTCTATAAATAGAGTCTAAATAGGTCCGCCGAATACGTAAGCCCTTGCCAAAACTACATTGTTTTTATGACGTTTGCATATAAATATGGCTTAGTTATTTTTGCTTTAGCTTAGTTATGAATTATTATTTAAACTTTATTTAAATTTTACCAAACTCTAAAATTATTACTTTAAAATTCTTTAAATTTCTTTGTAATAGTCGTGTGTTACACTTTTTTGATTTCTTTAAATACTCCAATATTCTCTATATTTTTTGCGTAAACTGTTCTCTCTATGTAAAGCTAAATAATCGATTAGAGAAAGTTATTGAAAAAAGAAATTTTATTTAAAAAAAAAACGATTTTATAAGAATTTATAATAAGTAGATATTTATTATAGCAAAAATATCAAATATCCATTTGTGGGGTGTAAATCAGATCGTTTCTGGGGTGATATCCAATCAATACTAAATTAGATGAGTGACATAACGGAAATTAAAGAAACGTTTCTTTTTATACGATTTTATTTTCGACAAGAAAAGTAATTTATAAAAACATGATCGCGCCAATGAGATTTGTCATTTAACTTTCAACATGAAACGGTATTTATGGAAAAAGAATCGGATGATTTTTTATGAATATTAACATAATATTTGTCTTATTTCATTTGGATTACAATTTTTATATTAGAGTGATTAGTAAATTTTACAAACGGATGAAAGATTTAATGATTATAGTTAGTCTTAGTAAAGTTAAACAGTAGAACAACACGGAACAGGAACTTGAAGGATGAGAACCAACACCTATACTTGTGTGGCATATTCTGACAACATGGGACCGTCGAGTTTTTTAATTATAATCTATATCTATATGTTTAGGTAATAAAAAGAGAGAAAAGCCAATTCTGAACATGAAAGATAAAAAAAACATTGGGTCGGTTATAAATGCACTCAGCAGAATTTTTGTCTATTTGTCTGTTTGTCCGTCCGCCTATTTGTTCCCTAATCATGCAAATACCTATTACGGGACTGGTGATAGCTAGAATTCTGAAGCTTACTTTTATATTTTTCTTGGGTGTTGTCCTGCTTTATAACCTAGCTTCCCAAAAAATATTAAAAAATTATAAAGTTCAATAACTTGAAATACTGATAGCTATTAGATGCAAGTGAATGTATTTTTGCATAAAAACAGCTTAAAGACTAAAGTAACTGTTATATCATAGTTTCATCCTGGTGTTTAAGGCAATTTTCGTAGGAAAAATTAAATATTTACGCATAATTTCTCGTATATTTTGATTGGGTTCACCTAAGTAAGCCTTTATTTTCTTGTGATCCAAGGGCCGAAGCCATTTGAATATAAGATATTAATTTCAGATTGATACTCCTAGCGATCTTGAGATAAATAGTCCCAGACGGTTAACAAAGTGATCATATAAGGGTTCCGTTTTTTCTTTTGGGGTACGGAACCCCTTCTTACTTATATAGATAATATTCTTATACATATACATATAAAATAATCTCATTGATATAAATAAAAAAAACTCTGTAAGTCTGTTGTGGGATGCCCAAAAAAGCTTTAGACCAGGAAGAGAGTCTATGGATCCCATATTTTCCTCCGCATGATAGCGGAAAAATGTATGGTGGTAAAATAAAAGTTTTCTAGGCTTCTGTGGACTTAGAAAGCTTGTTTGAAAGTAAATCAGTGTATTAAATGAATAGTCGTATAGTTCAAACGAGCGAATACTAATTAAAATTATATGTGTAGGAATAACTAAAATCTTGATACAATTAATATGGTAATTGCTCTTTAAAAACCTACGAATAAAAAAAAATAAGTAAAAAAAATGTTAGGTTCTAGTTTTGCTAATTTCAACAAGTGAGTAGTAGAAATGTAAATGCGGGCTTATAACCAAGGGGCGCCAAAATGATAGGCGCAGTGGCTTAGAGGAACAAATGAAACAACATTAATAGCAGGCAAAATTGAACGTTTACGGCTCGCTATTAGACGCGGTGTTGGCGCTCCTCGCGACATCTGTGTAATTGCAGGGAGCTGCCATCCCGTCCCCGCTTCACACCAATTTCCACGGCATTAACCGCTTGAAATGCTTTTCACTGAGATTGTTATACTGGAAACAATCCAACCACTTTTAATTTTCAGCCAGTGGCCATTTTTGAAATGAACAGTACCTAGTAGGTTTTGCAAAAAAGTTTGCTTACAAAATGAAATAAATGTATGCAGATCTGTTCTTATTGTATACGTTCTAATATAGTACGAGATATCAAAATAAATGAAGTGACGCACAGAAATTGTATATTATGTTACACATATTATATTAATAGCAGTAAAATTTTATATTAATATCTCCCAAAATATTTTACATAGTACCGATGTACTATAGATGTCTACAAATAATATATAAAATATATTAAAATATAACAGTATAATATTTTAAATTGTATAAATGGGTATAATTAAAAATACTTGCTGTATATAATATTTACTTATGCTAAATTTATAAAGACCTTACAAAATTAAAATGAATATAGATAGCAATTACTTTACCTTTTGAAATAAATTGAAATTAAATAACTTTTATGAGGATTCTCTGACAAAATTATTTATAGATATAGGTACAATCAAATTATATTATGATTTTTATTTAAAACTAAAAAAGGTCATCGTCCTTGCTGTTTGATATAACGATAGAAATGTATGAACGTCATTATGAATATAGCTACATGTAACTTTTAACCCATTAGTAAAATTAAATTATATCTGGTATACACAGTAGCGAACTTGGAGTTTTAAAACTTGCTCACAGACTCGTTCATCTTTTAATCCAGCTTTAAGTTTGAATCATGGATAGTTCTTTTTATCAAGATTGCGGGGGCAATATAAGGGGAAGTTTGTTAGCTCAAATTCGTGCCGGGTCATATCTTACCTATCTTAAGTGCTACGGCTCTCAGCCGCTGTCTAATTTATATTGGACTTGAGGAAAGTTTGCCCATTTTATTATGCAATGGGACGGTAACCCCTCTAATGATGGCGGCCTGACTCCGTTCCGTAACCTGAAGCTTCCTAGTTATTAAAAACTTAATATTGTTAAATATTCGTGAAACAAGTTTAAAAGTCGGGTGGTCAGAGCTAATAAACTGTTAGTGTTTATTAAGGTCAGTTCAAATTTACGAGAGCGGCGGTGGCGAGAGCGGCGGCGGCGACGGATGTAAATCTGATCTGCGTAATTGTGGCCGGCGTCTAATCTAATCACGTCGGTGTGTCTGTCTGCAGCGCTCATTGAATTAGGAGAGCCACGCCGAGCGCCGCGCCGCGCTACGCCGTAAATGCAAGTCTTATCGCTACATCAATATTTTGTTTACATTAATTGGCAAATCTGCGTAATTAATATTATTATTAATATAATTGGCAGTAATTATATGTATGTTATTTTAGCTTGTAATCTAGTATATTAGAGGTGGATATCCAGGAACAGTTTAATTAACAAATCGTGATATGCAAGAGCGTTGTCCGGGTATGAATATAGTATGTGTATTATCTTAATGAAATAGAAGGATATTATGTGACTGTAAAATTTCTGTCTGAATGTTTTAATTTACTCCCTATTAATAAACAAAATATATTTCCTTTTTTTAACCGACTTATGCACTAACTAGTCTTTGACTTCAGATGGAGATTGAAAGTAAAGATAAAAATATAATTTAAACTGTTTACAATATTACAGTTTATATTGTTGGCACCGACTTCAGACATCTCGATAGGTAGTATACACTATTAGAATTATTGTATTAATATTAAACGTAGTTCGATTTGCATAAGAAGTATATTCTAAATAAAATCTTTATTGAATAATTTTATGCTTTTTAGTTCTTGGTGTAGGTTCTTTTTAACATAGCTTTTTTTTATAAAAAAAATTTATATAAACTTATTTTAACTTAATTTTTAACTTAAAAAATTCAACTAAATCAATAAATCTATAGAGTAGAAAATTAATTCCAACACTGTTCTAAACAGACAAAATATGTAATAAAGCTGGCAGCTGCAAATATGATATTTGAAATGACGGCAGCGGCTAACTAATTTCATTTGCCTGCGGATCCTAAACGAGTTAGGGACAAGCTCGGAGACACTTATCTAAAGGATGCTTGTCGGTTATACAAAACGCAGTTAGTAATGTTCAGATTGAAATTCTTTTTCTAAATCCTTTACAAAATCTGGTACCCATAATTGCTTTGAAATTTTAATATGCTCTTTAAATTGAATTCTTGTATTTTTATTTAATTAAAAATATTTAACGTTAGGGTTTTAAAAAAATATATTTCAGTGCTTTAATAATTGTATGTTACCTTATCATTAAGTTTCCTAGTAAGCGCTTTTGTTAAATATTCTCATTTGCCAGGGATCACCTGTTTCAAAGTTTTAGTGTGGAACTTAGGGAGGCCTATTAATTCGTTATCTCTTAACCACCTTGAATTCAGACCCTTCTTTCTTTTTATCTTAATTGTTGAGGCATTAAAGAGGCAAAGTTGAAGTTGCGAGGCCTGGTAGAGCGACGCGTCCCTCAAGACATGCCTGGGAGGCGTCGTTTGATTTATAATGGACTCGTTGCAAACTTTAGCCATTCTGCCGCGCCGCAGCGAACCTCCTTAACGACGGACCCCATCGCCGGAGGAGATGATTCGTAGACGTGTTTAATAATATTACGACAGATTTAATTATGAAACGTTTAAGGAGTTTCATCTTACGCTATTATCTTTTGTTCTTCAGTTCAAGGTGTTTTTCGAATGTTTCATAAATTTTGCGGCAATTGACGCTCTCGGAGCTAAGTCAGCTATGCTTCTATTAAAGTTATTATATATTCTAAAATGTCTCATATTAACTTATAGAAATAATATTTCTCTATGTATGATTTAATTTTATGTTTCAAAAATCCATGGAAATAATTGGTTTAATTATTTTTGAGCGTACCTCAAAACTTATTAAGTTACAGTTATAACTTTTTCAAAGTTTTAAAAAACCTTAATTGATTAACAAACATGTTTAAAAAATGCGGCAAATCTAAAGTATAAAGACTGGCTTCTTTTCAATATAAAACTAAAGTAAAAACAAAAATGTTTCCAATACCGTAATTCAAAGCACAAGTTATTAAAAGAGACATGTGTAGTCGCAGAAAAGGCAGTGTGGCAAACCGATGGGCCACTAAGTAATGCAATCGCGCACATAGAAATAAGTGAACATCTTGCGCGAGACGGCTTAGCTTACTTCTACTAAAAGCCCACTTAGAGATCTCTTCGGCTACGGATTTGTGTCGAGGGTCCTCTAACTTTGCGCCAATCTTCAGCCAATAAGCTATTTTTGGAATTGATGTAAGTAGTAATGCAAGTTTTGATAAAATATTTACCTGATACTCGAGATTTAATAATAAAACATAAATTACGTATTGGGTTCTTTATTGGCGTTCGCGTTTGTTAATGTTCGTTATGCTTCATTTTATTGAATTAATTTTATTTATGAAAATTAAATAAAATAGTCATAAAGCAGCAGCTTATTTAGTTTAATAAAATTAACTATAATATAGCGTTTTCGGTACAGTTAGCTAGATACGGATATTAGAGTAAGAGAAATATGTCAGAATTTGAACAGGCGGTGCTCGTATGTGGCACGAGTGTAACATAGCTGCGACTCGCTGCGGCATGTTATTGCAAACCCACATACGTGCAGCGCCGACTATCTGACATTTCATGCCGATGAACAGGCTACGTGCGCATACTTCCTAGCATTCTCTTAAAATGGGATATGCAGCTTGTTATTTTCGTATGAATACTGTGTTATATTAAAAGCAATGTCAACTTATGACTTTGATTTTCTATCAAAAAAATATCACAACCGAGCACATTTCAAATGCTATATATTTTTAAAAAAAATTTGACGCAGCATCCAGACTACTCTACGCTTTTATTTTATTTGTAAAAAAAAAACGAAAACAAGAATAGAGCATTTTGTCGTTTCATCGCAATATTTCGCGTGACTCAATAATTCTGAAAAGACGGACGGAGAGGCAAATCTTTTTAACCGATGCGGAAAACTAATGGCCCAGGCGAGGCTTTCGGGAAAATCCGCTTCTTGTTGTCAATACAGGGCAACTGTGATGGCTCCCTCCGTTAAGCCTTTATTTCAAAAGTAAGAGCACACTATCTTGACGTTAAAACACCCGCTTTGAAGATGGTTTTAGGTACAGACTAAACAAGTATAGGCGATACATACTGAACGTCTTAATAATAAGTGGTAATTTTGAAATAAATGTAAACTGTTAAAATTATATTAATATGTTACCTTAATTTATAATAAATAAGTAGGTATATATATTATACATTTTAGTTAAATTGTAATGTGTACACAGTGAAGCCACTCAATTCAATTAAAAATTGACATATTTTACTAAAAATCTAAATATAATAAACACAAGAGTCAATAAGAGGAAGAGAGTTTCTAGTGTCACTGATCAGTCAAGTGTGGAGCAGAGAGTGAAATATAAATTACTACTTAACAACATTACTTCGTACACAACTCTCCGCCCATTCTATAGATATTGCCTGCAGGGGGATAGAACCTAGGTCAAGTTAGTCTGAAGAGATGATTATGTAATTTTCTCATCACAAGGTAAATGTGAAATGAGAGCCAAGATCAATATTAAATAATGCGTCGTTTTCGATTTCACTGACAACAGAGTCGAGATCTTTATTGGTGCAAATTTCTGTGGTCACTCGGGGTGTAACTCAAGTTCAAGATTTAGACACAAAAACTCAAATATATCAACCTATGGTATAAGTCCAAAGAATATATATAATCTACATATAAAAATTTTTTTCCATGACTGTGTGACTGACAGATAAAATTACTAGACTTTGAATTTTGAAGTTGAAATTTGTCATATAGGTTAAGCGAAGCATCAAGAGCACTCCTCGAAATTCATACGGGAACAGGAGAGAATGAGACTTTACGCCTTAAAGTAAACAACAAAGTTGCGGGCAACTACTAGTGTAATATAAAAATATATATATTTATATTTATAAAGACATGTCTCATAATACATTCCTTTGTTTTTTATTAACAGTTACAATGAAAGGCTGCTAGTTTCACTCGACTGTATTTTTTGTTCTGTGACTGATGATTTCACTTTGTGTGTTTTGTAAAAGGAATGTTAAAAAACCTTTTCTAATTATATGAATTTGGTGTGTACGATGCATATATTTAAATGTGTACTATTACTTATTCAAATATTTAATTATTAATATTAAGAATTTAAGAATATAATTTTTATTAACACTAGGAATAGGTACAATCGTTTTGTACATTTTCGTTATCCTTGTTTTGCTCTTTTTCATTTCATATGTAAGTTTGAATGGCTGCTTTCACGCGTGTAAATGTTACTTTATTTTTTGTTTGTTTATTTAGGTAGGTACGGGAAGCGTCTTCTGAACATAAAAGTTTATGCAATTTAATATTAGATATAAAAGATTTATTATATTAATGACATCATTAAATTATAATCAAGCATCGGACTGATTTCTAACTAAATATTTCATAATAAAGTAAATATTAAAATTTTAATAGAATACCATAAGTTAATCCTCCACCTGATTTAATATAATTTCGGTGGACTAAAATAGGTAAATATAGAGTATAAAAATAGGACAACTTCAGGATATGCTAATTATATTAATGGACATTTTAAGTAAATTTTCAAGTAAACAATTATAAGTAAAAGTAATTTTCAAGCAGGAAACGCTTCGCGAGAAAGGTAAAAAATCGGCATACGGTTGTAAATCATATTTTCCTCCATTTATATGGACACTTTATTACTGCGCGGTGTTCTAAATCAAATGATAAAATGCTTCTTATTTTATATTTCCTTTTGCTACTCGACGCGTATTGTCGCCTTGCCGACTGCTAGTGGCATCTACAACCTAAGTGGTTTGCTCGTCTGTTATCATTTTTATTCTACCTAGCATATCTATCACTAGCATATTCTAATTTCGCAAGTAAAATAAGATTATAATATTCAAATTCTCATTTTTTAATTAATTGATTTATTTATTTTTAATATAATATTCGAATAATAAACTTTGATGAAATTGATACTTCACCTTGTAAGATCCAAGATTCTTCACAGAACAAGCAAGACGAACGCTGCGGCCGGCAGGCACAGTGACATTCTGAATTACATCAGTAAATTCTGGTTCTTCAACAACTGAAACAAAATAAAAATCAACGCTTAATATATATTACGATATGAGGAGTACGAAGCCACTCAAAAATATTAAATTTTGATAAATGATTCCTTTCGTCGTCCCCTAAGGCTTATCAAACTGGTAAGACATCGCAGTTATGGGGACATTTTTGTGTCAGGAGATACGATTTGTAATTTTCAAATTATCAAAGCAAAACGCTTTTAAACAAATTGAGTGGGCGATAAGGAATAATGTCGTCGTTTATCAAGCTGTGAGATAGATGGCTGCTGTTCTACTCCACCCATTTTAAACGCGTTTGTCTTCGACTTGCCAAATTGGCTTTCTTTGTTATTTTTGCAAATTCGCACGTTAACGTCTCCAGTAATGAGTTTATGGTTGGTCGGTCAAAATTAAGAACCTTTGTATGCGATGTACAGGGACAAACAGAGCGGAAGTCAATTGTATACTGGATAAATATTTGTCATCTTACAGCGGGCGCGTGAACGAGCCGCGTCGACTCGATGATGTATAATTGGTCTGGCATAAAGTCCGCACACGAATATTTTACCGCAATATTATCGATAAGCATTTTGATGTTATTAAAACTTTGATATAATACATGTAGTTATGGTCATTACGAAAAGTTATAATAAAAAATCAGCATCATTTTGTTGAAACGTTATTAAACACGACCGGAGTAGTGCGCGAGACAGGATCCCGTCATTTTCACTTTTCGTCAGACGTAGCGTCAGAGCTGCGGCAGAAAGCTTCTATTTATTAGATTGGCTTACCTTTCTGATACATGTAATATAACACTACATAAAACCTTCATACATCACTAAAGTTTATCATAATATATCTATAAATAATAATAATAATATTTATTGAACATTTATCGATAGCTTCTACGATACTCCCAGCCCAGTGTTAAGACACTCCGTTAGCCATTTTCCGCGGAATTTTTCGTGGCATTCCGTGTGGCAGGGCTCAAGGCCGGATTTTTGCCTTAGCCTCCGAACGAAGAAATGAAAATATTAATAAAAATAATAATTAACTTCCCCGAGTGGGAATCGGACCCACAACCAGTCACACCTCTTGTGCTCCTGCGGTTCACCTCCTATTATTAGTATAAATATGTTATACACATACATTTGCATTTTAGATACAAATTTCGAAATGTAGAAATGTTGGAAGATCTGAAAATTCTTAAGCCTTATTATTAGGAATCATCTGAGTGCAAGCGTAGCACAGAGATACCTGACTGAAGATGAAAGCTGAAGCATGTTTGCTCGCCTGATCGTATTAACTAAGCACGATGCTTCATTTTCTACCCCGCTGCCCTCGCTCAACTGATGTAAATCGCGCATTTCCAACCATAACGCACCCTATTAAGCATATATGCTTTCATCGAGGAATGGGTATATTGATTTAGTACGAGGGTAGCAAGACGATCGTGAAAGGCAACAATGTGAGTGTTCTATGACATAGTTGTATCAATATTTTCTTTATTAATTGTTTATATCATTATTTACTAGAATGTTTAATTTAATATTTTTCTTGTATAATTAAATAAATAATTATAAATAAAAAAATATATAAATGTCATGTTCATAAAACATGTTCCAATGGAACTTCCTACAATATTAACCTTTTTTTTAGCTTCACGCTGTTCCCGCACGTAGAAGAGCAGCCAGAGGGAACCTGGAAATCTAGCTTTATGATACTCTGCCCCCATTAACTCATAAATAATCATATATAACAACTCATTAATAATAAACATAAATGTTTACATTAAATTTTCTGTATACAAGAGATAAAAGGTAAAACGGTCCTCTTAAATATTCCTAACAATGACTTCCAAGTAAACGTACTTTAAGTTAATGAGGGCGGTGAGACAAGAAGTTGTTTGTTTCAATAATAGCATACATTAAAATGAACCAGAGTACCGTTCGCAATAATCTTACACACCGCATGGCGGTGCGGCGTGCAAGGGTATTTAGGGGTTAATTAAGAAACCGCAGACAGGCACGAAGGGAGGTAATCCCTTTGTCACTGAGGCCAAGACAGTACTCAGTCGACTGCTTGTTCACGTCGAGCACGTATCTATCATTATTATAATTGTGATATTAAGTTATTTTCTACTTGCAATGTAAGATTATTAACATATATAAATTTAGAGAGGGTTAATTATATTGTTTAATTAACTTTAACCAGTTTCACTTAGAGAAAAAAATGTTTCTATATTTATTTCTAAGCTAATAAGTTACGAATTTAAAACGTCAGAGCACTAACACGTACATAATCTCATATTAAAGCTGGACCCTTATGCAAATCAGAGGCGGTCATTCGGAAGTCATCAAGAGAGTACGGCACAAACCGCCCGCAAATTGACAGCCTCCCAGCCGCTAAATTGATTGTGGACACTCCACCTCGTTATAATTTCTATGACATTCTGATGATAAATAATGGATCTCTTTAAATATGCTTGCTTGCAGACCACATACCGGTGAAAGCAATCGAGATATGTGATATTTTCTTTTTAGAATAGATTGTATAAGGAAATTTAACATACACTTAAAAATATACATTGACAACGTAAAGAAATTATTCTAATATCGGAAAGATAGACTAGATTTCATTACTTTAACCAATTTTATTTTTATTTTGGCTGTAGATCCGCAAATCTCCATACATGGACATACGTACCTAATCAATTAGGATCACGGATTTTATTACTCAACACACTCCATTCCAGTTTTCGTTTAGTAAAACGACGATGGGAGAAATCCAAATGCATGTTACCACACTCGTATAAAGTGTATTGTAGCATTTGCATCATCTAATTTGTGTAGGAATGTACCTTTATGTACTCCTTTGCGTCTTAAATGTCAAAAACTAACTTTAAGATTTTCATACATTTTATAAAAAAAAACACTTAATTTTTTTAAATCTATTTCTTAATATTCTTCTAATCGATACTCAAATTTATATATATGTTAATTTTAGAATCATTTAGAATGATTCACCTTTAAGTATTGTATTGTTACGTTACAAAGTAATAATGCCTTCACTATTTTATTTTAAAGTTTGTAAATCATTATTTTCAAAATAAACCAAATATTTAAGTTTATTCGTCCCTTGTCACAGATGTTGGTTGTAATATTCTCTCATATGCGATCAAATTCTTTTAAGAGATCCTCAGATAAAGAACATGGCGCGGGCTGTTTGGTTGGTTTCGGACTTTCACTTATTTGTATGCTTTACCCTTCGCGGGACGAGACGTGACTATTCGAGATACATAAACCTTGAGTGAATACAGAAAATAGAAATAAAGTAACATATTATCCCGTACTGGATGGATTGAGACCGAAATAACTATTTGTTTTTATTATGACTCCTAAAAAGTGTTTACAAAGAATTTGTGAAGTTAAATTAACATTATATTATGTGAATGAATCAGTTAGTTTGATGACAAAAATTATAAGATAAAAAATATACATAGTATAATTATGTACATTAAAAATGAATTTAAAACGAATGAGCTGTAACGCGACGGTACAGTGTTCGATTCTCGGTAGGGAGAAATAATAATTATTTATTAATAGTTTCATTTCTTCACTCTGGTATCATCGCAAAAGCGTGGCGTTGAGTTCTGCCACTCAATGCACAATGAAAATTCGGCAGAAAGTAGGGAACAAAGTGTCTGAACACAGTTGCCTTTGCCTACTAAAGACTAAAAAAAAACAAATGAAACAATTAATATTTTTAAAAATTATAAACAAATCACGTAGATACGTAAAGTTAAAATATTGTGCGTAACACGACGGAATATTACCTTATACATACATACAAGGTTTCTGTCATGGATAGTTAGGCAAGAGTGCGGAAGCAGATGTTGACAACCTGAGACGCCCCTACCGTCCTCCTGTCACTATCTTTTAAGGAACGCCTGTTCGATATCCGGTTTCGATTCAAAAGAAATGATTCATTGTAGGTGAAAGTTTTTATAGATTTGGAATATTTTTTCTTACTTTATTATAGTGTTTACTTTAATTATTTTAAGTCTATATAAATTTTTCATCTAATGAAATTAAATGGACACTTTGAAAACATTCAAAATATAAACAAAATGTGCAAGCATTTGCACGTTTCGTTGTCCCGCTTGCCCGTTACCTAAATAATGTTTGTAGTTTGTGTAATTACCGTGGCGCATCAGTACCACAAAATTAAATACTTTTATATTACATTTAGATACTACATTATAAATATTTTTTATATACAAATTTTATTTTGAGGCCGTCGTGGCCCAGGAGCACTAGGGTATGACTGTAACGCGACGGTTGTGGGTTTGATACACATTAGAGAAAAATTTAATTTCTTCGGTCATGCAAAAACTCAGAGTTAAGTTCCGCCACTTAACATGCAATGCCTCGAAAATTTCAGCGAAAAATGGGGAACGTAATGTCTTAACACTAGGTTAACCCTGTGCGGGAAACAATGTGAAGCTGATAATATCAATATATTTGAACTTGGAGTACTTATTATTCGTACTACCATCTCAATTAAACAATTGCAATACGAGTACAGTTTCTTAAGTCTGATCACAAATTGAACAAGTGTTTTGGAGCTTACGGGCGTAAGGCGTAAGTCGAGTGATCTAATTAAAGCACCTACCGCGGCGCGCCGCAGAGCCCCAGTCGGGGCCTATTATCACGCCTCCTCCTCCTATTAGCATTGTCTCCTCGAGGGCGATACTTATCTTTATTTAAATTCACTTCTTGGTAATTGGGTTGACGAGTCGACAACGTGATTTGCATTGATGAGAATTGGCCAGTATATCCGTATCCCCTAACTTTGAGGGCCCTTATAATTTGTTTTATTGCTTTCATAAAACTGAAATCATTTACCTATAATACACTAGGTACTAACGCTGATAATGACGAAATAATAAGTTATTATTATTGATAATACATGGAGAATTTCTTAAAAAACTCCCAACATAGTTCTCGAATCACTCGCTCCATAAAAAAATATCTGTGTGCTACAATTACGTTGTACATTTCGCACAATATTTTGTGTCGCTTTATACAGTGCGATATAGAAATGTGAAAATTTATGAAACGTAAAAATATAACGGGTTAATAATGTACCTACGCCCGTTGCCGTTACGGCTGCAGTTCGCATCTCGCACGTTCGATACACAGAGTACACGAGCCGAGATGTTGGAGCACTTTTGATAGCAACCACGTACGAGTGCAGTCAAAGAGGATGCGCTTGGTTATTTTTCATTAAGGCACACGCGATAAAATCACACAGAGTCGTTGCCTCATTAAAATCTTCTGGTGCGCGCATCTGTAAGCCTTTTGTGAAGGCAGTAACGCGGTACTCTCGACGCCTTTCACGTGTCATTTGGGGCACAATGCCGCGTGGTGAGGCGCCCCGCCTTACTATTTTTGCTGTGACATGACGTGGTGGCATACTTTTTATCAGCTTATTGATCATACCCATTTTTATTTGTATTATTATGTAGTAGTTTTGGTTAAAGATAATTAAAAAAAATTACCTTAAATATCGTAATTTTTGTTATGTGACTAAAAGCGCGACAGGTTGTGGGTTCGATTGCCACTCGAGAAAATTTAATAATTTCAATATTTCTGGAGTTAATTTAAAAGCGCGGCGTTGGGTTCCGTCAATCAACACGCAATGCCTACGGAATTCGACGAAAAGTAAAGTGTGAAATGTCTTAATATTCGGCTGCCTCTGCCTCATGCGAGATAGTGTGAAGCTGAAAATAAAATAATTAAAAAGGTCTAATTTTTAAAATGTTCTATATTTATTATGTAAGTAATCAAATCGATTTTTTAAAGTGTTAATTAATAATTCATATATTTAATTTATATATATATTTATCTACTTTAATAATAAACACCGTGAACACGTGAATCATTTAAGCATTAAAATTTAATAAACCTTATGATTTACGTGGAAAGATGAGAAAATTTTACGTTCAAATTTAGGTACACGGTTGTCCAATATTTAACGTAGCTCACTTTGCATATTCACAAGGCGGTCGGGCGGGTTACCGCTAACCTACCGACTTGGAATGGTAATGTCTCCCATTAGCTGTGCAGCGTGCTAGGCGCCCAACAAGAGTCGAATGGTTACTTACTGTTTTTTAATTTTGTATATAATTAATTGTTAATAAAAATGACTTACTGATAGGAAAAATATTAAATTAAATATTTAAATATGTAAAGTATTTGCTTATTATGCATGTTTGATATATTGCATAATCTTGTTGAAAGCAATGTCGACATTTTCATACACAACGGGGAAAACTACTCAGAAATCTTGTTTCTGTAATGATTGCTTTTCTTGGCAGTTATTATCACTTGGACAAGTTCCTCACATGAACACAGTTGCCCCATGACAAAAATAAACATCAGTCAACACTGCAGACCAGACAACAGCGACAAAATGGTGATCAGGCTACTAATGGCCAGATTATCGAATAGCAAACATGAAAAAAGCACGGCCGTCAACCGTCACAGGATAAAATAGCACTAAATTTAAATTCCTGGGCAACCTATGTAATAAAACCCCAACAACATGGTACAAGCGCTGTAAAGTACAAAATGTACGAGTATGCAATAGATGCAGGTCACGAGCGCGAGACTAGCGGGACTCAGTTTGACATAGCATTGATATTCCTGATTTCTGGTTATCAGTATTATAAAAATGAGCATCCTGTAGTTATTTTTACACCGTATATAACCGTTTTTTCCTCATTGCGTATATTAGTTCGCTATGTCAGCGCCCCCAATCAACCTACGTACGGGTGTATGCTCTACCTGGACGCCACGCCACCCTCGTAGCACAATCATTACGGCTCAGATACAAATATTGACTGCGGCACTGCTGCCTGCTGCTGCTACATAATTACTGGGAGGGTAAGTTTGTTGGCAGAAAACCACTTAAATTGACACTCAAACAAACTGTTATTAGGGCATTACTTTTTAATCTGATTCTATTATATAGGGAATTTAAAACAAATGTGTCTTTAATATTTGTACGTCTGTAAAAAATAAGTGATACAACACTAAGTTGTCTTTATTACAATGTATTACTTTATAATGTAATAAGGATAACACCTACGCGCAAGAAAAGAAATGAAAACAGAAGAAAAAAGTTATATAAAGATATCTCCGCCTAAAGCACATTGAATATTAAGTAATGATAAACATATAAATTATTATATTTTGAATAGCCTAAGTCTGTGTTTACAATTAATTCAACTCTACCAAAGCTACTGAGTGTTGGAGCTTCAACCACCCACATTTTTTTCGAATAAAATGGCAAGTACTTTTCGTACTGCTACTAGCATTAATAAAACATACAAACCGCAAACGTGTAAAACGCTTTGTCATTCAAAGTATTAAATATCTCACATACACAAGAACAAGCGATAGCAGTATTCGTATAAAGGAAGGAGAATCATGCCACCACAACGCTGACGAAGCGATTTCGCTCCATGGAAGAAATCTGTTGTATTAGATACCTTTGATAAGTGTTCACTACAACATGTATATGTAGATCGATGCTTAGTGAGTGCAGTTACGTATTACGTATACGTCTGTCGTCAGAAACGGATCGTTATCTGTTTCCACTAAAGGAAACTGGCTTTTCCACGAAAGAACCACCCGACATTTTACCTCCTCCCCCCTTCCTTCCCCCCGCTGCGACTTCTCCTTTTTGCGTTATTTCATTTTTCTTTGCCAACGTGCACCTGCTAGTTAGCTGCCGCGGGCTCTCATTGCTCGTGCAATGTTAACTGGACGTTCATTCATAAATAAGATATAAAATGGTAACTCGCAATTTATTTGCCTTTTAATAAAAAAATACAGTCATTCCGTTATGAATCTAGCTTAAGTTTTTAACAAATTGAATTTATCTTATTGTTTTTTTTTTGGCTTCCCGCTGTATTCCGAGCACTGCAGGGTAGGAAGAGGGAACCTAGTGTTAAGAACTTAAGACACTCCGTTCCGAGTAAGCCGGATTCTGTAGACATTGCGTGTTGAATGGCGGAACTCAACGCCGCACTTTGTCTCGACACCAGAGCGAAGCGAGCGAATTATCAATAATACCTAATAGCATTTAAAAAATCAATAAATACAGATGTGACAACGAGTACGTAGTACGAACCCTATGGACGAATAAATTTAATGATTTATAGCAGAAATTTGTTATTTTCTTTCAATACTTTATGAATTTTGTACTATATTTTAAAACCTTTACTTGTAGCTTATACGACTAATTCACTTTATGGCAATAATAATTCACGAAATATAAAAGTGTATTGTACGCTGGTGATACCTACTCGCCTACAGACAGTTCTGTTATATCGCAAAAAAATAAAGCTGGTGTAGCGTCACGCGTGCGAAATAAAATAACACCGACAACATGGTGCGGATGGGGCATGATACATATTTGAATACATTACTGAACACGCAGATAATACTAGCGACATGCCATAGGTATTCATGACGCCTACTCGCGCCGCGCCGCGCCCGGCTGGAATATAGATATTGTCAGACATATATCGATCAACAAGTTTTTATTTGTATTTGTGTACGTTATTAGAATAGCAATCACTAATTTCTCTGCTTCACGTTGTACCCCGCAGCAGGGTAGGCAGAGGGAGCCTAGTGTTAAGACGCTCCCACTTTCCGTCGAATTTTGGAGGCATTGGGTGTTGAGTGGCGGAAGTCACAGCCGCGCTTCACCTCGATACCAGAGCGAAGAAATGAAAACATTAAATTTCATTTCATCGAGTGGGGGTTGCCCCTATGCCACGTCAACAAATATGATTAATTTATTATTATAAGACACAATTATAATTACACAGGCGTAATAAATATAAGATGGAAATTTTTATTTAAAAAAATGACTGCTTAACACATATAACCATGTAATGCCAAGATTATGGTAAAATCTGACCATAAGCTATATATTAAATATAATAATTATTATTCAGCTAGTATTTTATTTTTAGAAAATCTTAAGGAGATTCTATAAATATATGTAACCTATAGAATATACCTATTATATTATTACAGTAATGAATTCATCATGTAAAATATATTCAGTGTGTGGCGAGTTGGATCGAAGCATTCTCTGATTTCTTGTAAACACGTACATTGTGTCCCAGACGTGTTGGCAGCGTTTATTTCTTTAATATAAGAAAAAGCTACGCGTGAAATGTTTGTTACATTTCTAAATGAACGAGCACAAATATGGTAGGTACCCCTTCTATGTTAAATCTTGAAAAAAAATATGATAAATAATTAAAGAGCATTAAATTCGAGGCCGTCGTGGCGAAGTGGCACTAGCGTGTGACTGTAAGTGTGACAGGTTGGGGGTTCGCTCTCTACTCGGGGAATTAAATATTTTATATTTATTACTACTAATATAATATTATACTGTAAGTACTTAACTAGTACCTTACGGTATTTGAAAGATACGTCCTATAAGTAGCACAAGATTTAGTTTGTCATCCGAAAGCATTCGTTTTGCGTTTTCAATTCGTCTCGGAAAAATATTTATTTATATCAAAGTATATGATTTTTATTTTTATTTGTTATGTCAGGAGGAAGAGAAGTATAAAGTACCTACATGGATTTCCGATTCGATCCGATTAAAGAAAGTACTACGTTGAATTCCGCAAAATTCTGTAATAATTCGTAGATAAACGACTTTTTTTATTATATACCTATATTTTTTAAAACTGTTTGCTCGGTACAAATTTTTGTAATAACAGAATTAATACAGAGCGTTTCTCAAAATATTAATATGGATAAATTAAAATCTTATTTATAAATCATGTTAAACATTATACCCTACCAAAATATTGATAAGAAAAGCTTGAAACTATAGAGATTAGACGGGACTTGTCACCTTACGAGGGAGCCCTCTTAGAGAAGTGCCTCTCGAGACAAGCCTCTCCTTCCCGGAACGACGTTTGTGAGCAAACATAATTCACTCAAAATATGTAGAACAACGCCTTCAAATTAACTTTAATAGATAAACACACAGCTCTACCCCGCAAAACCATCATATATGATAAAATACGGTGCTACCTGCAAAAAGCGACTATATTACAGCACAATTTGTCATATAATGAACCCAGTCGCCGCCGGTACAGGCATACGTATTTTAATATTACATTCCTTGTCAGCATCTTATACGTATGCAAATTAAGCGGTGTGTTCAAGGCGGAACCCAAAAACGGAATTCGTAAAATCCTTTGGACAAATCCGTATTACAGCACCAACATTAGAATACTCGACATCGTTTCAATGCCAAATTATCTTTAGCAAAATGTTTTATTTATATTACTTATATGCTTAATAGTGATAAATTGCTAATATATTTAATTGTATTAAATTGATAATTATTCTTTCCAATTTGTTTTAATGTAGTTATTAATAAATATCACTAACAGTATTTTTTTAAATAAGAAAAAAATCAAAATACAATTTTACGACTAGCAACATTCAAATTTTTTTTTCTAATATATGCCAAATATAAAGATTCAAAGCAAGCGAATAATTAGAAATGTTCAGGCGCAGCATCCGCGAGTGATTGATGTAGTGGAAGTCGGTTACCGCTTACCGCCTCGCCCTCTATTGCCAAAGCGACAACTTGGAGACATTAAGAATATTTAAATTGTAAATTGCACTCCAGCACTGAATACCCATTTTCTAAAACTTCAACTTTCGAAATTGCTACATTTTATTTTAAAACATTTTAAATACATTCATCGGTAAGTTCCAAGATTCACATGTAAATTAACATTTATTTATTTAAATATAGAACGACATTGATATTACGTAAAAAATTGTTATTGTTATTGATCGTATCTCATCACACCATATTTTTTTCTCCTATTGACATTTAAAAAATATATATTATCTCTGGATGTAGTATAAATTTTATTATAACAAAGTTTTACAACGTTATAGCTATTATTATTATTTCTAGCACATTTACTCGAGAGTCGAGACTAGAGACTGGAAGACATGAATAAATGACACAAAGACAACAAGTTCGCAACAATAAGACTCATAGATACCGAATATAACAAACTAAAGAGCCGGCCTGATTGAATCATCCGGCTGTTCCTTGTCATAAATCCGACAACGACCGGCCGTCCAACAATGCGTCCTGAAATTGTTCCATTTCTCATTTTGTTACTCTCCCCTTTAATCTCGCATCCGTAGAAAAGTGGATCAGCGTTGCAAAAGGGCATTGCAGTGGAGACTCGTCCTGATTAATGTATTGTGTAAGTAGGTAGCCGCAGTATCGACTGCGTTTACCCCACTTAATAATCTACTTAAATAATATTTTTTATATGTTGTGAGAGAATCGATTCAAAATAACGAACAAATGTAGGGGTCGAATGATATTTAAAATTGGAAATGAGTATTTTTTTTATTTTGAATATCATATAACATGCCTGTTACCTTATACCAAACATCACAATTACATAACTGGAAAATCTCGTGGAGCTTCGACTGTAAAAATTTCTCTTTAAATCAATGTTATTATTAAAGAATTAAAATTTTAAAAAGGTGCAATATTCGAAAAAAATCTGGTAACGTCCATAAATCAAGCCGAATTAGGCTTTCATAAAAATAAAACGAGTACCTACGTAATCTTATAATTCCTGCAAGTCAAAAGTCGAAAACAACCATGATTTGAGACGCTAACCAACTGATCCCAGGATAGAAGAAAACAGAATGTCTTATGAGCGGGATAATGTTAAATTTATTACAGTGTTAAAATGTTTACGGATATCGCGCGGCGCAACGCTGCGCGGGGGGCTGCGAGGGGGAGGAGGGGAGTCGGAGAGCTCCACTCACCCTTGTAAACACGTTTTATTGGCTTTATAATATGTTTTACGCGTGACGTTTAACAAACGATCCCAGAACAGCGTCGAATTATTTTTACGGCACGTACTCGCGGAGCACGGAACATTGGGATGTTTGGTACACGAGGGATTTTGTAATTACACCTCTTATATAAACAGTTTCATTCTTTGATGTTTAGCGAACACGAAAGTTATTATTTACTCTATTTAATTTTAAATAAATTTGAATGTTAAAAGTTGCGAGAAATTCTTAAATAGGTAATGAAATATTTCTTTACAAAAAAATTGCAATTCCGAGCTAATTTTGAAAATCAGTGAGTAAAATATGTGTTGTGTTTGCTCTGGAATGCAGCGTAACGAACAATTGTTCGCTCTAATACCAGTCAACCACTTGATGAAGGTCCAGTCCGCACCCTCTAGCCGCCTATTTCCTGTCAGCGTTACCACATAAATGGTTAGTAAATAGTGATATGTCCTGTTATGGACAATATAACACATTAATACTTGTATTCAATTATACATTTTTGAACTGCCAACATATATGTATGCATACATACATACATTAGTGAATCCGTTCGATTGTGTAATATATTCACACACATGTGTTTCGCGTAAATAAAAATAACAATGACAATGTAAATAAGTATATCTAATGTATCCAATCAAATCAGCTTCACGCGGTATCCCACAAACAAAAGGATAGGTAGAGGGAACCTAGTGTTAAGACACACCGTTCCCCACTTTCGTTGAGTATATACTTAAACATAAAAAAATTAAACTAGAAATTGACTGTCACCACATTTATTAAAGGTAGGAGCTGTTTATATAAATGCAAAACAGATCGGCAGCTTGTCAGTTCGGCTCAATGCAGATTCTGTCGATCGAATATGGATTTAGAATTTTCCCCATTTCGTACGCTCCGGGACTCACCCTCGTATTCTATAGACGCGGTTGGACAGCCGAAAAATAATCTTTACGGAAGGTAATTTGGAAGTAGGAATTTATATTACATTTTTAGAAAATTTTAAGTCAATGTAATAAAGTAATTTTTAATATTAAAGCGACTACGAAAGGTGAAGATTTGTCATAATATAAATCTTTTTATAAACATAGCGTAATGATAATATTTGTCAATGAACCCAAATCGAATAAATGTGGAATTAATATTGTATAATCAATTCTATAAAAACATTAAGATAAAAACTAAACATGTCTTTGATTTTTTTGTATAAATAAGATTTTACAGAAGCACGTAGTTTCCGAGAAAATAAGATTAAAGCGCCATAAACTCGCAAATGCCACGAGTAAATCTGCGGTAGTTTCTCAGGATTTACTAAAACTCGTAGACTCGACTCGAAATGGCGTAAAACGTAAAAGGTAATCCAGTGCGTCTTAGCCTGATCTTCGGATATTTGAATTTGTGTTCGATGTTAAAATATTTCCCTTCAATCCCCCCCTGCCCCGCCTCCGCCCGACTCCCGAGTTGCGGCTGGATCTAATCGGAGGGATATTAAAACTTTCCGCCCGCACTACATCTTTTGTGCTAACTGGAGACCACGACCCTACGAGACCCCTGCTTCATTTGTTTCTCTTTTTAGATTTATAAACATTTTGTATAGCGTTGTAAGGAGATATTTGAAGTTTAGTTATTGATAGAAGCTATAATTTTATTATTATGCCACTTTCATAAAGAAAAAAAAGTAAAAGTTATTCCATAAAAAAAAAACAAAAACTCGACTGCATAAAACCAATAGATAAAACGATTAAAAGTCGGGATTCGTTTAAATTTTACAGGGCTTTTTATGAAGATTTAATTGATTGAACAATACTTCTCATTTTTACACCTTTTTGTTACGATTTATTAGCTTCGATTTAGGATTATAAGAGGAAAATTCGAATCCCTATTCGAAGCCACGAACAATTTTTTGTATTTGGTCACACAAAAAAATAATTATACAACAGTAATCATAAAATACTATGTTTCAGTAAAAAACTTGTTTTTCACATAGGTTGGCATAATATAATAAATTAAACCATATGTATAATTATTATAAAAATTAAGATACAAAATGTTTATATCCAAATAAAAGAAACATTAAGTACAATGTTAATGGCCGTAACAATAATTAAGAGGTGTTCGTTTTGAAACCGCATTGTACTGGCGAGATTTAATTAGTGAAACGACAATTCCGGGGCGATGCCGGGATCTCAACATCTTTCCTCTTCACTCTAAAGGTACGTACAGATGAAAAATATTGAAAATGTCTATTTTTTTTAAGATTATGCTGTTACTTATATTTATTAAATTGATTTAACGTTTTACGTATAATAATGAATCTTATATACAAATTTAAAATGAAATTTCTAATTATTAAGTGAAAAAAAACGCAAATAATATTCGTTAAAGAAATAACACAAAATTTCAAGTTTGTATGTACTCCAATAAAATATGAGAACTAAAAATAAACGATATTCACCTTTCGTATTTACGTTACGCTCCGTACGTGTACACACTCGTATAAAGGTTGTCTGGTATTATAGCAAATGTGGGATGAATCTAAAACCAAGAGAATTTAATTACGAAGGCATTACAAGCGTAAACGGACATCGCTATGGATTATATAACTTAGTTTTCTTTAAAAATATATATTAGAAATATAATATATAAGTAAATAAATTGATTATATAGTTTCCTTTTGACATATGTATATACCTACTAGTTACATAGTATATAAATAAAAAAAGTTTGCTATAGTAGGAGGAGTCTTATAATAATATTTATTTGATATTTCAAAATCCCTATGTTTACTTTAATATAAAAAAAATCACTAAAATCAATATATAAAAAAATATAACGTAGCGACGAACAATGTGTCTTACTGTACAATAATATGCTTCACAAAAAGACTCCGATAATACGACACGTCTGGGACTACTGGCAAATCGGATTTCCCTATCTCCCCATATTTGTATTCGAAGCCCGATCCATCTAATATTTCCTTCCAACTTCGCCGCCGCTATCTACGTTCCTTCCTGACACTGAATCTAATCGGAATAGATATTAAAACTTGCTACAACGGGCTCCTTTTTTCCCGAATAAGGCAAAAGTAATTTTGGCAACAAACATTCTGGGATGCCAGGGGAATTATTGTAAAATTGTTTGACATATAAATTATTTGTTACAATTGTTTATATTATTTAAATATGATGAAAGAATGAAAGAACTCTATGTTATTGTTTAAACGTATATGTACCTATAGTAATCGAGCAAAAATTACTTAAATGAGAACTGAGGGACTAATGAGTAATGGTGTTTTTTTAATTTATTTTATCTTCATATATAATCAATTTATTTCTACGTTACAATATTCTCTATTTTATATTACATAATGCAAATACACTTTTAATTTAATATATCCTGAAAATCAACCATACCATACATACATTTGTATTGGAACCCACAACGATACGAACACGATAGTTCGGTCTGGGTTTGTCCAACTAAGCATATGTTTTTATTTATAGCTGCATTATATATTATGCTTTCTTAATCAAATTTGGAAAATATTTTAGATATTTAATGCTTCATTAATTGATCAAAATCAATTAGATATATAACTTAAGATTTTAAAAGAACATTGCGATTTTAATTGAAAAACATTAATACTCTTAAAGAAAATTCAAAAGAATTAATTGAAACAATCTTCAAATAATTTCGCCAAATAAGCATTCCAAAACCACGCAAAATTAAACCCCTGGGGTTCAAACTTAAATTAAATGTAGTATATTTTTAAATTCTTCAATGCTTTTTTTAGTTACAGTGCGCCAGGTATGCTTATAATAAAAAAAGAGAAAAGTCTTTGATTCTGAGTCTATTCATGCAAAATAGCAAACCTTGTTACGAGATATGCTCTGAGACTGACTATTCGTCTGAAGATATAAGAACAAAAGAATTCATCTTTTAGCTTTTGAACTTTACCAATTTAATTTATGTTAAATAATTATAAATATGTATGTTGTTGTTAACTGTACCTATGTACGTACAGGAAGATTTATTAAAATAAAATTAAGAACTTTATATATTTTTTATTTTTAAAATATTAATTACCATATGTTTTAGAATTTCTATCATTTCACTCATCGCCGATCTAGCACCACCCGCGTTTATTTAATGTTAATGTTTCCGATATAATCAATAAATATGCAAGTATAATGTCTATACATGCGACTATTCGCAGCTTCACTTGCGTTGTAGCAAGTAAATTGGATTGAGCATCATTTTAAAAAGAGACTTATTTTGTGGTAACGTCGATTTTTATTTCAGTCGCCGTAGAAAGTAGCCGGTCCCCGCGAAATTCCAGCGGGCCTTTCTTTAACGGAGTTGCTTTCAACCTGACCCTCTCCTTTTTGTAATCCCCTTGCCTTATCAAAAGAACTCTACAAAAATTAAAGGACTTCCTTCGTAAGCCCGGATTAGTTACTGTTACAAAACCAGAGTTAATATGTATTATAATTGAATAAATATAAATAAAATTATAAAAAATATTATACAGTTAGTTAATGATATTATTTTTAAGTAAAGTTATTAATAAGACTTTTCATATACACGGCAATATTTTTTTTTTAAGTAAATGGAGAAATACGATTTTTTCACTAAATGAAGGGACCGTAGATCTGAATATATAGTTTGGATTTCAACTTGATATCCCCGAGCGTTCATGAGATAAAGGCTCTTGACGACGACGAGACGGACGGACGTACGAATAGATAATTATAAGGGTTCCTTTTTTCCCTAAAAGGTACGGAATCCTAAAAAGAAATTAAGAAACAACACCTAAATTAATCAAATCAGACAGAGTCAAACATATACATAGATCTCTTATTTATAGTATCGTATCAATAATTTCATTTATTATTTTAACATAATTTTTTATAGTATTATTCCTTTTACAATATTTATTGTTAGCTTAGACTGACCAGCAAACTGGTTAATAGTTAGTTTTACAGCAACTACTAAATAAGCCCTGATATATTTTAAAAATATTTGTAACAAGTTTTTAGAAAAAAAAGTAAAAAAATAAACTTAAATTACCATAGTGAAAAATACAAACAACTGGAATGACTTTTAACTTTACATACACATCAACTAAAATAACCTTTACTTGTTACAGTGTTCCAAAACTCATAAAATATTTAACAAAAGATTCCCGACTGCGCTCATCTCCCGAGAGACGCTTCCAACTTCACTACTTAGCACCTAAGTAACCATTTTCGTTTAGATTCTATCGACTCAACGGATGTCTACATTTAATAATAAGACGACTAGTAAATGGAAAATTGTGAAATTTTCAAATGTCAATTGTCAATTTGTTTGTCAGATATATTTTCATTTCTTTCCTCTAGTGTTGAGGCAAAGCGCGGCGTTAAGTTCCACTTCTCAACACGGAATGCCTCCAGTATACAGTGGAAAATGAGTACCGAAGAATCTTAACACTAGGATACAGCTGGAAGCTAAAAGAAATATAAAACAAAAATACACACAGCATTAAAGACTAATGCTTTGTGTATTTTTTGTTATATGTAAAAACACACGTGAGAAGTGTTCAATTTCAGCTTGTGCGAATTTGTTTCAATTTAAAGGTTGAGAGGCGGAAACGTTGTGCAGCCGAGCGAGTCAATGGCCATAGCTGTTGCTTTGTGCGCTGCCACTGTTTGGTTGAGTGAACCGTTGCTGTCCCGTCTCATATCACTACAAACACTTGTATGGACTGTAAGGTTATATTTTCGAAATATATTTAAAAAAACGTTTAAATTTCTATTCTCTGACTTCAGCATGAGCTTTAAAATGTACCATTAAATCATTAAGATTTGCAATCGTAAAATTAAATTCTTCAAATCCATCATGATGAAGAATAAACTGTAAAGTGTAGTTATTGCGATGCTTGAACGATCAAGTTTTGTCGAGCACTCGCTCAACGTTCATCTGTCCTCCACGATTGTTGCGCTAAGAATAAATTGCTATCTGTAGATATCGTTCTTGTTGTTAAACTTTGAGGACCATTTATATATTTATAGTACAACGTTAGAAGCATATCCTTCTTGTTTTATGACAAAAATAACTAAGTACCTTACAAATATAAATTTGTAACTACCATACAAACCATGTTGTATTTAAAAATATATATTTTAGTGCACCTACTATATACTGTGTGGGGAACGGAGTGTCTTAACACTGGGTTCCTTCAGCCTACCCTGCTCTGTGCGGGATACAGCGTGAAGCTGATTTATTTTATTTTTTTATTTACTTTATACTCATATACACATTACATTGTTTTCCAAAAATATATCAATAATATTATATAGCCTCAATGGTGCAGTATCAGGTTATAGTTTCGTAATTCACAACGATCTTCATTGTTGACCACGCACACGATGTTGTCATAATATAGAAAGGAGTGTCTTAACACTGAGTTCTCTCTGGTCAATTTTACTTAATATTTAAGACGAATGAATAAAAAAAAATGTACGTCCAATACAAATTGATTTATTGAATGTCTGATATCCTGGTCACATAGAAACTTTACTTACAATATCTTATTCAGGAAACTTTCGATTAATAATAAAGTGGCGAAGTTTGTTTCGTTACTCCATGTATTGAATGTCGCGGAGTGCTCGTCTATTCACCGATCAGCCCTGAACTTTTTAATTAGTTTAACAACAATAATAGGCAGCCATCTTGTTAAATTGAACTATCACTTCGAATTTGGATCTTTGATTTAACAAATCTTTGTTATAATAATTTAGAGTTATGTGTAAAATATCTATCATTTATATAGAAATAAGTTTCTATATATATAATTATGGAAAGACTAGTAACGACCAGTGACCGGCGTCCGGCGTCCAGTGTTCAATGCATGGCCATCGGAAAGTCATCAGTTATGTAGGGCGTATCGTCGCGCGCCATGTGGCCGGTGCTCTTCTGCGTAATTTTTCCGCAGGCTGTTCCACAATTTCCCAAACAACGTCCGCCTCGCTGCTCACTCACGACTTTAATTTAAAAAACCAAATGCTAACATTCATAACGAGGCGAAAAATTTGTACGCATAATATATTTGATTGTTGTGATAATTTCATTCTCTGCTATGAATAATGCAATAATACCCTCTCTGAATATGTTTTTTTGCGTTCAAACCAGCAAATTTAACAAAGCACAGTTTTTATTAATAACAGAATGTATTATAATATAATATTTATAGTTGCTATCGACTATACTGTAGTCTGTAGTATTGACGTCATACCCCGTCAATCCTGCATATGAATAAAACCGCGGAAACTAATAGCAATAAAAGAGAGTGAGAGCTGAAGCACTCTGATACGTACAAAATTTAATGCAAATTGAACGAAAAACATTGATGCTCGAAGTATTCTATAAATATTTTGCAGATACAAAATAAAATGCACTTTATTTAAAGTCGCACAGCATTTAATTAAATGACGTTTTTAAAATAAGCTTTACATATAAAACGCGCTCCCAAGTCATTATTATTTATATTATAAACATTTGTTGAAATGTTATTGAATTAATATTAACTAATGAATATTGACTTTGTCTTTCTGTAAGGTTATTGCTTTTTACATTATATTTCGTGTTTCTTTAATAAAAATATTCGTGGTACACGACAGAGAAGCCCCCATAAAAAGTTATGCTCCATTTAGTTACAGCCAAGGCATATTTAGTTTTGGGAGCCGGTGCATCATATTGCTTACTTAATAAACTTAATAAGAAAGCAAATGAAAATTTTGACATATGGAGATATTAGGATGTTATATGTATATATTGTATTATTTATAATATAATTTATATATACATTTATGACGAAGGACTTATGTATAAAAGGTTTTGAGTCGAGAGTTTTTTAGTACAGCTTGTTCATATGAATTTATTATTTTAGATTATATTTTAATGAAAAATAGTTGAAGAGAATAATAAGTGCCATATCGATATACGTCTAAATAACTTATATTATAAACATATAATTAATGTTAATAAATTAATCTCACGTTCAGGAGACAAATTAGACGCAGCCTGCTCGACTAACGACGGACTATTTGGATTAAATGGAGGGTTGATGTTTATGATTTACGGAGGCTTGTATAATTGTGGCGCCTGGCGGCCGCAACTGTCGTGCCATACGACGCTACGTTGCTTGTTTTAACACCTCTACTCTTTGTTCGGAAGACTTACTTGCATATTTCGAGCTCTTATTACTGTTAAAATCAATATTCTTATATATTTGAAATAACTACTGGCCAATTTTATAATCATTTCTGTTTCATTACATAAATTTTATAGAACGTGAGCATTGCTTGCATACAAAAATATAAAACGTTCTATAATCAATTTTCCTTATCTGCTAAGACAATTTCTACTAGAGATAAAATTTTAAACAAAAAACTCAAACAAGTAAAAATTTACCACAGTAACATATTATTTAATTTCACCAAAGCCTGTACAGGTGATTATAACAACATATACAGTATACACACGCGTAAAAGCATTTTACTTAATAAACAATTAATTTTCGCTTAGCTCTCCATTATAGAAAAGTTATTCTAAATGCTCCCCTTCTCATAGTGTAGTGGAGCATGGTGAAAATAGACGACGATAGCGGTAATAAAACATGATAATCAAGTTCAAAACGTGGAAACAACGCGACGTAGCCGGCATGTTGACTATTCATTATAACATCTCGCCATAAGACAAACAATCCTCTGTTATGTTATTAGATTCCCTCTATAGTGGAGGTATTCTGCTGTCTGTACTTATGTACGAGTAGGTTACCTATGTATGTATGTAACTGTATATGGACTATGACTAAACATTGTTTTTTTATGTTGTTTATTTTCTTTTACACTTTCGTCATACATTTAGACTTTAGAGATATTGATTCTGCTGGTAGTAGGGTTAGTGGAAACAAATGTCTTATTTTGTCAAATACACTAAGATCAAAAAGAGTGTTTATTTTATTTTTTATTTCTCTAATGTTAAACAATTAATATACAGGGTGGAATTGTCAGCGCCACTTTAAATGAAACCACAGTTTTAACTACTCTATAAAAGCCTAATATAATTCGGAAAAAAAATTATTCTCAAAAATGAAAAAGTTTTTTTTTCAAACAAAATAAATAATAAAATTATCGTTTTAAAATAAAACGCCATTTGTAAAGTATAACATAGGCACGCACACACTTACCTGTCAAAGCGGCAACGTCGCTTACGTATGTGTGCGTCACACGAAATACAGGTATGGATAAAAATCGTGAAATGAAAAAAAAATCCTACGTCTAAACTGTTGAGGTACCTTGATTATTTTTTTTAATTCTGGGTTTGAAATATTTTACCCTATATGCAGTTTCAGTAAAAGAAGCGCTGCCTCTTCCACCCTGTATATATTTTTTTGAGTTGAGCTTGTCTTCTTACCAGTTTTTTTCATGTGTATAAATATCGAGTCAATAACTATCTATACGATATTAAAATACAAACAAATAATTTTAAAAATTCTGTCTGTCTTTCAGTTTGTCTTGGCCCAGCTCCGGAACAGCTAAACCGATTTGGGGGGAGAGGGGTTTTTTGAGCTACATAAAGGCTACTTTTTATCCCGGAATTCCCACAGGATTGGGATTTCCGCAGATAAATACCGCGATAGTCGAGCGTGCGGTAGATATGTGCCGCCTACGTAAATTAGCCTCTTCCACTCTGTATATGAAATGAATAATTATGAAATAATAACTATTTATTTATTGTAGTAGAACATCTGTTGTGAGCAAAATGAAAAAAAACCATATGACTTAAAATACGACATATTTAGGGCATAACCTCATAGATAACTTTTTGATAAATATAATTAATTAAATATTGGTATTGTTCAAGCGGACGAAGCCGGGGGGGGGCGCTAGTCCAGATATCATTCTGGATTAGCAGCCTTCCTCCTTTTAAATATTCAAATCTATATTATGTAGTCAACATTGTCAAAGTCAACAGTATAATTGTGTCAATACGAATTTCTTTTGTATGCTTTTTCATGATTATATTTTTTTTTTAAATAATTTTAACGGTAACATGATGAAGCACAAAGTAAAAAATAAAATGATCATTGTCGCTTACACACACATGCAGTGGCACTAGAGTTATGACTTGTTTGTCTTCACAGACTAATTAAAAAGTTTGTTTCGTCGACTTTCGTGTAGATATGGCGCCAGCGTAAAGTTACTATTAATTTGTTAAAGGGATAACAAAAAAATCAGCTTCACGCTGTATCCTGTATGAACCTATCAGGGTAAGCAGGGAGGTGTCTAGTGTTAAGATACTCCGCTGCCCACTTTTCGCCGATTTCAGAAGGCATAGCGTGTTGAGTGGCGGAACACAACGCCTCGCTTTTGCTACAACACCAGAGCGAAGAAATGAAAATATTAATTATTTCATTTACTCAAGTGGGAATCGAACCCACACCTTGCGTTCACAGTAATATTCTTGTGCCCCTGCACCACGACGTCAAAGGCCGGCCTCTAAATAGAGAGTCTATTTAGTACCGAATACTACCTATCTGAATATTTTTGGGCAAAAAATGTTCGTAAAGTCATTAATATAGTGATGTAGCAGACGTATGACTGGCTGAACCTCATATGAATATTTATGGGCGGGTTGGCACGATCCTACAGATAATGGAATATGCAGACGGTAGTAGATCCGATTAGTTTGCTGGCACAATTAGCGGACGCAGGCTGTATGAAAATATTATGTTGTTTATTTATTGTCAATCAATATTGTTAAGAGAAATAATATTAATAATGTGTTTTTATATATTTGAAACGGAACGGAGTATCTTAACACTAGGTTCTCTCGGCCTTTCCTGTTGTGTGCAGGATACAGTGTGAAGTTGATAAAATAATTATTTTGTTTGTTTTTTTTTTTGATAACGAAATGGTGGCATTTTTGTTTAATATGTATGTACAAGTTAAATCTTCGGTAGAAAATAAATATTTTTCTATAATATAAGTTATTATTCATATAGTAAAAGAAAAGATAAAAAACACAGGAGAAAAATTTAAACTATCGATAATATAATATTTTAGGAGAACATCGACGATGCAATGTATAAAGATTTATGGTTGTAAAGCCAGCTGAAAACGCGCGATAATACAATCCTCTCATAAGCACGAACCTTAATAATGTCAAGAATAGCAAATTCAATTATGTTTTTTAATTTTCTTGTTGGCATAAACAAATATAGTTTCATCTATATTTATTTATCTATTAATAAATTTGTTTTAAATAGAGCTATTTTATTAATTAATGTGAAAAGGAAGGTAGTTAATTAATAATCAAAGCTATTATTGTATGATATTATATAGCATAGGTTGGCAACGTTTCCTAGCAATTTCTTAATGAAACGATACATCGCGAAGTAATTAGATAAATTATTTAAGTTGTTTGCACAGTTGGAAGGGAGCGACAGTAAGGCGAGCGTGGTGTGGCGCGTCGTGTACTACTTTGTTCTGAAAGAAAAGTTTGTTATGTTCAATGCAACCCCTAAATTATATATTCAACAAAATTGAATTATTGCAAAATTTTTGTTTTAAAAATATTTAATATTTATTAATAAGTTATCTCTGCCTCCTGTTTAATGAGATGCATGATGCTCAGAGTAATATTAAAGAAACAGTTATTAATAATGATTTATTGTTATATATTTGTTAATTTAATTTAATAATTAAGTAGCATCATGTTCTCAAAGGTCAGCTCTGGAGAGACACATGGGTGCGACGGCTCTGGCGCGCCGGCACTAAGCCCGCCCGTACGCCCTAATAAATTGCGATTTAAGTTGTCTCTCGGATAACGCCAACTTTTCCGCGTTTGTTCCGCGCCCGACACTTTTTCCGTCTCTTCATTTCCTATCTCTTACTTTTGTATTTTCCGTTCTTTCTTCGCCGAGATAAACAGGCGAGAAACGTTGAAAGGGGCTTTACAAATTCAAATTGAACTTATCACACAACTTTTTACATTTGTTTCTGGTCTGGAGTTCGAGGGAAAAGAGCGAAGAGGCATTTAATAGTACAATCTCAGGGAAGATTGATGATTTTGTATCACACCTCGCTTCGGGCGGCTCGTAACGAGGTGGATGGCTCTCGACGTGGGTTGCGCTGTCTTATCTGGAATGGAATGTCGCTTTATCTCAAATTACATATATTACCTCGATCGCTCTCGAATCGCTCACTTTTATGTTTCTATAACGACTACTTCAAAGTTTTATTTAAGTAATCCTAGTATCACGTGAAAATAAAGGAAAGCACAAAAGTGAAGCTTATTAAGGAATTCTAGTTCCTTTATTAGCCTAGCAGGGTTCCGCCGCATACAGCAAACAGCGTTCACTTAATTGAAGGGCCACGTGAGGGCATAACCGCAGCATATTTATCCCATTATGCACGGCACGCCGTCCGCTGCGGTGATGCGAGTCACGTCGTCTGAAACGAATCGCATGTGACATTATTTGTGAAGATCGTGCTCTATCTTCGTCGGCGACATGCTCGGGACGTGGAGGGATTACTCACAAAGAAGTACGATTTCAACGATACGATAAAGAAGCGAGAAGTAATTCTAGGTATTCTCCTAGGGATTGACGCACGGTTAAACTTTTTCGCTTTGTGGCGCTGGTACGTACGTACCTACCTACTCGTACGTATATATTTATTTAATTTGTAACAATATATGTCGCGTGTCCACTGTGTTCATTATACCAACAACACGATGTTTACTCGTGGAACTTGGACACCTACATATACGAGTATGTAGTGCAGCGGTGAATTCTCTAAATGTACAGTGCGCGTCTATGATAACATAATTTGAATATCACAACAAATTACTCAATCACAAATCACATCTTACTCGATTGCATTTCAAATTATTACAATAAATATTTGGATGGATTGTATTATTATGTAAATACAACATTATACCTAGCATACATTTTGTTATAGATTAATTGTTTAATTATTTAAAAAATAAAAGTAATTTGTGTTTTCAATTCAGTTTTTTCAATTTGTTTTGTGAAAATATGATAATTCTATATATTTTAGAAAATTCAACTTCAAGTAAATTATCTGTGCCTATTTACAATTAAATTAGTCTACATTAGTACACTTCCATACTTATAATATAATAAATCAAAAACAATATAATATGGCGCTTAATTAAAAAGTTCAGTGGGTGGTAGAAGGAAGTAAAAAGATAAAGGGGCACATTAGTTAGAGGTATGTGACTCAGCACAATATTGGCCGAGGCCGGCGCTCCTGCTTGGTATTCGCTCCGCAGCCTCGCTGTCCGGTCGGCGATACCCTCGCGACTCCCACTCACACCAGCATTATCTTCAATATTACTATACAATGTACACTTACATGTGTCTAGATATTTTCCTTTTAGATCTTGATTTTACTGCTTTTCTCGTTCTGCTCGAGTATTTCGTATTGAGTTCTGTTCAAGTATATATACAAAAATACAAGTATATGTGCATATTTGGAATGGGCTCGCAATTATTGCAAAATATCCATTCATTTTTCCGACGGTTCGCGGCGCGCTCAACCATGCGTGACTTTGTTTTTGTGCGTTTGTTCAGTGTCTGGTCGCGCTTTACTGTGGTTATTTTGTTATTTCGAAAACCATTTGTCGTGAAATAAAACAGTTTTCTGATATTTGATCAACAATTTGTAGCGCAGAAACATTACCGCACATATTTTATGTAATTGTTTGTAGTGTCCATCGTGCTGTGCGGCAAAGCTGGCTTGTTTGATGAATCGACACAACAATGCTAATGACATTTTGCCTGTTTATTTGTGCCCGAATATTTGTGAATATTCCGATACAAACGAGGTGAAAAGATTCAATGGATTCGATAGAGCAGTCCCTAAGTCCCAAATTAAATCATGAAACATTTCTGCACCTGTCTGAAGCCTCGCGAGGCACATTTGCTTGCTCTGTCGTCTCATTCTTATATTATTTTCACGAAATCAAATAAGAGCAAATAAAAAATGAGATTCATATAGCCAAAAATCCAAGTATTAAAAAAATTTGGTTTAATAATTTTATGACATGATACATTAACAAAAATTGAAAATAAAATATTGATTGCATAAATTTTGGTAATATTTCTTTCTCGGTCGTTTTGGTATTATTTATACTAACACACGTATATATCCTTTAAAATATATTGAGAAACTATCTGCAACTTCCGAATTCGTTGAGTGTTAAGGATTTAGCCGCCCATTCGTTTCAAGGAACTACTATCTCTATCTGGTCCATCGAATGTGAGAAAAAGCTGCGGTTTTAGCGGACAAATTCCTTCCGATTTAGTCACGTAGCTGTGCGATGGGCCTCTTAACAGATTTGGTGAGCGTATGCTTAGGATTGGGTGAGCTATTTATTGAAAGGGATTGAACAAGGATGTAGCACACATTTTTCGCAAAGATTTTGGGTGTTTATTTAGTGTTAGGCTTTAACAGTTTATATACGTTATATCATAAACATTAAACAAAAGATACCAACAAATAACTAAATATTATAACAATTCTATAGCAACATAAAATGTGTAGACAAACTAAATTACTAGTTGTACGTCATTTGGCGTGTAATTACAATGCGCAGCTGACGCGTCGGCAGCCCGGCACGTGCTACGCCGCTACGCCGCTACGGCTACGATACCATCGATATTGTCGCATAGTGCACCCGTAGAAGCGTGGCATATTGAACAATATTGCATCAATATTCCTAGCAAAATGGTTTATGCGACACACTGAATGCTTACTAAATCCGATTTTATGAAATAATATTTGTTTAGTTTCATTTAAAAATAAAATATTATTTAATATTTTATCTTTCTACAAACAGATTACATAACCAATATGTGCACTTTTACATGTAGATAAAACATATACCGCATCCTTACTGAAACTTGGCCAACGTATATATGTTACCTACATTTTATTTTAAAAAATGCAAAAAATCTTGACCACAGCCAATGTAGCTTTAGTGTACAATCATTCATTTTCACATTCTCATGTTCCAAACTACAAAGCCTTTACTACCGAACAATAGTACCGGAAGATTTTTAAATGAGCTCCAGCAGTTTTATACTTTGGCAAGAAACTAATTCTCTTTGCGAATGTATTCAGTAAACTGTTTAGAATTCAAGCTGTGCTAATAAAAAAATAAATTTATTCCAACATATGAAACTTTTAGACGTCGTGCAAACATGGATAATTAAGAAGCGTGAAACCGTTTTGAATATTTCATATGTATGAGGACATGGCTACTAGATGAATATTATGTTAATTTACGTTTCTAATGAATGTCTTTGTGATAAAAATGATAATTTTGTTATATGTTTAATAATTTATTCGTATTAACATTAACATTAAATCAAATTACAATTTATTTTTTAAGAATTATAATATTTGTTTATGGCAACACAGATAAAAAAAAACAAATAAAAAAAAAATAAACGTCCATCATAAAACAAACAGCGGACGCTCCAGTTCCCCCGTGTCATTTACTAAACATACGTTCGGTGAGTGATCGCAACAAAACCATGATGCCGCCACATTGCGCGTGTAATTGCGAACGACGAGCCGCCATTAATCTCGCTAACACTCGATAAAACGCAAGTCACCGTATAATGTAATTCTCGCTCTTGATTTTATAACGCATATTGTAAAATCACTAGGTATTATTAAATAAATTTTGAAATTTGCTGATTAAAGTGAGGTGGTTGCACTTAGTGCAAGTTTGGCACTGTGTCAAGTTACGGCTAAGCTCGATTCGCATATCGATTAGATTGCTGTCTTATTATGCTTGTTGGCATTACTGGTATTAACTCTACGTACATACATACATATATATAATATATTATATCGTGTATAATATTAAATTAATTTGAGCATAATTGATACATACAGTATTTTTATTTATTAAAACAATTTACGTAGATGTTTTTGTTTATTTAATTAAGTATCCTTTAGGGTTCAGTACCTCAAAATTACGAAAGTGTCCGTCTGTCAAGAGCATTTATGTCGAGATCGCGTGGATGTATACATCTGAAATTAATATCAAATACTTAGGTCTACGGTCAAATACGGAATATTATTTATTCCATTTGTTCATATAAATATAATTTACGCCATTATTCCATGAAATATTTTTAATACTAATAATAATAAGTACCTACCTAAACATATTTAACAATTATGTCAATAAATAAATAATAAATAAAGTAATTGCAGGAAATTAAATCAAAATATAGATTTTAATCGTGTTCCAAGGAGAAATGAGGCTTGGGAAACTAGCAGCCTAGAGAAAACACATTTGTCTTGTCCCGGCCCGTTAGCGTATATTACGCCGCGCTGAGACATCGCCTGCTGTGCTGCTTAACTTTGTTTCTCTTACATTAAGGTATTGTACGTTTTTCATCATTATAGAGAACCAGTGTTCAATTATTATTTAAAAACTATTTGAGACTCAAAGTCCTTTATATTTGTTATGGGTATATGTATATAACATAATATACAAATATAACTTATTTTCGCGTAAAATTTGTAACACGTCAGTCTATAGTCCACTTTTCATCTTCATATGCTGGGTTGCAGAAGCATCTACTTTAAGCCATAGAAATATTTATTAAATTAAGTACTTTAAATAAAATGTTTAAAAAAAATTCAGTGCATCTCTCTCAAATAATTATTTTTTGTAAGAGCATGTATAATTTAGTTTGACAATTGACGAGGCGAAAGAGGTATGCAGAGACCGTAGCGTTTGGTGCTCCGTCCTCTCTGGCTACCCCGCTAGGAATACAGCGTGAGCGTAAGTAATGATGTATAACCAAGGTTGGTCAAGAGGCGGAGAGACTATGATAACTATCACTTTAACATCATGTACTGCGATCGAAAATTTGCGATTTTCCAAAAAATACAATAACTTTTACAAACAATTAAAAATTAAAATATACATACAATTGAAAACATCTGGTATTCCAGTAGAATATCTGTAAATTTTATCTACTGTCTACTGTGTTACTAAAAGTCTTTTTTTATTATTCACGTACCGAGCCAAGTATTTACATTTCTTATCAGAGAGCCATATTCAAACAATGTTTAACAAGAATTATAAATAACATGTTATGTTATCGAGAAATTTCAAAATAGCATCCAAAACATTTGGCTTGGAGGTGTATTTAAATTTATATTCTCATTTCTTCGTAATGGTGTCGGGGCAAAGCGCGGCGTTGAGTTCCGCCACTCAGCCTGTCCTGCCGTATGTAGATACACCGTGATTAATGTGTATAACTCTCATTACATATTTTAAAAGTTCTTAGGATACGTAGATAACAATCCAAAAAAAATAAGTAAATAATTCACATTCCTTTAGGGAATCTAATTAAAGTAAGTTATACAAAACATCTTATAAAAGGTGTAAAAATAAAAATACAATATATACTCGTAAATGTCGTCGATGAGAAATGTTTTGTCGCTCGTTATCTTTCACGCATGTGTGATAGTTACGACAAAGAAAGTAGCAAAGCTGGCGCCAAAAAGTCTCCTCACTTCTGTCCCCTCTAAATCTTATAGCAGCACGGTGTCATAATGCAAGCAAGGCACAAACATGTCTTCCTACGCCAGCCTTGTTAAGTGGTTTGGAAGAAAAACATCAAGAAACTTTTTCTTATTATAGTAACCAATTTCAGGCATATGTAGGAAAATAGGCATATGACACAAATAAGACGCTCTTATGATGTGATCAACTTTAATTTTGCTAATTTCACATTCGAATGAAACAGTTTGAAAAGAATCTGTTTAAATATCTTTAATCTACCAAGGATTTAATAAGTAAGGAACAGCAAAAACCGCCAGATAACGCCCCTCAGGAACTTTTCAAAACATCCCTCGTCCGCAATTTTTGTAAAACAGACTTCGTAATAATAACCTTTGTAATTTCTTCAAGTAACTTTACAAGTTTTTGAGTATACCTCAAAGCGAGGTTGCCATAATTCTTCATATATTATGTACAAATCTATTCTGTTGACTTCGTCTTTGTTTATTTGCGTTATTATTTAGGAACTGTTACAATTTGCTGAAATATTTAATTTACACTGTGTTATTCCGAAAAGTGGGTAGAATACGAGTATGCCTAGAGGGCAAAAGAAATGAAAGTTTTTGTGAACAAACGTTTTTGTATTTCATTTATTTTCGGTCAATCTTTATGAAACTCAGAATATTAGACTCTTGATTGAAATACCCACACCCATCGTTATTCATAAGGCACGTCTCAACACAATGGGACCACGGCTGGTATTGCCATGAACTGATAGACTAAGTATCATGTAATTTTATAACGATGCGTCTCTGTGTGGTGGAAACCTTAAATCATTATAAACTTTTAAAATTTAGTTTAAAGTTTTGCATTTTTAAAATTGACGCACTAGCACTAGCATTTTGCTTACCCTAAGGAACACGCAAACGAGACTACGGACACCAGCTAGTGATATACGAGTTTAAAGATATAGAGGCATCCCGTTACGTAGACCTTTCGTTCTCTTTCTCATGCGATATGATATAATTTTGAAAACTTTGTAGTTTGATTTAAGTCCTTCGACCTTTAATAGTAATAATTATTTTTTTAATAAACGGTTGTAATATAACACTCTAAAATCTATATTAATCTTGTATATTTTATAAATAGTTGGTTAAACTACTATATTTATTAAAAATAATTACAATGTCAAGTAAGATATAATTTATTCTTAGCTGTGTATAAAAACGCAATGTAGTGTCGTTTAAAAGGAAAAAGAATCGTACCTAAAACGACATTTAATTTTTTTTATCGCTCAACATTAGACCATGAAAAAATCTCATTTTAATACGTACATAATATATACCATTATATACTGGATCCGAAGACTAATAAGAATAATTTAAATTATTGGCGAGGAATATCGAATATTTTTAAATATATTAAGGAAAAATCGAGGCTGATATGGATGCTGTCGGTGACGTCTGTCTCTTGTGAATTCCACAGCTCGACTATATTTAAGCGACCGGCGTCCCCCGTGCCCGACCCTAACCTCTCTACGACGATTTTTTTCGTGGGGACATCATAATAATAGCTCTGTATTACTTCAGGAGAAATTCCAAGAAGTTTATAACTCGAGATGAGTTTCGTGTTCCTTGTCATAAATAATAAAGCGGTCGTCGACTACAACGTTGTGCAGATTTTAAGTGAAGTAAAAATTTAAGAAATAATTTTACATTTTTGGGACCCCGAGTCAAAAGGGAATTGTTAAAAGTTCTTTAAGTTAATGAATCTTTTGGTTAGATCACCCTGATGCTGCCCCAATATATTAAATGGAACACTTTTAATGGAACGATTTATCATACGTTATAGACACACAACTTGGCTACTTTCTCTACAACAAATAGAAAATTTCTTTATATAACAAAAGTAAATGTTACCATATATTCATTCCATTTGTAATTTAAACAATAAAAACATATATTGAAGTCGATGATATAAGTTATTGAAAATATAATATCCATTTTATTGCCATAATAATTGTTAGAAACATCTGATTGAGGTTGCCATTAAAAAATATATATATTTTTATCTATATACATATATTTATTCACATAAAAAAGTAAATAAGTTCATATCAATTTAATTTAACGCTTAAAGTATCTAACGTGGCTGGGAACTAGCTACAGGCACTATTCTCTTCTGTGCTGTCTACAGATTCTACTTAAGTTAATGGATAAGTTACGAAGGCACGGAGTTTACTTTGTGTTTTCAGGTAGACGGACTTGATCGTGAAGTTTTCTTCGTTAATTTGAACAAGTTGGGAGATTCACAAACCTGTCAGTAGAATTTAAGGAAAGATGTTCTACGGTGTCTATTTTAATTATATTACACAAAAATAGTATTTACAAAATATTTCCTATGAACCAACTTTTGCACCAAGAATATTCTATTATATTTCAAGAAATATTGTTAAGACAATATTAGTTACAATTTCACAGCTTAATATATAAAAAATAAGTAGTGATTGATATAAAGGGACGAGAGTAATTTCAAGCAGCCTTCCGCAGAGTCTTCATTAAAGCTAACATTCATGGCACGCAACACCAAATTACAATAAAGTTAAAAGTTATTTCCAAAAAAGCAACTTGTCCAAAACTTCCCCCGCCTAAAGAATTATGAAGATTAGCATAACAAAGTAAGCTGGAACTGTGTTCAGAGAATGCGTCGCCCTTTGGAACTCACCGATGTTGGGCACAATTTATGTAGGTTGCAAAAGCAGAAGAAAACGTTAAACCGGTGGAAGTTTCTGTGTTTTGGTTTAAAATATTAAAGATATAATTTAGTATGAATGATTGTGCCACAACCCACAAGCAAATAGAACAGGACCTGTTATGAAGCTATACAGACTTGGCCAATCATCTTTACCAACTATCAACCAATTTCACTAATGGAATTTATACTATTTCAAACTTATATTCGTTCAATTAAATACGTCGCAACTCTAAAAAGATTCTTGAAATATATAAACTTAACTACACTTTATTTTTAAATTATATTAATTTATAATTATTATTACAAAAAATATATATTTGAATATATTATTTAAATATGATTAAGATAATAACGAGAAGTTTATAAGCTTTAATTTGCAACGAATTATAAAAAGCCTAAGCTGTAAAGGTTTTAGGAATCGTCTAAGTTTCTATATTAAAAGTAAAAAAGAGCCTTGCAGCTTGTACGTGTTCTTTGTCTCAAGTTTTGCGCTCACCTCTGAGGGAGCTTCCCCTCAGCAACTAATATTAGTCAATTAGGTATTCAGGACGCGCGTCGCACACCCCGCTCTACGTCTAGTGACTGTGGCCTATACGAGCTCCAGCTTCTCTTTCCTGTAATGCCGCGAGCCTAGTACGATATTTCGCTAGTAACTATCAATTACACTTTCGGAACGGCCCAATTGTATTAGATTGGAAATATATTAAACCAACAAACTGTAGGAGATTCGAACGTATCGTAAATGAAATCTTACGGAATGAGTCACACCAACATTTTTTGCTAACATTATGTCGAGAAAAGGGAATCTATTTTTTTTCTATCTTTAAAAATTACTGAGGTATTAAGCAATAAAGGACGACGACACTCTCTCAAATGTGTGACGTCACTTTGCGAGTTGTGAGTAGGCACTTGCGTACTTTGACTCGTTGACTTCCATTGTTTTTCTTATAGTAAATCTATAAAATGATAGAAATATAATGAAGAAATATAATATTCTTCACATGTACCAATTTCTGTGAAAATACACCCTGATTTTATTTGTTCTGTTCTAGATTTATAATAATAATATGTGGAAAAAATGTTTAAAAGTTATGAAAAGAGCTGATCCTTTCTCAGCCTTTAGTAATGTGCATTTTTGTGAAAATGATTTCTTCCAAATAGCTAAACATTTTCCTATCGAATATGACAATTTTTCGAAGCAAAGTCTATTAAAATCTCAAAAGATTTAAATTACGATTTATTAAGTGTATAACAGTAGGGGAGAGCGGGGCTACAAGTTCCGATTTTTTATTAAACTCAAATATTGTTATTGTTTCAGTATGCTTACAAAGATACAAGAATGAAATATCACAATTTTTCAAGTGTGATGTGAGGGACATTTTAAAATGGTAAAAAATATTTAATCCAATAGAAATGCTATTTTATCTCTCGCTAAACGATAGTTCTAAGCAATTATCTTTGGGTTTAGCAGAAAAATCTGCCTACAGAGATGCTTGCAACAATTTCAACATAGCACGATGAGAACGTTTGGCTTGTTTGGTCAGAGCGCTTGGACGGTTTCGAAGAGGTGCGGCTTCAAAACACGCTACGTTCAAATTTTTATGTTTTCTAAAAAGTATTTTTCTTTCCTAAGAATGGAATACGACTTAAAAAATGTAAACAAAAATTAAATATCATGTGTTTAGCTGTTTAGCTATAACTGAACTATACTGGAAGTATAAGTAAGAAAGTATACACTACATTTTATAATTCCTACAATTCTTATTAAAATAGTAGCATTGCACACCACTAAAATATGAGATAAGCCTCTGTCTATTTAAGCAAAGATATCTTATCAATGCTTCCGAACATACAAGTACAGTAAAATCTCTTTTAGAGTACTCTTGAGTGTTACGACTTTTATCGCAGGAAATCCTTCTCCTTTTTGCATAATTCATCGCTATGAAGTTGAAACCGAACCAAAGTCGTAAAAGAAATCGCTCTATGATTTCATATCTTCAAAAACTTTATACTCGTCTGTCTTTGGAATCAATGACCGCCTTCAGGCGTACGAGAACAAGTACTTTCTAACGTATCCAAAATCTAAACGTAGGTACTTTACGTGATTTTTTTAATATTGAAACTATGTTATATTAATTAAAGTAATTAATATTTTGATTTAAAAAAAACAATAAATAAATGTGTATACTCATTTGAGCCACACAGGAAAGAAGATAATTAAATAAATAATTATTTACGATTTTTGATTTGATATAATTCTTTCCTAAACTAAAAAAAAATCTCAATCAGTTGGCAAGAATACCAAGAATAATATTATGAACTTGTTTTTACTTAGCAATTCCAAGGCGGCGTGGGAAGCTCTTTGCTCAAAAGTGAATTCCAAAATTCCGTTGTAGCAGTAATTTATAAAAATATCCTTTGTATATCGAATCGCCTTTATATACGAGTACCTACTGCACATTTGTTTCTCTACTTTAGGAATATTGAACTGACTTTAATGTGTTTTTATCTTTAGTCGTCGTGATGGTTAGTATTACGATTAGTTGATACAATAAAATTTCATATTTGATATATTCTGTTCAGAATATATCAAATATGAAATTTTACAGATACAGAATATTGATATTTTCATAATTGTACTTCTTCTGTAGGTACTGTACTTCACTGTATCCCTCACATAGCAGGATGAGAGAGAACCTCGGAACCCATTAAGACACTTCCATTCCCTACAATATCTCGCAATCTTATAAATATATCATATAATTTATATACAAGATAATTCCTATAACAACTCGATTAGCATTAGAATTTAAATAATACACATACAACCGATACCACAGCCATTATAGGTTTTTTTTTATGCAATGTTATTATAATAAATAAAGCCAATCTGCCCACAATACGGACCATGTGTCCGCCTAATCCCATAATAAATCATCATTTGGAAGGAATAATGATCATAAACCGAACGCGAATGGCGAGTGGCGAGTGGCGAGTGGCAAGAACGGGACGCAGATCGACGACGGCCGATCGCACCCATACATCACGTTGCTATTACACGTATTAAATAAACATTACCGATTCCTATTGTATTTTTCCGGTTATATTGTGGCTAACCAAAAACCCAATTTGCCAATTGTTGTCACATATGGTGTCTTTTCGTTTGTGAAAGGTTTTTTTATATCTTACTAGCGGCCCGCTCGCGGTTTCACCCGCGTGAACTATGTTATTATTAATTTCTGTCCCCATGGCTACGTCCTAGTGACGTCTATGCAAAATTTGATACTCCTAGCATTTGTAGTAACGAAGTTTCATACAAACTTTCAACCCCAAAAACAACCCCTTAGAAGTCGAATATCGCAAATTCCCGTCTTAGCGAGCACCTACGTCCTATAAATAACTCCTATGCAAAATTTGAGATTCCTAGCACATGTAGTTTCTGAGATTTCGTGATGAGTGAGTGACCTTTCGATTTTATATATATAGATATAATGTTAGATGTTTTCTGGGAGAACATCACCCGCGTGGACTGCTTTGATATGCAATAATCTTTTAAATTATTCTGTCTTTTAATAAAACTGCATTAAAATGAGTTACATACATTTTATTAGTACTAACTAAAGATATTTCATATAACATAAAAAGGTGGAAAAACATATAAAAATTCATATATAAAATATTGCTATTTACTAATAAGTAATGTTTTTAAAATATTTGATTTATTATTATTTGTTAAATATACATGGCAGGTTGAGAAAGAATAATATGGTATTATACTGGAAGAGAAGGCCGCAAGGCCAGCCCGAAGCGTTGCCACTGCAGTCTGCACCAACGACGCCTACACTGCGATTAGGTATTCGACAAGGGTTCGAACAATGTCGCGCACACTTCTTGCATCGAACTAGAAGTCCGCGTGGGTGAGGGGTGAATATGATATTGCATCGTGGAATAATTTTACTTTTAAATTAGAAATATCAGAGCTTATAAAATACATAATATTATCCCCTAGAAATAAAAATATGTACTCGTATAGGTATATTTTTATATTATGGAAAGAATTCATCACATTTTTCATCCGGAGTTCGTCTTTCTTAATAATTTGTCATTTTGATAATAAAATAGTAAATTACTATAATATTGTTATTTAATTGATTATAATATAGAAATAATATTTATTTATTTCAATTTCAATTTTATCACGATAACAATTGCAACAATTGAAAGAGTTTAATAAAAGCAAAAATCAAAATCAAATCAGCTTCACGCTGTTTCCTGCATTTAGTAGGTAAAGGTCTGTCTGGTAAGACACTCCATTTGACAGTTTGCCCCGATTTTTTTTTTTCATTCCCTCGAGTGGGGATCGAACCCACAACCGCCGCGTTACATTCGCACTCTTGTGCACGAGACGGGTTAATAATAACTTCCAATGTTATAAAACAGCTCATTGATAGGATTGTAAATTATAAAATATATTTTATGTCGACGTGAAGCTATTCCTGACGCAGAGATACAAAGTGTGACTGTAAATGCCACTGGTTGTGGGTTCGATTTCCACTCGAAGAAATGAAATATTTATTTAAATTTATATTTCCATATCGCTTTGGTGTCGAGGCAAAGTGCAGGGTCAAGTTCCGCCACTCAACACGCAATGCTATCAAAATTCGGCGGAAAGTGGGAAAGGGAGTGTCTTAACACTAAGTTCCCCCTGCTTCCTCTGCTGTGCGAGGGATACAATATAACGCTTATATTTACATTTAAAATAAGCTTTAATAAATTCAATTTGTTGTTCTACGTCAACTTTTATGCTATAGAAAATGTGTCCTATTACGCACCCCTAATGCTCGCAAATTAAAAAGGCACGTTCGTCCCAGAAGACTTTTATTTTGTGTCGGTAAAGATTTGTGTGGGGTCTCTGTGCTCTAGACCCTTGACAAGCTACAATCGATCATTAATTATATTTAGCATCGTAACAACATTTACGCCACATGTTGCTTTAGCCGCCAAATTCTGCGATATAATATTGTTTTTAACATAGTTATAGATATTTATTTTGAGACAACATAAATTTAAATATTTCATTATTAAGGGTATATTTAAATATTTTTATATCTAGCATCACATAATTTGTGTAGCATCAGGTTCGATTCTCCACGAATGAAATATTTAATATTGCTATTTATTCGTTCTGGTAACTAGACAAAGCGCGCCGTTGAGTTTCGCTACTCAACACGTAATGTCTCGAAAATTTGGCGAAAAATAAGAGAACGGATAAAGAAATATATGCGAAAATGGAATTTTGTATTTATACTACCGATAAACCGATTACAAACTTACAATTTCAGTTCATTTCACACAAAAAAAATAATACATTGAGACACATGACAGAGGAAACCTAGTGTTAAGACACTCCGTTCCCTATTTTCCGCCGAAATCTGGAGGCATAGCGTGTTGAGTAACAGAACTCAACGCCGCACTTTGCCTCGACACCAACAATAATAGCAATATTAATATGTTAAAAAAAACCATATTACATAAGTAAATCCTAAATTCTGATAAAGATATCAATTAATTATACAAATAAACCGCTATTCAAAGGAGCACACGCTTCACGCTAATTCATCAATGGAAAACTACAAGCTGACAATAATTTCCTGCAATCACGTACTCGCAGAGGAGAAGTAGAATTGCCAGTGAGCGAGTGTAGATAAGCATCTGCTGAGTGGTCCCCTTGTGTTTTCCGATCGGCGCCCGCTCTGTGTTACTATTAATTTCTGAACCCTGTCACAAAGCTAATACAGAAGCTTGGACATAATGTGATTATATTTGCAAGGGAAATTCGTATAGCGATATATTATCACACAAATATATTGCTCGCAGTCGGTGTGTTTAGGTATGGTATGTATACAGCATATTTCCGATTTCTCTATTATCTCCGTAAGCCAGAGATTAGGTACTTATGTACGTATAGACTTATTTGAGTGAAACTATAATATATATTTAGAAATATTATTTATTATATATGTATAGTGTAGGTACGCATGTCCACTAAACTTGTCTATACAACGCATTCCAACTCGATTTACAGTTATGACAACCGCAGAATTTGAATTATCCCAAGTAATAATGATATAACCGCGTCACTCATCGGTCGTTGCCATCTCACATATTTTAATTTAAAAAAATATTTAAAATAATTAAAAGTGCTTTTACGTATAATATTAGGTATGTATAAATAATTGTATTTTTTATGTTGTAGGTATTAAATATACAATTTCTAACGGCCTTTATATTTCCAAATAACAAAAGATGCATGTTTACATTATTGTCAGATTGTTTCATGTCTTGAAGGGAATATCCACCGAAATTTATAAATGATTTAATAATATGAAAAGATTAGTAGAAATCGTACTTTATAAATTACAATGTTGCTTAAATATAACTTCCGTTTTACAACGGCGAAAATAAATTATAATTTCTGACTGTATGAAATATTAAAATATTAAACAACGTAATATTTTAAAGTCGAAGAATTTGCTTGACTAAACGCCGTGGAAATAAAAAACAATGTGGTGAAAAGTCCATTTATTGGGACAGACTAGGCTTTACTATAACAACAGAAGTGGAGTAACAACAAATATACCTATTGCAAAAATAGAAGATCTCAAGATGTTTCCGTGCGAGCGCTGCGTAAATGGTTAAAGCTACGCAAAAATCATGTATGATGGAGTTGTTCCCTCTTGAACTTGTTACAAAATAGCAGCAAATATTGTAATAAAATTCACAGAAACAGACACAAGGGCGCCATTTGAAGTTTGAAAGATAGCAGCCCAAAAAAGTAAAATTAGGGGAAACATTAATAAAAATTCCAGACTGAAACAACAAATTAAACGAAGCTGAGCCACTCGAAAAACCATAAGTATCTACTCGTCTCAATTGCCATCGATAAGAAATCCAAGCCGTGCCAATGTATTCTGAGCACGTTTCGGCTTACAGTTTTTTTTTCGCTATGCTTCTGTGGCCTTTAAAACAAATTGACTCTAAAATTCTTCAGAATGAAATGTTGTCGGAGTTTTATTAAATCGAGTGTAACCATTCCTAACATTACGCAAATGGCGGATCCTCCCCTACATCTGTCGCAGGGATGCACCCCCTTAATAAGTGTTAACGCTCGCCGGCTGCGATGAACACTCCGTCCCGGCTCAAGCTAAATCTCTACAAATTCTTGAAACAAATTAATGCCGCGGGAGTCCTCCGAGTAAGTCTTTTGTAATTTCATTTTACAATGCTAGTTGTTGTGCCCCGTTCATGAATAGCTTTATTATGGGGATACGCCAGAATTGTCATTTACTATGCCAATAATAATCAATCAGTTAAACTATTGGGATAGGGAATTTTATATTTTACTATAAGAATGTAATATCTTACAGCTGCCCAGCTCGCCTTTTCAAGTATATACTAACAAAATTAATACCTACTGCTAACTACAATAACAGCACTAATAAATATGAAATTATGGTTTTCTTTATTTTAGTTTGGTGCAAACAGAAATGCAAGGTTACAATAATTGATACGAATGTTCAAAATGGCCGTCGGCTTTAAATCGTCTACTCTTAAATGTTTAGGAAAAAATATATAAATTTTAAGATTAATGAAGAATAATTTATCTAGTAAACCTAGATATAATCATTTGACATCCAGATTATATTTTATTAATTTTTATATCTTGTAAAGTTTATATTAATTACATAAAACTGGTCTTATATTGTAATCAATTAAGATTATATTTATATATTTACGAAATTCAATTCAAACTTTCCATTTTGAGGTACATAAATAAATTTATCATTTCTAATGTCCTGTTATCACTTTTAAGTCTCAGACAATAATTTACATCCACATATGCCGACCATAGCAAAATGTTGAATAAATAATTTATTGACCAATTATATGTTTATTAATTTGGTTCATATATTTTATACTTAATTTAAGTAGGTATACATAATTTAAATGAACGAGAAAACATGTGACAAGAAGTGAAGTCTCTTACATCACAGACACGCAACATTGACATTGTAGATGTGGCGATTCATTTCCATTTTTCAGACCATTAAGCGTCGACTATAACACGGCGGCGAGGCGAGGCGAGGCGGGCGGTGTAAAATGAACGGCGGGCGAAATAGTTCGGAACTGGTATCATCGTTGCAAATGTAAATGAACAATTAAAACGTTCGCAGTGGCCAGGGACAATGATGATAATTATTTTAGTTTGCTGTCGACGCGGTTGTCACCCGCCCGCTCGCTGGAATGCTCCTCGAACCCCATTTTCGCCATTAAACAGCGACACTTCTGCTGTTCGTAAATTATTATCAGCTAGCGCTTTCATTACTTGGCTCCCTAACAAAGGAACTCTACAAATGTAGGCACGTCGTGATTTAACTTCTACAACTTTGATTCTACTACGCCTTCGCGTCTATTGTTCAACTCGAAATCATAGTCCATGTAAGGTGCGAGGTGAAATCTTGATTAATTAATTACAATGTTATAGATTCCGTTCCAGCCGAACAACTTCTATTAAAAGCTACTGGGTTCTATGAAATAATCACATCGAAAGTTTGACATAAGATGTTAACTTTGCGCTTTTCAATTGTTATATGACCTAACTAGATATGGATATAATATAATAGGGTAACACAAACACTACCTACAACTATGTCACTATAATTTGCTGTCTCGGTCAGTAATATAGGCTACCGTATTTCTATATATTACACTCGTAACTAATTAACATAATGGCCCAATGGATGGTTAAGCCAATGGCACTAATAAATATTTTTTTCTTATCTTATACATTATTACTTTTTAGGGTTCCATATCACAAAGGAAAAGACAAATCCTTACCAAATTAATATCAAATATCTGCGCTCTACCTTTTCATATTTATAGTTCATTTCATACTAAATGAATTCATACGCCCATAAAGTTCCGCTTGTCAACTTTCGTAAATTATACTTCCCGTTTACCTACAACTTTGAAATTGACGGTACCCTCGGTGGGCGATTCCAACTCGCACTTGACCGGTTTTAAGTTAATATTTTAAATAATATTTATGAATATACAAAATAATATTGATGCGATAAATACATCGTGAATAAAATTGCGTTGATTCAAAGCTCATTTGCGAAGTGCGTCGCATGCCTCTATATTGGTGAGCGCGCGAGAGTTGCAGGGGAATGAATGTTCGTATTCAGTACTCACGGAATGCTTTTAGCGCGCGTAATTCAGTTAAACGTGTAATTTATGACTAGCCAAATTACCGGCATAACCATATATGACCTGATTATATAAGAGAGATCCTATCAATGTACATTTGTATTAAATTTTAACATTTCTATAGGTGTAGGCGTAGTCAGACTGTTATGTTATGTAAATGGCGACTAGTGAATAAAAAAACATTTTCGTATATACAGTAATCAATTAATTGTTCATGTGATCTTCGTAACATAAATTTAGTTAGTGTTGGCATTTTCTGTAGGTCTGGTAACGCAGCAAAAGCGCGACGTTGAGTTCCGCCACTGAATACGCAATGCTTCCAGAATCCGGCGGGAAGTAAAAACAGATGTGTCATAATAGGAACGAAATGGCATGTTCTCTAGATTAATAAAATTAATAATCACATAAACTCTGATTATGTATTTACTTTCTCTATTTATTTACAGTAGTTTTAAATTGAAGTGATTATGGATTAAACCTGTAAGTCACATTCCATTCAAGTGAACACTCCCAAATAACATCGCATTATTTGCACTTTACTCTATATTTTATTTTTTTATAATTTTTATTTCAAATATGTATTAGCAATATGTTCTGTTTGAGACTGTATGGCTTAGTGGTCAGAGCGATTGCACCGTTTTCTAGAGGTGAAAAGTGAAAATTTTATACGCTTTTATATTTTTTTGTATTTCTTAAGTGTGGAATATTACTTTAAAAATGTTAAAAATAAATATTTCATTTCTCCGCTCTGGCACCAAGGCAAGACTAGGTTCAGCGGACTAGGAGACACAGCGTGAAGCTTTTTTTTTCTTTAAATATATTATGAAAATGCAACATAAAAATTGTAAATAATTTTCAATTAATCTACAAACTACATATACGTAGAAATATCAAACAGGTATCTGAATTACCTACCACTAGACCGTTTCATTTGTTAGGTATGCAATTATGCTTTAATGACTGCAGAGATTTTCACTCAAGTTTTTTGAAACCAACCGCTAATGAACCAAAGTCAGGTGGTAGTTGTTAACGTTCGTATTCTATGCTGTTTCTATTGCTTTATAAGATTATTTGGTATATTTATCATTGGACAATTTCACATATGCCATAGCATCTTCTTTTTATAATATTACGTGTGCAATGTTAAATTTATAGACATTTTTGAATTAGTTCTCTATAATTCTAAAGGTGCGATATATTTTTAAAATATCGAATTTTACATTTCTACATCATCCGTTTACGAAGCGTCTAATTACTCTATATAATATGTATGTAATTACGACGATACAAAGATTAATTTGTACGACTCATATTTTTATAAATATAAATATAGTCTAATATAAATATGGTCTTTTTATAAAAATGTAAGTCGAATCTTACACTTAGACCTAGTGTGACAGTATTGTTAATTCCTATGAATTATAATTAGGTACATTTTAAAAAACATGGCTACGGTTCAAGTGTAACATGAGAATGATATATTTAAGGATATTTTTTATAAAATTTTGGAAGCGTGACAGGAGCGTCACGGTAAATATATATGTAGAGAGATATAAATTAGTGATGAAAGCAAGGGATAGAAGTGAAAGCACACATTTTCTTTCTCTCTTTTTCTCATAAACGTTATGCAATAAAAAAGAAGAAATATAAAGAGAACGAAGAAGTTTTACTTCAATCATGTGATAATAATGTTTTTTTTTCTAATTTTAAGTGAAAGAAGCCAACTCTCCTATATTCACGGTAAGTAGAGTTAGAGTTAGACTCTACCGAAAAGAGTACAGCTCTTTTTGAAAATGCAACTTAAAAGTTGATAGCCATTGTGTATTGCATGTCAACGACGCCCCTCAGACTATCAGACCTAGTAAATATTACGGACCATTTTATCGCCTTGAAAATGATATGAACCTTATGCTATGAAAATATTGTATTCTCATCGAATCGAATCGAATCAGACTGAATGAAGTGCATCAAAATAGCACTGCGATATTCTTTTATATTAATTGATTGATAGAATGATAAAAATATTGGATAGTCGAACACAGGTAAAGTTAATAAAAGAATGTTAAAAAGAAATATTATCCTCCGGGGTAGGGATCGAACCCACTACAATCGTGTGTAGAATTAGACAATTTCCAACTGCTCCACATGCTTATATCTATTATATATAAAATGTTTTATTATTTATAACAAAGATCGGCGAGTACATTCAGTAGGAGTTGTTCTGTTTCGTCACCGCCCACCATCTGACTCTTAATGAAATAACAGCAAATAATGGGGAATGATTTAATTTGTTGAGTAAAATAAATCTTTACGTTTTATGTGTTATATATAATAATAATAATTAAAAGGTATCAATAACGTATTATTAGACATGTATTACATTAAATATAATCTATTAAGAAGTATGTGATTATATTATAAAATAATCATCAAGTAAAACTGGCTACCACCTATATCTGTGAAATTCAAAAATATAAATGTTAAGAAGAAAAAAAAGTAACATATTTTTTTCAAAAGCTTATCTTAATTCGGGTTGTTAAAAGAGGAAGTCCAAAAATTAAAATTGAGCTGCTATTGAAAGTTAAAACGTATCGCTCAATATATTTTTTTTAATAATTTGTAATTAAATTTTTACTACATATCAATGAACAATTGCTCATAAAATATTAAAAATATTCCTATATTATTACGTATTAGCTATAAATAAAAGTACTCTCTCTTTATAGTAAAAACAGTAGGTACTCAACATTGGCGGATATTTTTTTTAAATATTATCCTTTTTTAGGGACTTTACTAAATTAAATTAATATTATTTAGTAGATACTTATACAATCATCAAGCGTAGTAACTCAATATTAAATAATTACAAAGTTCAATAAATATATTTTTTCATTAATTAAAAATTACTTATTTATACTTAAAGTTTACTATTTGAAAATACAATAAATACTAAGGCAAGTAAAACAAATATCAACTTATTCTGTATTATACATTTAAATAAATATTTAAGTAAATATTATTCCACCTACAATAAAAATAATTATTTATAGAAAAATTATTGCACTCGTGAACTTGAAATGAAACAGGAAAAGTTTTCTACATATCAAATCGGAGGTAGATTTGTAGATACTAATAAAATCTTAATATACTTGTAAAGTCTAACTACAATTTATTCGTGTATTACCATTCTTTATATAAATATTTTATATGTTATGAAAAAAAATATTTTATACATGAAAACCTACCAGAATTAGTCAGAGAATTATCGCCAAGACCTGTAGAAGTATCAACATCAGCGTGCGCATCCGCCCCGACGGCTGCAATCAGCGCGCATGCCCACGCGCATACCGATACTAGCCGTCGCATACATAGCAAAATTTTCCAGCCCCGAAACGCTCCACGCTTAGCCATCGCACATCACAAAATGACTTTAAAAAAGTATAATTTATAAAAAAATGACACTAATTAATATATTTTAAAAATAATTTAGATATAAACGAAAAAATAACTAATCTATAAATAAATAGTTTTGGCAACAAATAACATTCGATGAAAATTGTTATCGAAAGTTTGTGTATTCGCAACTCTCGACGAACGAGCGCGTCGATCGTCTATATTTAGTACTGGGTGACGACAGTATGGCAGCGTAGTCGCGGTAGCACTGTCCGCGGGTCCACATCGCGGCCACGACCGGCTCCTCCGGAGTCTCGTCACCTCACGCCGGGTGCTAGGAGGGCCACTGCGCGCGCACCACTCCCGCTAACCAATGGCACCGCAGGGGAGGGACCGCGCGTAAGACGCAACGAAGTATATGCGAAGGCCTATGTACAATGATGATAGCGGACAGGTGGTTTCGTGGCTGTAATTAAGAATCTGATAAGTTATTGCTAACCAAATATATACGCTGTAATCGCTAAATGTTTAAGAAAACATTTGAAACCAGTTTCTGGCAAACTTTTTTAAGGGCCATTATTCGTCTGCGTTCTCTGTGTAGCACGAAGAAAATTATAAGAAATTATATTATACGCGTTATAATGTAATTTCTTATATGTCCTGAAAGTTTCAGTCCTTAAAAAACTAGCTGTAGCAGTCGTCGATAATGTGAGAGGGCCACTTGCAAATTGTGTACCACGTTATTTGTTAGTTGTTGCTGTTGCCGATACATAGGTGTGTAAAATACTTTTAATGTAATTATATTTTAATCGACTTTTCGACACTACGTAGGGTAGTGTCGAAAGGGTAGGGTAGGGTAGGGTAGGGTAGGGTATTTATATTGGGTACCTATCATATTTACCTAATTAAAAATTTATATTGTCATTAAGGCTATTCGTAGAATTTATTTTTTTTGGGTTCTCTTGCAAGTATTCCTAAGTTTCTTAAATTTAGATAGCCCTCATAATAACAAAAATATTAAACAAAACATCAAACTAAATAAAGAGCTTAATAAAACGCGTATATTTTCATGAAAGTAGGTACTCTCTTAGCAAAATAGCTAACAATAAATATGAAACAAATTCTACAGAAACTGACCGTAAACTCTTTTAATTCGTATTTTTATATTATATCATCTAAAAGGTATAAATATATAATATTTGTAAATTAATAATTTATATGTAAAATTAAAAGCTATTTTAAAAAAATTTTAATCAATATGTGATAGTATCACGCTTAACATCAAAAATTCTAACAATTTATGATTGTCTACCATCCGATTTATATTTAACTTCCACTTTCTCACAAACACATTAATTATATAGATAATTGAAATATTAAATATATTTATCTATATAAAAGGCTTAAAAGCTATATTTTAAAGAATAATTATTTACGTAAGAGAAACAAAATGAAATAGAAACTGTGTTCGTACTCTGTACACTAGATATTTTCTTAGAGCTCTTATCAGACAGGCAGATAGACAGGAAGACGGACGGACAACAAAGCGATCTTATAAGGGTTCCTTTTTTTCTTTACAGGTACAGAACCCTAAAAACTATTTATTGTAGTAGGCAGTTTTCGTAGAAAAATAAAAATTATGCCATCATATTGACTCCATCGTGGTGAAGAGCTACAGCATCTAACTTTAAATCGGATGGTCGTAAATTTAAGCTATGAGAAAAAGGAGCAGACTGCTTACTTTTCGATAAAACAAAGCGTGGTGTTGTGTTCCGGCACTCAACACAATGTCTTAAATTTTGGCTCTTAATTTCAATGATAACAAGAAGTACTCGTAAATCAAATTAGTATGGAAATCATTATAAAGTCCACGGAAAGCAGGCGGCCACTAGTAGAAAATAAAATCTATATTTTGTTGCTTCACATTATTTAGATACAAAAAAAATTACGACAGAATATTTTAATTGTTTGTTTATTTCATCCACTTTATTAATATTAATGACATCGTGAATAATTTTCTAAAAATATGGAAATTATATTATATTTTCTTATTTTTTAACCGACTTCTGTTAAAAGGAGGTTATCAATTCGACTGTATTTTTTATTTTTTTTTATGTTTGTTACCTCATAACTTTTGACTGGGTGAACCGATATTGATAAAAAAAAAATTATTTAAAAGATGAAGCTTCCCGAGTGGTCCCATTTTTTTTTGTTCCATGTCTGGCAATGGTATCTATGAGAAAATCATATCAAGTCGGTTTTTATTTTTGTTAAAAAAAAATTATATGTATAAATAGACCTGACCTAGAATGTAGTCATGGCGCAGTGCGTGAGTAGAGTGAATATTTAATATTCTCATTTCCTCACTGAGGCGTCGAGTTCCGCCTCTCAACACGCAATGCATCCAGAATTCGGCAGAAAGTGGGGAACGGAAGTGTTTTAATGGGAATGAAGTTGTTAACAGTAGTAAGTTTCCAAGTTCTCTCTGCCTACTTTCCTATGCGAGATACAATGTGAAGATAAAAAATAATAAAATACAGATGTCTGGCTGATCTATACTAATATAATAAAGCGGAAGAATTTGTTTGATTGTTTGTTTGTTTGAACCCTAAGATCTCTGGATCTACTGGTCCGATTTACTTTGTTTTTATTTTGTATGAAAGCTGCATTCTTCAGAAGTGCTATAGGCTATATAACATTACATTACACATATATACTAATATATTTTAAAGTACTGTCTAATTTGACATGCAATTTATTCTGCCATGTTAATAACAACCGTCGCGTCGCTATGCGACCGTTACCGCGACATTTTGATATTCACCCTTATGAAAATAAATATAAGAGTCACTTATAGCATTTTATCCAGATTGAAATTATAGTTTACTTATACAGTAAACTATACATTCTAATAAATAATTAAGGAGATGTCACTGATTCGGAACGACCTAGCCTTCGGGCGGCATAGTATGAGTATGACCGACGCGAAAATATTCTTATAGTTCAAGCAGGCGTAGCCGCGTCCAGGTCCGCTAGTCTTATATACAATGCTCATAACGAAACACCAAAAGAATCACTTAAAGAGTTTCCATGGCATTGCCTAAAGTCGAAATCATAACCTCTAGAGGGAAAAACATTTTTATGGGCTTTAAAAGCCTAAATATGTAACAATATTTTTGTCATCTATATTCTTAATATAATAATCTATATTTTTAATACACAATTCAGAAACCAAAATAAACAATTTACTCCAACTTGGTTCGTTTTACCAACCAAGTCTTCAGTCTTCTCAATTAAATTTCGAAAACTATTTTCTCCTAGGGCTTAATCCGTGGTTAAAATAAAAACACACGAGTACACTTACCGTATAAATTTGGAAATTTTCTTATTATGTATTCAAATAAATATCACAAAAAAGAAACGCCCCTCATGCATGACAGCAACGAGACAAAACTTTCAATTAAGGGGAGATGAGTTGCAAAAGTTAATATTTTTTTTCTGTGGGTTTTGTAATATTAATAACAATCTTAATCGATGTTTTATTTAACTTGGACTGTAATATTAAATCTTTTGTCTTCAGTTACTAAGATTTATTCATTTTAAACTTTCATTACAAGAGCTCCAAACTTTCACAATCCAAACCATCAAAGTTCGGCACAAATCCTATAACTTACTCAGGGAATGAGCGTATGTGAAGTTAATTTTTAAACAGTTAAAATTATTACCTAGTGAAGGTATTTCAATTTTTATCATTATATACCTATGTGAGAAGGCTCTATATGCGTATGTGTAAAAATGTTCCTTACGCTAAACAAAATTACTACCATCTTTTACCAAATTTAGTATAGGCAGAGTAACAAATCTTAAAGTTCCATATTAGACATTCCAAATCTTTGTCTCTTGAACCATTAAAAAGTAATCATCGAGCTAAACAACTTTTGTTAAAATTCATTTTTTTTTGTCTCTCAGACCTCATCTGGTGTTGTATACCATCATAGATAGAGAACTACTTTTACTTTTTCTTGCATAGCATATCCTAGTATACAGAATGGAAGTGTCAGCACCACAATAAATGAAACCACAATTTTAACTACTCTATAAAAACCTAATACAATTAAAACAAAAGAGATTCTGAAAAAAATTAAAGTTATTTTTTCAAACAATATAATTAATAAAATTATCGTTGTAAAATAAAACTCCATTTGTTAAGAACGACCCACGCAGGCATAACCTATCAAAGAGACACCGCCGCACACGCCTCATTCACGAAATCGAGTCGTAGGTATTGGCGTTTAAAGTTCAAAGTTGTTTAACCTTTAGAAATATTTTTGTAGTAATTGTTTACGTTATTGGTATCTACTATCTATGCGTAACTGCGTCACACGTAATACAGTATGGAAAAACATCGTGAAATGAAAAAAAAAACCTACATCTAAACTGTTGACGTATCTTATTTAATTATTTTTTTAGGTATGAGTTTAAAATATTTTTCCTTATATGCTGCTCCCGTAAACGGAGTACAGACGCTGCCATCCCGTATAGGTAGAGCCACACACAATCGCAGACACACGCTACACAGCGTCCCCGGAGGAGACGAGGTCTCAATATTTCTGTGGTCCTATAACAACTCGGCGCGAGAGAAGGCCGCAAATAAAATTCCAAAAGGGCATCAAGAGCTCTACCCAGCTCGGTCCGAGTCTCAAGGAAGACGGCCTTGCGACAACAGTGAGAACACAGGTTCTCGCTCTTCTAGCTCGCCTACCAGAGCCTGGCCGGCACTGTAGAGCCAACAGCATACTGCTCATTCGGAAAAAGGAAAAGGTTCAGAATTAGAACCTCATCTTCATTATTTAAAGAAGTAATTATTTTAAATATGTATTAAATTCAAATATATTTTAAAATATAAAAAAAAATCAACAGTTTTAAAAATATTATTAATATTATCAATGTTTAGATATTGAAATTAATATTATCAATGTTTAGATATTGATGAGATATTGCTTTTATGAATAATTAATAAGAAACGAAAATTTCCATAGCATGTTTTTATTTTTTACAAAACCTATTAATTACACATTTAGATTAACATTAAACTATTACAAGTAAATAAGTAAAGTTATCCTCCTTTTTTCCACTTTTCCCCAGGTGTGTACTCAGTCATAGGCTTGCCAGATATGCCACAAGTCCCTATACCAACTCGGCCAGTCAAATTGTCTGGAGAAGCAAATATACTCTTATTCCTGACACCAGGTTTCCTTGAAGCTTTAGTGTGAAATGTAAGCCATTTATTTTTCTCTGATTCTCGTTCTTCTTCAATCTGTTTAAACCTCTGTTGTTTTTTCTGCTTTTTCTTCTTCAAATATTCTCTATTATAGCCTTTTCCATGTCTGGAAATCAATATAAATATTATTAAAAAAAATTAAATGAGCATTATTGATGTTTACAACCATAATAAAACGCAATAATAATTTCTTCTTTGCAAAAGCAAAAAAAAGTATTTTTTCAAACTTAGAGAATTGAATTTAAAACTCCATTTTCTACATTCTGCCCAATTTTCGAGAGATTATGTCTCAACACCTATCAAGGTGAGACTCAATCCTGCGGTTCAACTGGCACACTCTAAACGCCATAATTAAAGTACCATACCATACCATACCAACTTTAAAGTAGCATAACTTTTTCATTAACTGTGATATTTTTTATTCTACTTATTCTTTTATATTTAATAAATAGAAAATTCACAATAAGCAAAATAGAATGTCTTAAGAGTAGATTTTATTTGTATACCTTACTATAGACAGGATACAATGTGGAAAAAATAAACTAAAAAATCAAATAGATCTTTTGAAGGTAATACTTACTTGCTTTCATCTCCACTTGATGGCCTTTTTGTCCCAGAATTCAAGGATTTCACATCCAATATTGAAACTGTTTCTAATGAAGAATATCCATCAAATTTAACTTTTAGACTATTTTCTCCCACCTCTTCAACAGTCGCTTCATAAAACCTAGATACATAAATAAGCACATAAGTCAACACATACATATTTAAAATTTAATATAAGGTCATTGGTGTACAATAGAACAGTGTGTACTGATATTAAATTCAATATTTAGGGCTTGATCCTTTCTGTTAAGGGAAATAACTATAACAGATATAAAATAAAAAAATATTTTCCTTTCCGTTCTAGAAGACTGCTCAACACGAACTGTCTCATAAATCATGGGGAAAGTAGGGAGCAGGGCATCTATGACACTAAAACCCCTCTGCCTGCCCTGACAAATTAAAACTATGATGCAATTTTTTTAATTTGCTTAGCTTTTTTTATACAATTCCACAATAAATATACTTTAACATTTAGAAATATGTGTCTATATCTACTTTGACTTTTTTTTTGCTTTAGTTTTGATTTTATGTTTGTAATTTGGTTTATCATCTTTTGTGTGAATTTTGTTAACTAGTTATAACTATTATTCAGTTAATGAAATAAGAGACCTTAATATATAGGATGTATCAATTAATTATAAAAATGAAAGAATAGATCAGACATACATGCCATCCGCTTTCCATTTCGCCAAACATTTTTCGCTTATCCGCCACTTGGGAGCAGACTCGGCAACACCTCCGATGTCGGTAGCCAGCAGCGAAGCTGTAACATCATCATCATTACTAGAACTATGAATATTACTTTTTGAATCACCTTCTTGAGATTTTATAAGATCGCGTGTCAATTCTATTACTTCTTCCAAATCCGCTTTTAGTTTTAATAATTCCTCATTTTCCTGATCCGTGAGCAGCGCCGCTTCAACCTTTAATTGAAATTAAGTTAAAAATGTTATGACTACATTTTCTAACTCAAGGGGTTTATAATAAACAAAGGTAGCTTACCTGCTGCAATTGTAATTTGTAGTTTCTTAAATCATCAGCCATGTTGTAATCGTATTTTTATTGTATCACATTCACCTTAAGTTTATATAATAACTTAAATATTATTTTGCTTCAAAGATATTGTTTACTGTTTCTAACAAAAGTAAAAAGTTTCGTTACAAGCAAACCAATTATTTTTTATTTTGTCACAAATCACAATTCTAAATTCACAGCCATGACTTTACCCACAGGTTATACAACAACAAATAACAATATAAGCATAGATAAAATATGTTATATTAGTTGTCAAACATCATTTATAGATTTTTTACCGTATTTATTTATGGATAATTATATTAATAAGTTGAATATCTTAAACGAGTAAAATTTATCAAGTATGCTTATAAGATTTATATGATTTTCGAATACATTACGATAATTAAAAATATTTACTACTGCCCCAAGTTATTTTACAAAGGTTCTGGTATTTGAAAGAAATGAAAAGAGGATGGAATGCAAAGTCAGTGTGATGATATTAAAACAAGTGAAAAGAGTGGGTTAACGGAGCCTTACCAATAAAGAGATACAGAGAATGGCAGCTACTAACTGCTCAGCTGGCTTGGGCAAACGAAAACACGGTATCAAAGATACTCGAGGAAAGTCACGTAAAAAGCATGAGGATCCCCCGGAGGGCATGTATGAAAAGGTTGATGACAGTGGACGAGGCGAAAGAGGTAAGTAGAGAGGTAGAGACCGTAGCGTTTGGCGCTCCCTTCTCTCTGACTACCCCGCTAGGGATAAAGCGTGAAGCTATGTATGTATGTAAGTTATTTTAGAGAAAATGAAATAATGACTTTGATGTTCCTTTATCATAGTTTAAGTTAAAAAAAGGACTAAACATTTCGTTCATATTTTAATAAACAAGGTTGACTAATCGTAGCACTAAATGGGGTGAATAGAAATATTTTTAGGCTAAGTAATATTTTAACAAAGCTAATAGATTTTTAATATAGAACAATATTATATTGAAATATAATTTTATACTGGTACATTCACTATACAATAAAAAATATTTTCTGCAAATTTTCCAAAGCACAAATTGACACAGTCAACCCAAAAAATAGTTGTTCGCAAGTAGTAGCAACTTTTGGCAGAGGGAGCCTAGTGTTAAAATACTCTGTTCTGCACTTTCCACCAAATTTTAAAGACATTGCGTGTTGAGAACTCAACAACTTGCAGAACTCAACACCCCGTTGCGCTTCCATACCAGAGCAAAGAAATTAAAATATTAAATAGTTGCGGGACACATCGGGGAACAAAAAAAAACCAGGCTCCAATAGAATAAAAAACATTAAATAGTTTCAGTATATTAATAAAAAATATAACTTAATCACGAATTAAAATTAGTACAATGCAAAAGGTGTAATGCATAGAAAATTACAAGTTACTTCCTTATTTAAATAGCTGTTAAAAATAATGTGTATTATTGCATAAAATATTTTATATTACTTTAATATATAATGATAATTAAATATATTTTTTTATTTAAATATCAGTCAAAGCACAATAAAGCCTTAGTAATAATATTTATACAAATTTAGGCCTTTTTGAAAAAATGCATGAGTGAATAAAATTAAAATCTATTATATGATAATATCATATTTGAATTATAATATAATAGTATACCATATGCTATTATATTATAACTAATATAATTATTATAATGGGTTTCCAATATAAATTAAAATAAATGATGGAATAATAAAATTATAAAGATTAAATGCATTATCAAAGAAAAACATAAGAAAATATAAAATAAAAGTATTCAATCTATATTAATTACACATATCATAAATTATAAAGTATAATTAGGTAGTATTAATAATATAATACAATATACAATCAAAATATTTACTTTCAATTTTTTTTGTCAAAAATTTGAAAGGCAAGTTAAAAGCTTTTATAGCTCTACAATAACATTATGAATTATCGAAGGATTATTATAGATATATACACAGAGACTACGAGTCCCATGACGATAAGAGCAAAGTACAGTAGAGCGCGACGCAAAACCCGAATTTATAAATCACAAGATAAAAACGGCATTTCAAGATCGATCTCAGACTTTATAAAAACCATCGTAAGTGTTATTATCTGCGCTAGTTTGTATGTATAGAATTTTAGAATTGGGCACTCGATGAGTTTGACTCATGCCTATGTTCACAATATCCATAAAGTATTTGTCGAGCTGTATTTATTTCTAATAATATTCTTAAGTATCTACACTGACAAGGTGACTTTGTAGAGCTGTGGACTGATGGTATCGGCGTCTGGATGCAAAGTCTTCGTTGTCATCGTTCAGCCGTTCCTGTTCCACTGGTATGTCAGCGTGCACTGGCGTTACAACTAATTGTTCGTATTCTAATGGACGTTTACTGAAAATATTACATACAAAATATTATTTATTTAAATACAGGACGATCGACGAGACGTGGTTGATCTAATGTTAGGTTTTCTAAACTTTCGAGCAATGTTAAAAAAAAGGCATCTGCAACTGACTTCAGGGCGGCCCGAACTTGTCGACCATAATATAGACTTTTGGTTGCAAAGTCTAGTTATCGGAAGGTAGTTCTAATATTCAAAATAATTTTTATTTCCATAAACTATTGCAAGTTTTTTTAAAATAAAATTGATGTTAAATAAATGATGAAGTGACCAATCTGTCCCCCTATTCTTACAACAATGAGAGGCAATTCTGCTCAGAACAGATAGCAAAAAGCTTGACAGTTAAAATATAAAGGTTCGTTATTATTATTTTATTATTTTATACAATGGTAACAATCCTGATAGAAATTTAAATAATGTTATTTCCTTATACTTTTATTATTTAAATATTCTTGGACAAAGTAATGGGGGTCTTAATTTTATAAATAGTTTTAGTTACTTTAAATTTCTACTGTGGCAAACTTAAATAATGTATTATGGCATGTTATTATAGAAAACAATCAATCAATACATTAATATTAGCTCGAGTAGCAGATATATTTTTGTAAGTCATAACTATTTATGGACTAAAGGGCTATCCCTTTAGTCAAGATTAAGTGAGCCATTGTGAATACACTTTTTGGACATATACTTTTGCCATTGTATGTAATATAGTATTTTTCGTATCTTGAAACATGATGATAGTAAAATCTAATATTAACTCTTACCCAATAACTTGAAGGAAGGCTATTTTCAGCCAATGGAAGAATCTGAATTCGGAAGCGCGTCCGGGTTTCACAGCCGGATTGGCAGCACCAATATATAACCATATTAACCAAAGAATAGATAGGCATCCTAAAGCATACATCCAGTGAACTAAAACCATTAGTAATAACTTGATAGCTACCTGGAAATATAAATATACGCATTGTTTCCATTATTTTACGAATATATTTATAAAGAGTTTAGAGTGATTTTAGAGTGATCATAAACTATTTTTTAGTTCAAAGCGCGGCATTGAGCCACTCAATAAGCAACATCTCGATTATTATTATTATTAGTTTATGCGGTATTACACGTATAACAAAATGAATTATATTTACCCCAACTAACGACAGCCACCTATTGCAAAGATGCGAGTACCAATTCTTATTTTTCGAGTGCACGTTCACATTCGGTCTTCGCTCTTCCTCGTTAGATGTACGCCCATTCATTATCGCAGAATCTGTAGGAGACGGAGTAAAATCCTGTAAATAAAAGTCAGGTATAACATCTTTGATTTTTTAATACATATTTTACTTACTAGAGTCAGGGGCGTCGTGTCGCAGTCAAGCATGTAACTATAAGCGTTAAAGGTTTTGGATTCGATTCCATTTTGAGGAAATGAAATATTAAAAATATTCTCATTTAATTGCTTTGGTGTCATGGTAAAGCGTGTCGTTGAGTTCCTCCACTCAAGAAGCAATGCCTCCGAAAGTACAGAGTGTCTTAACACTAGGCTCTGTCTACCCTTCTGCATGCGAGATACAGCTTGAAGTTAAAAAAAAACTGGTATTAAATTTTATTAAAATTTTCATACTACAAATAACATGATAAATAAAAAAAAATACGTAATATATACCCCAACAGTTTTATGCCTTATTCTCTCTGGAAAAAGCAAATCCAAATCACTTCCAGTCGCTCCATATACTTGTGTATCTCGTTGAGAATGTCCTTGAAATCTAAGTAAAATGTTCAAGTTTTATTTTGAAAATTAAGTAAATTTTTATACAGGGTAGAAGAGGCAGCGCTTCTTTTATTGAAACTGCATATAGGGTAATATATTTCAAACCCACACCTAAGAAATTAATCAAGGTACCTCAACAGTTTGGACGTAGGAATTTTTTTTCATTTCACGATTTTTATCCATACCTGTATTTCGTGTGACGCACACATACGTATGCGACGTTTCCGATTTGACAGGTAAGTGTGTGCGTGCCTATGTTATACTTTACAAATGGCGTTTTATTTTAAAACGATAATTTTATTATTTATTTTGTTTGAAAAAATAACTTTTTCATTTTTGGGAATTATTTTTTTTCCGAATTATATTAGGCTTTTATAGAGTAGTTAAAACTGTGGTTTCATTTAAAGTGGTGCTGACAATTCCACCCTGTATATTTAAGTATTATTTTTTAACAAGATATATGCTCTTTGGGCCAAAATAAAAAAAAGTTAAGCAAGAAATGTATGAATGAATACTTTGCTTTGAACTTCTCAGTTCTGTTCTCAGTTCACATTTACGGTGAAAAAATATGGCGTCCTAAATTATAATATTTATATGTATTTAATAAAAATATAATAAAGTATATTGTGTTTTTCAACTACATATGTAAACACATGTGGTCGTGACTTCGCGAAGGCTAAGCTAGCTTTGTATTTGTGTTTCTTTTATATAGTGTAGGTGTGATCACGTAACATGATTTACTTGACCTAAAGCAGCAAGAGCTGACTTTAAACAGTATCACAAAAAAACCTTATATTTCATATTTGTGTATTTAAAACGATTTATTAAAAGTATAGTAGATAAAGTTGACACTATCTCCATACAAAAATGGAATAATGTCACATTGTGACCAAATAAAACGAAAAAAAGTCGTAGATACAACTCTAATTGATATAAAGTTGGATTTATGTTTTATGTTCTAATTATGTTATTATTGTTTCTGACTCTACTTTTATAATTACTCACACAAAAGCAAAGCTCAGCTTAAGCCTCGCGAACTGTTATTTCATGTAATATTTGAAATCGGGAAATTTAAAACGTGGACAAATATTGTATCACAACAATACAAAGAAAAAATAAACATATAATAAAGTCATACCTCATCTCTCTTTTATGTTGCAAATCAAATGTTTGTGCAAGAGCAAAATAAGAATAATCAATGCTAGCATATGTAATAAGAAAAGGCATTGTGACGATTGGTGCAAGCTTGTTTATGTCTCCAATAATGATGAATGTTACTGTCACTACTGCAACTACTACCATTGAATAAATAGGCACTTTGTTTGGACCTCTCTGTGAAATAATGAAGAAACGACAGTTATAATAATATGAAAAAAAGAATAAATAATTTGTCGACCTTTTTAATGCTCACTTTTTTTCTTTCAGTACAGGACTATTAACGTTAAAGTTGTTGGTTCGAGTATCACTTGGGGGATTGAATTATATTCATTACGTCGCTCTTGTAATTAAAATTATTTTTTACTTACCCCATGTCCAAGTGCTTCAAGACCTGGTATGACTTTCTCATTTGCTATACTCTGTAAAACTCTTGGAGTTCCATACATGGCGCCGAGGCACGAACTCATTGAACTAACGTACAGGCCTGCCAGAAGTAATATTTTAACTGCAGAAATGTCTGCTGTTATTGAGAAATTTGTCAAAAGTGCTTCCCTTGTAACTGTTGCTGCTAAAGTTATTATAAACATTAAATACAGGAAAGTTCTGAAAAAAAAAACTTAAAATTAATTAATTTATTTATTTATATTTTGTTAGGGAAACAAACAGAAATATAAAATTCACAAACATTACAGATTATTGTAAATTTTAAATTGTATTTAAGTTAAAAAAATATATTATTTTGTTTAGTATTGTCTTAAAATATACATTTCTTCAAAATCAACATCACAATTTTATTTAAAATCAAGAATATATAATATGTTTAATTTTTGGAATATTAAATAAGTTGGCACCAGTTTGGCAGAGATAGAAAGATAAAAGAAACTAAGCAAGACTATTTCATCAGTTAGTGATTGGGGTAACAAGACAAAGCGCGGTATTGAGATCCCTCTATCAACAGGCAA